>CM059255.1:12075531-12478676 GCA_030347555.1 Lablab purpureus
TTTGTTCTCATCTGATCGAGGAACAAAGAAAATCCAGGTTAGGGAAGTTAATGTTCAAAAATATATAAATTTATATTAAGAAAATTAATGTTATATATATATATAATTAGTATGTTTTGTATATTATTGTTGTATTGAGTGTAATGTGTGAAAAACCTTGTTTTTGTATTGTTTATGATGTTTAAGTTGATATTTGGATGTTTCTTGACAATCAGTGGAATGGAAAATTTGTTTGAGGGGTAGAAAACAAAAGTTTCTTTCCCTGGAGGGTTTTGGTCTCGATCCTATTCTTGTTTATAAATTTAGATTATTATCTCTAAATAAAATTGAAAAAAAAATTGATTGGTTATGTATGACCTATGATGTTTTTGTGTGGGGCCGAGTAGAGCCTGGGGTTGGTGCCCATAATCTACCGATATGTTTGTGTGGGACCGAGTAGAGCCTGGGGTTGGTGCCCATAATCTACCGATATGTTTGTGTGTGGGGCCGAGTAGAGCCTGGGGTTGGTGCCCATAATCTACCGATATGTTTGTGTGTGGGGCTGAGTAGAGCCTGGGGTTGGTCCCATAATCTACCGATATGTTTGTGTGGGGCCGAGTAGATCCTGGGGTTGGTGCCCATAATCTACCGATATGTTTGTGTGGGGCCGAGTAGAGCCTGGGGTTGGTGCCCATAATCTACCGATATGTTTGTGTGTGGGGCCGAGTAGAGCCTGGGGTTGGTGCCCATAATCTACCGATATGTTTGTATGTGGGGCTGAGTAGAGCCTGGGGTTGGTGCCCATAATCTACCGATATGTTTGTGTGGGGCCGAGTAGAGCCTGGGGTTGGTGCCCATAATCTACCGATATGTTTGTGTGTGGGGCCGAGTAGAGCCTGGGGTTGGTGCCCATAATCTACCGATATGTTTGTGTGTGGGGCTGAGTAGAGCCTGGGGTTGGTTCCCATAATCTACCGATATGTTTGTGTGGGGCCGAGTAGAGCCTGGAGTTGGTGCCCATAATCTACCGATATGTTTGTGTGGGGCCGAGTACAGCCTGGGGTTGGTGCCCATAATCTACCGATATGTTTGTGTGGGGCCGAGTAGAGCCTGGGGTTGGTGCCCATAATCTACTTATGTGTGTTAATGAGAATGTCGTGAGTATGTGTATTATATGATAATATGATTTGTGTTGTTACTTTTCAATTATTAAAGATGCATTAAATTTCAAAGCATTTAAGTATGTTCTATGATGAATGTGCATGAGAATGATATGATGATGAGTACTACATGATGTTATTATTTGGTGTTGTTATATTTTTGAATGATTAGCTTACCCTACAATTGCCGATTGTTTGGCCTGCGATGATCGTGTTTTGCTACACAGGAACAGATATCTTAATAGGTGAGCGAGATGCTTCGGAGTCCCAAGATTATAGTGAAAGATGAAGTAGTAGTGATACGCATATATTTATATATGTTTTTATTTCTTATAATAGAATTTTGTACTAGTACAGATTCCCTTTTGTATTGAATACAAATACAAATTTTAAATATAATGTGTTTTATTATCAGTTAATACAAGTTACATTTGCATACTAAGTATGATAAAAGTAGCGATTTCTTGGGTCGTTACAATAATGGTATCAGAGCAATTCTTTCCTAGGTTTGACCTAAGGGGATTGGTTTGCCATGCTAGTTTGTTGTAGATATAGAAATTGTATATTCATTATCTTAGAGGTTGTGAATGAACTCAAATTCTTAGTGGATTTGAATTGTTTATTCTTGAGGTGTCTAGGTAGTATCTTAGAAATGAGTTGACTATTTGTCAATTTAATCCTCATAGTTAGTAGTAAGTGGATGATTAGTTAGTAGAATTTTTCTTCCTAATCCTTGATTCTTTTGTTCGTAAAGGAATGGCACCTAGACCATCTAGACCTCCTGCCTCATCTCCTCCACCAGTGAATGTGGATACCCTCGCTAGAGCTATGGAGATGATGGCAGCAGCAATACAACAACAGAATGTTGTGATGGCACAACAACAAAACGTTAGGCCTTTTATGGCAATTTCCTCCACTAGCCCTATTCAGCCTGAACAGATGGGACTAACTGAGTTTATGAAGCATAATCCCCCTAAATTTAGTGGCAGCGCAGGACCGGACGTAGCTGAGCAATGGTTGCGAGAGGTAGAGAAAATCTTTAGGGCTACACTGTGTTCGGAAGATAGGAAGGTTGCCTTTGCAACCTTTTTGCTTTGTGAGGAAGTAGAGTTCTGGTGGATGGGAACTCAACAAATGATGACTGCCCGATGAGAAGTTAATGACTGGGAGAACTTTAGGAGGAAATTTCTGGAGAAATATTTTCCAGATAGTACCCGATTTGAGAAGGAGACAGAGTTTTTGAGATTGGAGCAGGGTGACACGTCTATACACGAGTATGCCACCAAATTTGAGCACTTGGCTCTTTACACTCCTGCGACTTCTGAGGAATGGAGATGCAGAAAATTCGAGGAAGGTTTGAGGTCTAAGCTCAAACTTCTAATAGTTCCTTTTTCCATTAGGAGTTTTCCAGTTTTGGTTGAAAAGGCTAAGACAGTGGAGAGACTACAGGCTGATAGCATTAGAGTGATTAGATCTCATCATATTGGGTCTTCGAGTGGAAAAGGTGAGGTTGACCAAAAGAAGCCCTATTATCGACCCCCACACCCAAGGACTGGAAGTGGCAGTAGTAGTAACCCACAGTCACAAAGACAACAGACAGGAATAACATGTTTTCACTCTGGAGGACCACATTACAAATCTTTTTGTCCTCAGTTGACAGGGCAAATAGGCTCTCAGGAGACATTTTCTGGCTCCTGTTACCTTTGTCAGAAGATTGGTTACAAGGTCAAATACTATCCTCAGAAACAGAGTTTCGCCCCTTCTAGGGTGGTTCCTTCGAGACCAGGAGAGACAGAGACAAAGCCTAGGGCTGCTGGAAGAGTGTTTGTGATGACTGGAGCAGAAGCAGGGAAATCAGATGACTTAGTACAAGGTGTGTGTTCTATCCATGATTCTAACTTAAGAGTATTGTATGATTCAGGTGCTACACATTCTTTCATAGCTGAGGAATGTGTGGCGAGAATGAATTTGTTTGTACATGATCTACCTTTTGAATTGATTGTAACAACCCCAACTGCTAGTGTGGTGAAGTCGTCCTCTGTCTACACTCAGTGTCCTGTCATAATAGACGGACACAAGTTTAAGGTTAACTTGATAAGTTTACCTCTAAAAGACCTAGATGTGATCTTAGGAATGGATTGGCTATCAACCAATAACATCCTAATTTATTGTGGTAAGAAGCAACTTGTGTTCTCTGATCAAGGGGGAGTAAAGATCTCCTCAGCAAAACAAATTTCAAATGAGTTGAAGGAGGGGGTCCAATGTTTTATGATTTTTGCTAACCTAAAATTGACAAAGGATGAACCTGTGGAGAATATTCCAGTGGTACATGATTTCCTGGATGTCTTTCCAGATGAAGTGTATGAGTTACCTCCTAAGAGAGAGGTGGAGTTTGGAATTGAACTTGTCCCGGAAGCAAGACCAATCTCCATGGCTCCATACAGAATGGCCCCAGTAGAATTAGTTGAGTTGAAGAAGCAAGTAGAAGAATTACTAGAGAAGAAATTCATTAGGCCTAGTGTGTCACCGTGGGGTGCACCAGTGTTACTAGTTAAGAAGAAAGATGGAAGTTCTAGACTATGTGTGGATTATCGTCAGTTGAATAAGCTGACCATAAAAAATAAGTATCCTCTACCTCGAATAGATGATTTACTAGATCAGTTGCATGGAGCTACGGTATTTTCTAAGATTGACTTAAGATCGGGGTATCATCAGATACTGGTGAAAGAAGAAGATGTTTCAAAGACCACCTTTAGATCACGATACGGCCATTACGAATATGTGGTCATGCCTTTCAGAGTGACAAATGCTCCAGCAGTATTCATGGATTACATGAATAGAATCTTTTGACCTTACTTAGATAAATTTGTTGTTGTGTTCATAGATGACATTCTTATTTATTCTAAAACTACGGAAGAGCACCAAGAACATCTAAGAATTGTATTAGAGGTACTAAGAGAGAAAAAGTTGTATGCAAAAATGTCAAAGTGCGAGTTTTGGATGGATAGAATACAATTTTTAGGGCACATAATTTCTGTAGAGGGAATTTCAATAGATCCTGCTAAAGTCGAAGCGGTGTTGAAGTGGGAGAGCCCTAAAAGAGTGACTGAAGTGAGAAGTTTTGTAGGTTTGGCTGGATACTATAGGAGGTTCATAAAAGGATTCTCCAAAATGGTAGCCCCGTTAACTCAATTGACTCGCAAGAACCAGCCGTTTTCCTGGACAGACCAGTGTGAACAGAGCTTCCAGAGTTTGAAGCAGAAATTGACTAGTTCCCCGGTATTGGTGATTCCAGATACAAATAAACCTTTTGAAGTTTATTGTGATGCCTCTTATAAGGGGTTAGGATGTGTTTTGATGCAAGAAAAAGGGGTAGTTGCTTATGCGTCTAGGCAGTTAAAGTTGCATGAAAAGAACTATCCCACATATGATCTAGAACTAGTTGCAGTCGTTTTTGCTTTGAAGATATGGAGACATTATCTGTATGGTTCCAAGTTCGAAGTGTACAATGATCATAAGAGTTTAAAATACTTATTTGATCAGAAGGAGTTGAATATGAGGCAACGAAGGTGGGTGGAATTTTTAAAGGATTATGATTTTCAATTAAACTATCATCCAGGAAAAGCAAACGTTGTAGCAGATGCTTTAAGTAGAAAAACGGTGCAGATGTCAGCACTAATGATTGAAGAACTAAAATTGTTAGAAGAATTTCGAAATTTGAATCTGGATATAGTGGTGAATTCAGATCGTATTAGTTGTAGTATGCTTACTATAACTAATGACTTTCTAAAACTGATTTATGAGCGGCAACAAGTTGATCCAGAGTTAAAGGCTATTGTAGAACGCTTGGGGACTAATCAGGCGAAAGACTTTAGTCTGGGATCAGATGGAATTTTGAGGTTTAGAAATAGAGTTTGTGTGCCAACTGATCCAGAGATTAAGAAGATGGTGTTGGATGAGGGACATAAAAGTCATCTCAGTTTACATCCTGGGATGACCAAGACGTATCAAGACTTGAAGAAATCATTTTGGTGGTCAGGAATGAAGAATGATATAGCCCAATATGTGATTTCCTGCTTAACTTGCTAAAAAGCTAAGGTGTAACATCAGAAGCCTGGAGGGATGTTACAACAGATGGAAATTCCAGAGTGGAAGTGGGATAGCATAGCCATGGACTTTGTTACTCACTTACCGCGGACAATTAAGGGGCACGATTCGATATGGGTGATTGTTGATAGATTGACAAAGAGTACCCATTTTCTTCCAATGAACTTGAGGATTTCTATGACCAAGTTAGCCCAATTGTATATTAAGGAAATAGTGAGGTTACATGGGATACCTTCCAGTATCATCTCTGATCGAGATCCTAGGTTTACATCTAGATTCTGGAAAACATTACAGGATGCGTTGGGCACACAGTTGAGGCTTAGTTCTGCGTACCACCCACAGACAGATGGACAATCAGAGAGGACAATCCAATCACTAGAAGATTTGTTGAGATGTTGTGTATTGGATCATCTAGGGAGTTGGGATGAAATCCTTCCTTTAGTAGAGTTCACTTATAACAACAGTTATCATGCCAGCATTGGGATGACACCATATGAAGCACTATATGGATGAAAATGTAGGACACCTCTATGTTGGTACCATGATGGTGAACAAGTGTTAATAGGACCCGAGCTATTACAACAGACTACAAAGAAGATCCAAGAAATCCAAGAGCACATGAGAATTGCTATGAGTAGACAAAAATCATATGCAGATCAGAGGCGAAGACCTTTGGAGTTTGCTATAGGAGAACATGTTTTCTTAAGAGTAAAACCTACTACAGGAGTGGGTCGCACTATAAAATCTAGAAAGTTGACTTCGAAGTTCATCGGACCATATCAAATTCTTCGGAAGATTGGTTCAGTGGCTTATGAATTGGCCTTGCCACCCCATTTAACAAATTTGCACAACATGTTTCATGTATCCCAATTGAGAAAATATGTACATAATCCCAGTCACATTTTGGAGTCAGATGATGTGCAAATTAGAGAGGACATGTCTATGGAAGTCAAACCAATAAGGGTAACTGATTTTCAGATAAAGCAACTCCGAGACAAAATGATCAACATGGTTAAGGTGATTTGGAATGAAAGAACGGGTGATTCCACTTGGGAATTAGAAGACCAAATGAGAGAATCCTATCCTTATCTATTTGTTGGTAAGTTAATTTTCGAGAACGAAAATTTTTAATGGTGGGAAGATTGTAACAACCCAATATATTATGTTATAAAAATATTCAGTTATAAAATATTAGATAATAAAGATATTATAAAAATATTCAGTTATACAAATATTAGATCATAAAGATATTATAAAAATATTCAGTTATACAAATATTAGATCATAAAGATATTATGTTATAAAAATATTCAGTTATAAAAATATTATATATTATAAAGATATCAGATCATAAAGATAATACAATATATAGAAACAAAAGACTAGTTGGGTAGTTTGTTTTCACATTATTCAAAACCCCAATTATGAAATCCCTTATCTCCCACTTCACACCTCAGAACGCACCGTTCTTATAGAGCGAGAGACGCTTTCACATCTTCTTAGGCTGGGGAGAGGAAAGGTTACCATTTTTTAGGATACTCCGGGGAACAGATATCTAATGGAGATGACGGGGTGGGGCCTATAGCTCAGAGGATTATAGCAATTCTCTCTGTTCTCTCTATTCTCTCTCCATTCTCTCTACATTTTCTCTAAGGTTTAAATACTGAAAACCCTAACGGTTTCTAGATCCACAAGAAGCAATAGGAGGCTAACAGTATAAGGAGGAGTTCTACCCGATCAGTTTTGAGAACGGGTAAGTCTAGGTCCGTTTATTCTTAAGAATTTTCTTTTGGAAAGTTTATGGTGTTTGAAGATTTTTCTCAATAAATTCTCTTTATGGGGAGATGCTATCCAGAATTTTGAGATAAAAGAGAAGCTAAGGTTTGGGATTTGCAGTTTGTTTTCATCTGATCGAGGAACAAAGAAAATCCAGGTTGGGGAAGTTAATGTTCAAAAATATATAAATTGATATTAAGAAAATTAATGTTATATATATATATATATATATAATTAGTATGTTTTGTATATTATTGTTGTATTGAGTGTAATGTGTGAAAAATCTTGTTTTTGTATTGTTTATGATGTTTAAGTTGATATTTGGATGTTTGTTGACAATCAGTGGAATGGAAAATTTGTTTGAGGGGTAGAAAACGAAAGTTTCTTTCCCTGGAGGGTTTTGGTCTCGATCCTATTCTTGTTTATAAATTTCGATTATTATCTCTAAATAAAATTGAAAAAAAAATTGATTGGTTATGTATGACCTATGATGTTTTTGTGTGGGGCCGAATAAAGCCTGGGGTTGGTGTGCATAATCTACCGATATGTTTGTGTGGGGCCGAGTAGAGCCTGGGGTTGGTGCCCATAATCTACTTATGTGTGTTAATGAGAATGCTGTGAGTATGTATATTACATGATAATATGATTTGTGTTGTTACTTTTCAATTATTAAAGATGCATTAAATTTCAAAGCATTTAAGTATGTGCTATGATGAATGTGCATGAGATTGATATGATGATGAGTACTACATGATGTTATTATTTTGTGTTGTTATATTTTTGAATGATTAGCTTACCCTACAATTTTCGATTGTTTGGCCTGCGATGATCGTATTTTG
The DNA here is from genome assembly GCA_030347555.1 of Lablab purpureus. Classification (NCBI taxonomy): domain Eukaryota; kingdom Viridiplantae; phylum Streptophyta; class Magnoliopsida; order Fabales; family Fabaceae; genus Lablab; species Lablab purpureus. The sequence goes on from CM059255.1 coordinate 12,083,393, forward strand.
CTACACGGGAGCAGATATCTTAATAGGTGAGCGAGATGCTTCGGAGTCCCAGGATTATAGTGAAAGATGAAGTAGTAGTTATACGCATATATTTATATATATTTTTATTTCTTATAATAGAATTTTGTACTAGTAGAGATTCCCCTTTGTATTAAATACAAATACAAATTTTAAATATAATGTGTTTTATTATCAGTTAATACAAGTTACATTTGCATACTAAGTATGATAAAAGTAGCGATTTCTTGGGTCGTTACAATTAGGGGAAGCCGCATATTGATGATTTGATAGTTTTTTTTTATGAATATAGATATAATGTATACATTCTTTTGTGAAACTTTATACTTTAAATAATGTATAATATATTATATATAGATACTAGTAAATGTATCTTTAAATATTATTAATACATCAAGTATTATACAAGTAGTTCCATAGATACTTACAATTACATCAAAACTAAAAATATAAAATTATATTTTTAATTTATATAACTTATTAAATTATTCATGTTTAACGAGAGTTTTGTTTCTTAAAAATTAAGTTATAATTATTATCAAAATATACCTTATCACTTATTTCAGTAAGTTATATTTATTTATTAAATTGTAAATGTTTATTAAACTTAATAAAATATATATCTTAGATCACTTAATTATTGATAATATGATATAAAAATAAATTTAATTTCTTAAATATGTATATATATAAAATTAAGTTAATAAATTCGTTTAATTGATAATATGATATGTTTTGTCACTTCAACTATTCTATACAATGCTATAGTCCAACTTTCCAAAGCAGTGTAATGAAGTATGGTAAAAAATACACTATAATGCTTCATATGTATATATGTATTACCAATAAAATATCACAGTAAGATGTTGACAATCTTACCTAAAAGTAACTCGTGTATCAGAATCTTTTGTTTGATCGTCTTCTGTAATTAATTGCAACACATCTTCCACCAGGAACCCAGAAGTTGAAGTGTCATTAATTGCAACACATCTTCCACCAGGAACCCAGAAGTTGAAGTGCCATTCGATAGATAGTTTCCTTCATAAGGACAAACGCTACCAGAGGAAGAGCATTGTCTCTGTAGCTCACATAAGCTGCTATTGCACAAAACCTTTTGACTCGTGGATGATCCTTTAAGATCATAGATACTAAAATCAATTCACTGGCAAATACAAGTATTAAGAGTGTCAGTAATTCAAACTGCGAAATCAATTTTGTACCTTTGTTCAAAAGTGATCAAGAACCCACAAAAAAAGAGAAAAACACACATAAGGGAAACACGATTCCGTTAACATGGACTTAACTATCAAGAAATTCTTCAGCAAATGATAATGATGCTAACGAAGTTTTACACCAACACTCAAAAATTGCAAGCATTCAGATAAAGTACAAATTAAAAGGAGAAATAGTTGAAATAAGAAATGAGATGGTATACCTGGTTTGGTATCCCTATAGCACGCACACATTTGGTACAATTGCAAGGTAACCAGAACAAGTCACTACCAGTATCCAATGCCACCAGAAATGATAAAGGTGGAGTCCCAACAGAAACAATGGCAAAATTCAAGCTGAAAAGTTATTATTATTTTTAGTATGAGTTTAAGATTAAGATTGACTCAATTATTTGATTAAGATTGACTCAATTATTTCGCAACTGAAAAATTATTTTAAAGTCAAAGCTCTAAATGAGAGTTATAAAGTAGGGTAGCAAATAGATTAAGACGTTATAATAAAAACAAATACAATTTTAAATAATATAAATTTAAGAGGATTAGTTAATGCGAAAGCTGGAAACAGTCTTATTAAAAAAATATGTTATAAGTTGATTATTTTTATAAGAACTTTTTATATAAACTGTAATTTGATTTTAATGTAAAAGCGTTTATAATTTAATATTTTTCACTCAATTATAAGATAAAAAAACTGTGGACTTAAATATAAATAAATTTTAACTAATATTTTCCTATTTAATGATATTATTAAAATTATCTTTCAATGTTTTTTTACATATCAAGTTTTAATCATAGACGCATTTGGGAAAAAGTTCATTTTTAAATATGATTAGTAAATTTATATGATATTAACTATATTTTTTAATGAATTTTGTTATTAACTATATAATTACTATTATTATATAATATGATGCTTCCATAAACTGTACTTAATTACGTTCATCCAAGTACAAATGAGGTCAAATATAATATTAGGTTATGTATAATTTCAGAAAACAATTGAAACATAATTTACATATTTCCGAGTTATTTGTTAAGTTTAATAAATATTTTTTAATTTTAAATAAATGTAATATGTTAAATAATATTTTATATTATGTTATATTTCTACTCATTGTATATTATATTTCTACCCATTCTAAAAAAGATAAGAAAAAAATAATTAATTAGATTAGAATCGGATCTTTTAAGAATTTTAACTATAAAAGCAAGAAAGATGTGAGCCAACAAGAAAACACTAAAAAAAAAGAAATGAAAAAAAAGAGAGAATAATATTGGTATAAAAAATAAAAGGATAAGAAAAGAAGAAGCTGAAGAAAATAAATAAATAAACAACCAAATGTTCTTATTATTCTATATCTCAAGATATTACAAAGTTGTGCAAAACTGTACTGCAAAATTGTGCAACTTAAATGTAAAAGGTACGGGTATAATCTATAATATATATCATTTATTCAAAGAATATGTAGATATCTTATTTTATTTTATTTTAATTAAACATTTATAATTGTGAATTATGATGATTCTTTAATGAAATAAGTCATTTTTATTAAAAGACGGTTTGTTTACTAGTATTTTAAGATTTTAAAGTTAAAAGAAAATAAAGAAATCATGTCAAGATAAATCTTAATCCCTAATTATATACTAAACTAAACTAATATCCCAAATAACAAATTGATATAATAATTGCAAGCCTAACGTGGTTTGCATGGGACAACTATCATTAGTTATCTTTCATGGATTATTTCATCTCCATAATTTTTTTTATACTTATTAAAAAGCCATAAATTTATTCACAAAGATCTACCGATCTTTTGGTGCAATAGTAAGAATCTTAAAATTAAATTTTATATCATGCCTATTTTAATGGAAGGAAACATATCTTGGAGATTTGAGTAAACTTGGTAGATATTGAATGAGTCTTATTGGGAGAGAATGAAAAAGTTTGTAGCAAACCAAAAACTAAAAATAAGGTCAAAGAGAACAAAAAAAATAAATATTTTATGTTACCCAATAATCTAAGGATTTAGGTGATTAAACACTTAAGATTGAAAGTTTAACATTATGATGTTAAAGCATAAATAATAAATAAAAATATTATAAATGAGTAAAAATAATCAAATTTGTAACATGGAATTGAGGTTTGTATTTCTTGAAATACAATACACTATTTGAATCAAATCGAACAAAGGAGAAAAATGTGTGATCAAGGTTATGATAAGAGGTAAAATACCTTGAGGATCAGAGTAAACTTTGTGGATTTTGAAAAAGTTAAATAGTTGAGAGAAAATAAAAAAATTGTGTAGTGAAAAAGAAAAAGAAAGATTACAAAACTAAAGACCAAAAGAGAACAATAAATATAACTTTTTTAGATTATTTAATAAATTATGGGTGTTTCAGTAATTTCAAATAAGAACAAATATGAAGACAGAGACGGACAAGGAGATGGAAACAGGGTGAATATGTACATACACATTCTGATCCCCATACCTAATTTAAAAAATAGAATATTACTTATACCTACTTATACTCATATCTAGTCAAATGTGGAAAAGATTTGGTTAATACCCACATAAATTGTGGATTGATTTGTGATCCCTAAATATGATTACTTTTTTAACTGCTCTTGAACACTTTTCTATTTCACAAAATCTCCATTTTACTAAAAATCTTTCAAAATAATTCTCAATCATCAATGTTTTTTCGTCTATTTTCAACAGTGTAATCAATTCAATACACTCCTAAGGTCTATGACAAAATTATAAATAAAAAGTCTTTAATTCAATTTTTATAAATCTTATCATGTCATAATATTATTTTAAAAATATTATATATATATATTTTCTTTAATATAAAAATCTTATGTAACATTGTTTAATAATATATTATTCATACTGTTTAATGTAAATAAACAATTTTCTTATTCTTTAAATCAGAGTTTACTTTTATTACCATACAAATATATCTCAAGAATCATATAAAATCTAGATAATATAAGATCTAGATAACGAATATGATCCCTTTGCACTTACAAATATTAATAAAAGTAATACAGTACAAAAACAAATAACTTTTGGATCTTACACACTAAAAAAAATATACATTTCAGTGTGGTTTTTGACAGTTGTATGCAATGAATGACTCTTAATTATTCATCTAGGATCTGTGAGTTTCAGTTCTTAATATTCATTTCTGTTCTCTGAGTGAATTGGAGCTTCTGGAACATAATCCGAAGTGGTGAACTCTATCAATGGAGGAGACTAGATGGTATTATGGAGCACTGGATTTATTTTTCCTGCGCCCTCCTCGAATGGGAGGCATATGATCCAATCCGCCAGAGGTGGATGCATTTTCCAAGGATGGCTTCTAATGAATGCTTTATGTGCTCAGATAAGGAATCTTTAGCTGTAGGTACTGAGCTACTTGTGTTTTGGAGGGAGCTAAGATCTCATGTCATTTACAGATACAGTCTCTTGACAAACTCATGGACATCTGGAATGAGGATGAATGCTCCAAGATGCTTGTTTGGCTCAGCAAACTTGGGAGAGATTGCAATATTAGCTAGTGGGTGCGATTCAGAGGGACACACCCTTTACTTTACTGAATTATATAATTCTGAGACTCAAACATGGGAAACACTGCCAAGTATGAAGAAACCCAGGAAGATGTGTTCTGCGGTATTTATGGATGGAAAGTTTTATGTTATAGGGGGGATTGGGGGAGTGATTCTAAAGTCCTAACATGTGGAGAGGAGTACAATATACAGACTAGGACATGGACAGAGATTCCTAACATGTCCCCAGGACGAAGTAGTAGGGGTCCTGAGATGCCTGCAACAGCTGAGGCACCACCTCTGGTTGCAGTTGTAAATGATGAACTATATGTTGTTGATTACGCTGACATGGAGGTTTAGAAGTATGACAAGGAGAGAAAAGTATGGTCTTCCACCGCCAAAATAACCCCCTTTTGACCAATTATTATTCTTCTTTGATGTCTGAGCTTGCAACGTCTGGTGATCGCCCGACTTGTCGGTTTCCCTCTCGATTAACCTCTGTTCATGGGCTTCTAAGCAACCTTGCAGTTTTTCTACTTTCAATTCATCAATCTTCTTGGACTCTTCAATGGCCACGACGGTGTGATCAAATTTAGGGTTCAGAGTTCTCAAGATCTTCTATACAATTGTCTGATCTGCCATCTTTTCACCGCATTTCTTCATGGCATTTGTATGTGTCACGATTCTATTAAAGAAATCGGCTATTCTCTCGTTGCTTTTCATTTGCATCAATTTGTATTGACGCCACATGGTTTGTAACCTAACTTTCTTCAATTTCTCCACTCCTTCTCTACACTTCTCCAAGATTTGTCATGCCTTGTGTGAAGTTGCAGCTCCTGCAATCTTCTCAAAGTAAGCTTCATCAACACATTGATGAATAAGAAAAATGGCTTTACAATCCTTCTCTTGTTCTCCTGATAAAGACTCTTTTCCACCTCCGTAACTTTCTCCCCAGGCACAGAGAACCCTTCTTCAACCCCTTCTATAACTTCTTGATATCCAAGAATTGCTTTCATTTGGACGCGCTATCGATCCCAATTCTTGCCATTGAGATTGGGCAAATTGGTTGAAAACGCACCAGGCTCCATCAAACCTTGCTCTTGATACCAGTTGTTGGGTTTAGAAGAGAGAAAAATTGTGAAAATAAAGAAAACAAAATCCACACAATTGCACACAGTTTTTGATAATGAGAAAAATGAATCGCTATATTTCTTTAAGAGATGTGTCTTGATATTTATATTGTATACCAAGTAAAACTAACAAACAGAAAGTGAAAGTTTTTATTTTTAATCATACACTCTAATAGAAAATTCCTTCATCTTAATGACAATATTCCAGTTGTAATTTGTAAAGTCCATTTTATTAAAAATATGATAACATTAATATGTATGTATTGTGTGTACGAATATAACGATAGATCTTAACCAATAATTTTACGAAAAATCAATAATTATCTGAATATTTTTATCCATGCAAAGCCATCTAAGTACATTATCTTGAATAATTGTACCCTCACACTCCTTTAAGATGTGTTACTGTATGTGAAATTTAATTTAAAATTTAGTTCATTCTTTACGTCTGTGTTTATGAATTTAGGTGATTACAAAAAGCTGCATATTGATGGTTTGATGGTTTTTTTTTATGAATATAGATATAATGTATACATTCTTTTGTGAAACTTTATACTTTAAATAATGTATAATATATTATATATAGATACTAGTAAATGTATCTTTGAATATTATTAATACATCAAGTATTATACTAGTAATTCCATGAATACTTACAATTACATCAAAATTAAAAATATAAAATTATACTTTTAATTTATATAACTTATTAAATTATTTATGTTTAATGAGAATTTTGTTTTTAAAAAATTAAGTTATAGTTATTATCAAAATATACCTTATCACTTATTTCAGTAAGTTATATTTATTTATTAGATTGTAAATGTTTATTAAATTTAATAAAAATATATATCTCAGATTACTTAATTATTGATAATATGATATAAAAATAAATTTAATTTCTTAAATTATATTATATATATATATATATAAAATTAAGTTAATAAATTCGTTTAATTAAAAATGTACTCAAATCAATATTTAAATTTTTAACTTTCATTATCAATTACTGTTATAAATTTATTATGTTTAAAATACATATAACAAAATGTTAATACTAATTATATTTAATAATTTATTTAAATCGTTAAAAAATTATAAGTATTTGGTAATATATTTTTACTTTTTATACTTTTCTATTTTTTTTTGTTTTTAAGCAAAAGGAAAATTTAGTCAGAATGCATTCAAAACCTGGATTTCTTTCCAGTTTTCTTGCGAAAAATAGGAGAATAGCTTGAATACATGTTCAATATTTTTTTTATTTATTTTTCAATCAACAGCTACACTCTGCAGTTTTTTTTTAAAATGTAAGAACCAACTCATTTTGTTCATTATAATAATAATAATTTAAATGTAAATTATTTCAGTTTTGTAATTAAAACAGAGTAATTGAGAATCTTATCAATTAAAAGCAATAAAATTAATTCCAATTAATCCATTTCAATCTTTTTTTAATCAAATCGATGATGATGATAATATTAAAAAAATAGAATACTTAGGTATTACTTCTTTAAAGTCAATTTAATAAACATTAATCTTACAAAAGAAATTATTTTAATTATTTTTAATTAAAAGTAAGATTTAATAAAAATAAATAAAAAATATTATATAATAATTTAAAAAATTAGGACAAAAAATTATTTTAAATTTTACTGATAAAAATAATTAAAATATATCAACTATTAGTAAGATGGAACAAAACTACTTTTAAAATCAATTTTAAGAATAAAATAATGAATGTTTTATTGATTTAATTATTAATAGTTCGTATTTTTTTATTGAATTTTTCCTTTAGATAATTTTTTAAATATATTCTTTTCATTTTGAATTATGTTGTTAATTATACTTTTATTATTTACTTTTTATAATATTTCGTTTTATTGTCACAATTTATCATTTAAATTTTAATAATATTTTTTAATGTTAGAGAAGTATTTAATTTTAATGTATATGAAATAGAATGGAGGTCGTATAATGTTTAAAAAGTATGAAAAATTTTGTGTAATTAATTAGTTAAAATTTATTATTTTTAAATTTTTTTAGAACAGAAGTTTTTGGTTAAGTGTAAGGGGATTTGTATAAGCTTTATAAATGAGAATGTATAGCATTCAAATTTTTCATTAGATTTTATAAATTTAGAAGCAGAATTTATAATTTTATTTAGAAGAAAGATCTTGAAATTTAAGTTATGAAATTTTGAATATTTTGTTTGCTCTTTTTATTTATAATAAATTTTAAAATTTTAAATTTATTTTCACCTGATTATCAATAAACTTAGATTTATTAAAAATTTATAAAAAAATACTTCCATATTTGTTCTTATTACTTTTATTTATTTTGTTTATTTAAATACTAATTGCATAAATTTCCAATGTTTGTAACAAATAATTTTATTGGGCTGAATCTTTAAAAACACTTGTATATTTATATTAGGCTACACGTGATTCAGCCCAAGTTTATTCTGGGTTTGTTTCTTGGCTACACTATTCATATCCCTGGTTTTAGACATCATACAAGCTGCTAGTATATTTTAATGATTTTACAAAATTATCTCACAAAAACTAGTTTCCATATAGTATTACCTATTGTAAAATATCTTTTTATCCATCAGAAACTTATACTTGTGGTGCAGTCAATTTATTTACGTGTTAAGTTTTATTTTGGATTAAGTAATTCGATAATTTTCATGGGTTAAATAAAATAACCATATTAAAGTATTTTATTTGGTTAATTTTTGTATTTGAATTTTTATGAAATCCTTCCAAATCATTCTTACAAAAATGAATTTGACATAATTAGGCACCATGGACGTAAAAAGAAAGAAAAATATAAAATAAATTAACTAATTCAAAAACTAATGTTGTACAAATATGTTTAATACTTTAAGAATATAAATATAAATAAATTTATAATTGAGTAAATTTATTAAGATAAATATTTATTATATGGAGTAATATATGCATGAAAAAAAATCAATACTATTATGACAAATTTTTTTTAATTGATAGCTCTTCTTATAGAAATAGGAATGTCCACAAATTAACAATTCCTTACATTAGAATTTTTAAGGTGTAATAATAAAGAATTCTAGAGTATAACCTTAAAAGGAATTTCTATCATGGTCTTGTATTATTTTGTCATTGGAATAAACAAAATAAAGAAAAAAATTTGAGAAGTTAATAGTGTTGGTGATGCCCAACCATATGATTTTAAGATTGTGAATATTTCGAATAGGCATGAATCTAGCATCTATATCATAACTTCCGTCTTAAAAGTTTTTTAGTGTTTTTATACGATACCCGCGATTCTTCTCAATTTTAAGTTCAATACACAAATTAACAGGTTCTGTTACGTTGGCTATATGTTGTCTATTATCAACGATTTCCACTGAGGGTGGTAAAATGATGTCTTGAGCGGTTATATATCCAGGACCTTTGAAAGAAATAAATGCATCCTGTGTTCCATACATATTACTTTTCAATACAATTTCTTTCAAATTTATGAAAATTTCATGTACTGATTCTTCAATACCTATTATGGTAGAATACTCATGTGGTATTTTCTCTGATTTTACACGTGTGATACATGTTCCCTCTATTTCTCCGAGTAAAATTCTTCGGATTTACATTATTTTTCTTTGGAAATATTGACTCTCATTTTTTTGATAAATTAAACTTTGTAGATTAGATCAGAAATATACGAACACATTTATCCCTAAAGCATGAGTTGGTGCAAGATTTTACATGCATGAACAATAACATCACATCTTTCATGTCTCCACAATTGAGTTATTATAATGGGTGAAGATGTACAATGTGTGCTTTTGTAAATGATCAGTCACATGTATAAAGTAAATTTTGGTGCCTTTAATTAACTAGTCACGCATAAACAATAATGTGGCTCCATGAATGATTTCTCACGGATATGCAATTACAATGTTACAAATTATGTATTTTAGTTTACTGATAATGTTTGAATTTCCTCAGATGAATTATTATCTACCCGTTGGACAATATTTGGTGGAGCAAGTCTTAGGTAATGTGTATTTGCAGTACTGTTGGAAAACATGTTTGGTGGAGCATGCTTAGGGAAGTGTGTATTTGCAGTTGGATCAAATTTTCATTGGAAAACACATTTGAGTTTAAGTGTATATGACATTAGAAGTGGGTATGGAGATGTTTATCAATCTAGTTAATACCATAGTAGTTAATCTCGGATAGTGGCACGGAGCGGTCGAGCCCAAAAATGGGATAGCGGGATAACCGCTATTTGGATATGTATTTATATATATATATATATATATATATATATTAAACAATTAATAATATATATAAAAGCTAAAACAAAAAATATAACTCTAAATTCATCCATTAAAAATAAAAATTTATAGTACTCTCAAACAATACTTTAAATAAAATGTTTACAAAATAAGATTCTAAACTAAAGATTGATTAAAAACAATAAACATAAGAGTTTAATCTTCTTCTTCATCAAGATCAAAGTTTTCCTCTTCTTCAAATTCATCATCACCACTAGCATTAGAATTATATTCATCATCACCAAAGTCCTCTTCCTCCACCTCTTCCATCACTTTTTTTCGTTTGTCTATTTTGGATGTTGATGCAAGGGTTGCTGTCTTGTTCACTTGGGTATGTCTCCAAGTGTATTTTAAAGGTTCACCAGCTCCACTTGCCTTGCCAACATCTCTCCAAGTCAAAACATCATCATCAAACACTAAGTCATCTTCAAAATCATTCTCTTCATCAGATTCTCCCAAGAGCCATTCATTGTTTTCATCATCAACTTCATTTAAAACAATAGGATCAATTAGATCCTGACACTCAAAGCGTTCCTGAAGAGCTTGATTATATTTGATAAAAACCAAGTCTTGAAGCTTTTGATGTTCCAGATTACTTCTCTTCTTTGAGTGAATCTATAGTAACTTAAAATAAGAAGGTTAGTTAAATAATTAAGTTTCCATTTTCAATGTACACTCAATTAAGTCATTAACTTACATGCTCAAAGGTACTCTAATTACGCTCACAACCAGACGAGCTACAAGTCAAGCTTAGAACCTTAATAGCCAGAATTTGCAATTGTGGTGTATGTCCTCCATACATCTTCCACCACTCAGCTACAAAAGAAGTATTAATATATAAGTAAATTATCAAATAACCATGAAATTAAGGACTTAAGGCTTAAAAAAGTCTCACTTACCAAGAGCCATTTTCACCCTTGCTCTCACTGCTGGAGGAATACCAAACCTTCCTCCAGCCCTTTTATATATTGCCAATTGATTGTGAATGGCATCAACAATGTCATCATTTTTACTAAGCTTTTCAATACATTTGAAGAGGCCATCCACCAATTCATTATCAGCCTCCATTGTTGTTGGATTTCTAAAATAGAACTCAGGATTTAGATAATATGTCTTGTTGCATGCAAAGGATGATGGAGTTGGCAATCCCACCTTCTATCAATAATTGTAAATATGTCCTTATATTTTTCTTCATTATGATTGAAATTTTTTTGAATTGTCTCTTTGGCCCTTTCCATTGCTTCAAAATGTAACCCATTGCTGGTTTTTTTTCATTATCAACCAACCTCAACACACGAACAATAGGTCCCATAGCTTTTAAAGCGTAGATAACATCGTTCCAGAATGAAGGCATAAGAACAACATCCATTGCTTTCTTCCCCTTAGCTTCCTTGGGTCTCTTTGATTGTAACCATTCATTGGAAGTAAACATTCTTCTAAGGTTGGCCTTCAACTTATGTAATCATTGCAAAGTGAGGTAGGTGGTAGCAAATCTTGTAACTCCATACCTCACCAATTCAGCCTTATTTGTGTACTTCCTCATGGTGTTCAAGGTCAAGGTATGATTATAAATGTAACCCACTAGCTTGATGCCTCTATGTATTACCCTTTTAATTTTAGGGATTTTTCCAATATCTTCTAGAATCAAATCAAGGCAATGAGCAGCACATGGATTCCAAAATAAATGTGGCCTCACACTTTGTAAAAGTTTGCCTAAAAACACCAATAACAAAATAGATAATTTAAAACTAAATGTTAACATAAAATCCATTTAATATAAAATTAAAAGATGATTGATCGTTACCTGCCATAACATAATTGCTTCCATTATCAGTTACTACTTGAACAACATTCTTTTCTCCAATCTCCTCAACAAAGCTATTTAAATGTTCAAAAAAAATTTCTCCCGTCTTCACAAACTTAGAAGCATCAACACTCTTCACAAACATTGTTCCCAATGAACTATTCACCAAAAAATTAATCAATGTTCTATTTTTTCTATCTGTCCAACCATCAGACATGATTGAGCACCCATATTTTATTGTCTCTTCTTCATGGCCCTTCAACAAACCATTGGTATATTCCAACTCTTTTTTAAGGAATGGAATTCTCAATTCATGGTAGCTTGGTGGCTTTAAATGGGGACCATAGGCGCCAATAGCTTCAACCATCAACTTGAAACTCTTTGACCTAGCAACATTAAATGCAATTCCATTCCTATAAAAAAAACGGGCAATGTATTGATTTACCCTTGCTCTTGCTTCCTTATTGCAAACATCATTTACACTTGTTTGTCTCAAAGCCTTATTCAATTTGATGCTTTCTTCCGACCTTTTAGCAAAGCGTAGATCAAGGGGACCTTTAACATTTATACCCCTCCTCTTGTTAGCAGCAATAGAAGTAGTTTCACTTGACATAGATGAAGGTCTTTTCATTCTAGCAATGACTTGGATGTCATCCTCCTCTTCTTCATCCACACGCTCCATGTATACTTCATTTTCAATTTTTTTCCCTCATAGGCAACCTTCATTTCTAATTTAACATCTTCAGGAACTTTTCTACAAGCACCTACATCTCCTCTTATTCCAAGTTGATGTCTTTTTGCTCTAGTTATTCCTCCAGTAGATGTTTTTAGACAAAAATCACATGTGACACTCTTCCTGTTATTTTTGTCTTTTAAACTATTCCACTTCCAAAAGACATCAATATTGTCACTAGTAGGCTTGAACATTCCAATTGAAGAAGAACTAACCAATGATGTGGGAGTAGAACCAGGATTAGTTTCAATTCCAGCACTTTGAGCCATGATTCTATTAATTAAGAAGAAGAAAATTTTGCCCACAAAAATAAATAGGAAGAAATTAAGAAAAAGGACATCAAATTAAAAAAAGAATCTGCAAAATTAAAAAAAAAGATTATGATAAATAAAGAAAAAAATAAAAAAACATAGTTGAAATAAAAAAAAGTCTGCAAAATAAAAAAAAAAGAAAAAAGAAAACAAAGTTAAAATTTTAAACAAAATCTGTAAAATAAAAGAAAAGAAATTCTGAAATAAAAAGAAAAAAAAACAGAGTTGAAATTAAAAAAAATTGAAAAATTAAAAAAAATCTGAAAAAAATAAAAAAACAGATTTGACATTTTAAAAAATCTGAAATGTTAAAAAAAATCTGAAAAAAGAGAAAAAAAATAAAAAAACAGATTTGAAATTCTAAAAACTCTGAAAAATGAAAAACGGGTTTAGACCCGACGGCGACGCTTACCTGCAGCTGCTCCGACGGCAACGCTTTCCTCGACTCTTCCAGCGACGACTATGACAGTGAAGTGTGGAAGAGAGAAGTGAGGGAGTGAGGAAGCGGGAAGATAAAGATGAAGAAGATGAAGCGGATATGGGAGAAGAGAGATTAAAAACCTTGGGAAAGTATCGAAAATACCCATAATGAAGGGTATATTGCCAGCACGGCGCTACTCCTGCGTTTCTGCCGCTCCCGTGGCGACCGCGATTTGGGTCCGCGACGCTCCGGCTTAATAGCAGCCGCGACGGTCGCTATTGACAACGGTGGTTAATACTATAGATAAATATGAGTAAACTTTGGATGTAAATTTATTGGTGAATTATTTTTTAATTAAGAAATTGTGTAAAAAATTGTGTTCTTGAGTACGATATTTCTCAAGTGGTCATTTCACTTAATTAATTGTCAAATATTGTGTAATGATTATCCTTCAATATTTACTAGCATTTAACAAGAAGATGTTTGCCTTAATTAAGAACTCGTAGATTAAGAAAGAGAGTGGTGGAGAAAACTCTCTCTCCTTTAAAATGGGTGACATTCAACCGACAATTAAGTCACTCGAGTGCGGACTATGGAGGTAAAGCATGGGTTCTAGAACTTGTGTGATCATGCAACCATGTTATGGCACTCAAGAGATGACATGATCGTCCAAGTGTTGATGAAATTATAAGTTTTATGTTTTGGAACTTATCAGAAGAGAACCAAAAAATATATCACCTAAGCGTTGTGAGAATGCTCAAGTGAGGGATGAATGTTTGAGTGAGAAAGAGACATATTCTACTCTTTAGAGTTGTCTCGCTCAAATGAGGTGAGACTATTTTAGTAAGAAAATCTTCATCAACTAAAGGAAACAAGGTTGCTCAAGTAAGGGGAACTCGCTCAAGGATATCTACGTGTGATATAATGTTTAGTGATGTATTATTTTATATATTGTTGAATATATATATTGAAATAAAGAATGGATATGTAATATGCAATATTTATTTATATGTATATTAATGAAAATGGTAAGATCAATAATCAGTGCAAATTGTAAGTTGTACATTATTCACTAGGAATGTGGTTGAAAATGTTGGGTTTGGCAGAGAAAGATTGTGAAAATAAAGAAAACAGAATGCACACAATTTTTAATAATGAGAATAATGAATCGCTATATTTCTTTAAGAGATGTGTCTTGGTATTTATATTGTATACCAAGTAAAACTAACAAACAAAAAGTGAAAGTATTTATTTTTAATCACATACTCTAATACTCCTCCCTGATTCAAAACACATTCAAACATATTAAACAAAACACACTACATTTAAAACAAATCTCAAACACTTAAATCTTTCAATCTTCAATGGCTTGGTCATGATGTCAGCCAGTTGATTTTCGGTCCTGCAGTGTGGTAACTATATCACCCCCTTGCTTACTTGATCTCTCAGAAAATGGTACTTTGTTTCTATGTGTGTACTTCTGCCATGAGACACCGGGTTTTTGGCCAGGTCTATAGCAGACTTGTTGTCAACAATTAATGCAACAGAACTTGAATAATGAATCTTCAATTCAGTGAGAAGAGAAAGCAACCATGAAGCTTGAAATGCTACACAGCAAGCTGATATATATTCAGCTTCACAAGTTGATAATGCAACAAAAGTACAGATCGAAAATAAATTTGAATTTCCTAATTATGAAAAATTAACTTTTCTTTTGTAAAACAAAAGTACGGATCGAAAATTAAATATAAATTTTGAAATTATGAATAATTGATTTTTTTTGTAAAACCAAAGTACGGATCGAATATTAAATTTAAATTTCGAAATTATGGAAAATAGAGTTTTTCTGTGTAAAACAAAAGTACAGATCGAAAAGAAAATTTAAATTTCGAAGTTACGAATAGTTGAATTTTTTTGTGTAAAACCAAAGTACGGATCGAGAATGAAATATAAATTTCCAAATTATGAAAAATTGTTTTCTTTTTGTAACACAAAACTACGGATCAAAAATCAAATATAATTTTCCAAATCAGGAAAAATTGATTTTTTTTTTGTAAAGCAAAAGTACGGATCAAGACCAAAATATAAATTTTGAAATTACGAAAAATTGAGTTTTTTTGTGCAAAACAAAAGTACGAATCGAAAAAAAAAATTGAATTTCGTAATTAATAAAAATTGAGTTTTTTTTAATCAAAAGTATGGATCGAAAATAAAATTTAAATTTCAAAATTACGAAAAATTGAGTTTTCTTTTGTGTAAAACAAAAGTACGGATCGAAAACAAAATTTGACTTTCGAAATTATGAAAAATTCAGTTTTTTTTAAAACAAAAGTACGGATGAAGAATAAAATTTAAATTTCCAAATTATTAAAAATTGATTTTTTTTGTAACACAAAAGTACAGATCGAAAATAAAATTTAAATTTCCAAATTATGAAAATTGAGTTCTTTTTTAAAAAAAGTACGGATCGAAAATAAAATATAAATTTCCAAATTATGAAAAATTGATTTTTTTCGTATAAGAAAAGTCTGGATGGAAAATAAAATTTAAATTTCGAAATTACGAAAAATTGAGTTTTTTTGTGTAGAAAAAAGTGCGGATCGAAAATAAAATTTGAATTTCGAAGTTACCAAAAATTGAGTTCTTTTTTTGTAAAACAAAAGTACGGATCGAAAATAAAATTTAAATTTCAAAATTATCAAAAATTGATTTTTTTGTGTAGAACAAAAGTACGGATCGAAAATAAAATATAAATTTCTAAATTATGAAAAATTGATTTTTTTTGTAATAAAAAAGTACAGATCGAGAATAAAATACAAATTTCAAAATTACAAAAAAATGAGTTTTTTTTATCAAAACAAAAGTACGGATAGAAAATAAAATTTGAATTTCCTAATGATGAAAAATTAACTTTTATTTTGTAAAACAAAAGTACGGATCGAAAATAAAATATAAATTTCCAAATTATGAAAAATTGATTTTTTTTTGTAAAACAAACATATCGCAAATAAGATTTATATTTCGAAATTATGAAAAATTCAGTTTTTTTGTGTAAAACAAAAGTACGGATCGAAAATAAAATTTGAATTTCTTAATTATGAGAAATTGAGTTTTTTTTTGTAAATCAATAGTACGAATCGAAAATAATGTATAAATTTCGAAATTATGAAAAATTGATTTTTTTTTCGTAAAACAAAAGTACGGATCGAAAATAAAATTTAAATTTCAAAATTGTGAAAAATTGAGTTTTTTTGTGTAGAACAAAAGTACGGATCGAAAATAAAATATAAATTTCTGAATTATGAAAAATTGATTTCTTTTTGTAAAAAAAAAGTACGAATCGAGAATAAAATCTAAATTTCGAAATTACGAAAAAATGAGTTGTTTTGTTTAAAACGAAAGTACGGATCGAAAATAAAATTTAAATTCCTAATGATGAAAAATTAACTTTTATTTTGTAAAACATAAGTACGGATCGAAAATAACATATAAATTTCGAAATTATGAAAAATTGATTCTTTTTTGTAAAAGAAAAGTACATATTGCAAATAAAATTTATATTTCGAAATTATGAAAAATTCAATTTTTTTCTGTAAAACAAAATTACGGATCGAAAATAAATTTTGAATTTCGAAGTTACGAATAATTGACTTTTTTATGTAAAACAAAAGTACGGATCGAGAATAAAATATAAATTTCCAAATTATGAAAAATTGATTTTTTTCGTATAAGAAAAGTCTGGATGGAAAATAAAATTTAAATTTCGAAATTACGAAAAATTGAGTTTTTTTGTGTAGAAAAAAGTGCGGATCGAAAATAAAATTTGAATTTCGAAGTTACCAAAAATTGAGTTCTTTTTTTGTAAAACAAAAGTACGGATCGAAAATAAAATTTAAATTTCAAAATTATCAAAAATTGATTTTTTTGTGTAGAACAAAAGTACGGATCGAAAATAAAATATAAATTTCTAAATTATGAAAAATTGATTTTTTTTGTAATAAAAAAGTACAGATCGAGAATAAAATGCAAATTTCGAAATTACGAAAAAATGAGTTTTTTTTATTAAAACAAAAGTACGGATAGAAAATAAAATTTGAATTTCCTAATGATGAAAAATTAACTTTTATTTTGTAAAACAAAAGTACGGATCGAAAATAAAATATAAATTTCGAAATTATGAAAAAAAAAATTTTTTTTGTAAAACAAAAGTACATATCGCAAATAAGATTTATATTTCGAAATTATGAAAAATTCAGTTTTTTTGTGTAAAACAAAAGTACTGATCGAAAATAAAATTTGAATTTCTTAATTATGAGAAATTGAGTTTTTTTTTGTAAATCAATAGTACGAATCGAAAATAATGTATAAATTTCGAAATTATGAAAAATTGATTTTTTTTTTGTAAAACAAAAGTACGGATCGAAAATAAAATTTAAATTTCAAAATTGTGAAAAATTGAGTTTTTTTGTGTAGAACAAAAGTACGGATCGAAAATAAAATATAAATTTCTGAATTATGAAAAATTGATTTCTTTTTGTAAAAAAAAGGTACGAATCGAGAATAAAATCTAAATTTCGAAATTACGAAAAAATGAGTTTTTTTGTTTAAAACGAAAGTACGGATCGAAAATAAAATTTAAATTCCTAATGATGAAAAATTAACTTCTATTTTGTAAAACAAAAGTACGGATCGAAAATAACATATAAATTTCGAAATTATGAAAATTTGATTCTTTTTTGTAAAACAAAAGTACATATTGCAAATAAAATTTATATTTCGAAACTATGAAAAATTCAGTTTTTTTGTGTAAAACAAAATTACGGATCGAAAATAAAATTTGAATTTCGAAGTTATGAATAATTGAGTTTTTTATGTAAAACAAAAGTACGGATCGAGAATAAAATATAAATTTCCAAATTATGAAAAATTGATTTTTTTTATGAAACAAAAGTACGGAACGAAAGTAAAATATAAATTTCTAAATTATGAAAAATTGATTCTTTTTTTGTAAAACAAAAGTACGGATCGAAAATAAAATTTAAATTTCAAAATTGTGAAAAATTGAGTTTTTTTGTGTAGAACAAAAGTACGGATCGAAAATAAAATATAAATTTCTGAATTATGAAAATTGATTTTTTTTTTGTAAAAAAAAAGTACGAATCGAGAATAAAATCTAAATTTCGAAATTACGAAAAAATGAGTTTTCTTGTTTAAAACGAAAGTACGGATCGAAAATAAAATTTAAATTCCTAATGATGAAAAATTAACTTTTATTTCGTAAAACAAAAGTACGGATCGAAAATAATATATAAATTTCGAAATTATGAAAAATTGATTCTTTTTTGTAAAACAAAAGTACATATTGCAAATAAAATTTATATTTCGAAATTATGAAAAATTCAGTTTTTTTGTGTAAAACAAAATTACGGATCGAAAATAAAATTTGAATTTCGAAGTTACGAATAATTGAGTTTTTTATGTAAAACAAAAGTACGGATCGAGAATAAAATATAAATTTCCAAATTATGAAAAATTGATTTTTTTTGTGAAACAAAAGTACGGATCGAAAATAAAATATAAATTTCTAAATTATGAAAAATTGATTTCTTTTTGTAAAACAAAAGTACGGATCGAGAATAAAATATAAATTTCGTAATTACGAAAAATTGAGTATTTTTGTGTAAAACAAAAGTACAAATCGAAAATAAAATTTGAATTTCCTAATTACGAAAAATTGAGTGTTTTGTGTAAAACAAAAGTATGGATCTAAAGTAAAATATAAATTTCGAAATTATGAAAAAAAAAATTGAAAACAAAAGTACGGATAGAAAATAAAATATAAATTTCTGAAGTTTGAAAAATTGATTTGTTTTTGTAAAAAATGATACGGATCGAGAATAAAATATAAATTTTGTAATTACAAAAGCTTGAGTTTTTTTGTGTAAAAAAAAGTACGGATCGAAAAGAAAATTTGAATTTCCTAATTATGAAAAATTGAGTTTTTTTTTGTAAAACAAAATTTCGGATCGAAAATAAAATGTGAATTTCGAAGCAACGAATAATTGAGTTTTTTTGTGCAAAACAAAAGTACGGATCGAGAATAAAATACAAATTTCCAAATTATGAAAAATTGATTTTTTTTTTGTAAAACAAAAGTACAGATCGAAAATAAAATATAAATTTCTGAATTATGACAAATTCATTTCTTTTTTTAAAAGAAAAGTACGGATCGAGAATAAAATATAAATTTCAAAACTACGAAAAATTGAGTTTTCTTTTGTGTAAAACAAAAGTACGGATTGAAAACAAAATTTGAATATGCAAATTACGAAAAATTCAGTTGTTTTTGGTAAAACAAAAGTAAGGATCAAGAATAAAATATAAATTTCCAAATTATTAAAAATTGAATTTTTTTTGTAATACAAAAGTACGGATCGAAAATAAAATTTTAATTTCCTAATTATGAAAATTGACTTTTTTATTAAAAAAAAGTACAGATAGAAAATAAAATATAAATTTCCAAATTATGACAAATTGTTTTTTTTTTGTACAAGAAAAGTATGGATCGAAAACAAATTTGAATTTCGAAATTACAAAAAATTGAGTTTTTTTGTGTTAAACCAAAGTACGGATCGAAAATAAAATATAAATTTACAAATCATGAAAAATTGATTTTTTTTGTAAAGCAAGAGTACGGATCGAGACCAAACTATAAATTTCGAAATTACGAAAAATTAAATTTTTTTGTGTAAAACAAAAGTACGGATCGAAAATAAAATATAAATTTCAAAATTACGAAAAATTTAGTTTTGTCGTGTGAAGCAAAAGAACGGATCGAAAATAAAATTTGAATTTTCAAGTTACGAAAAACTGAGTTTTTTTGTGTAAAACAAAAGTACGGATCGAGAATAAAATATAAATTTCCAAATTATCAAAAATTGTTTTCTTTTTGTAAAACTAAAGTAGGGATCGAAAATAAAATAAAAATTTCCAAATGATGAAAAATTGATTTTTATTTGTAAGCAAAAGTACGGATTGGGACCAAAATATAAATTTCAAAATTACGAAAAATTAAATTTTTTTGTGTAAAACAAACGTACGAATCGAATATAAAATTTAAATTTCGATATTATGAAAAATAGAGATTTTTTGTATAAAACAAAAGTACGGATCGAAAATAAAATTTGAATTTCCTAATTAATAAAAATTGAGTTTTTTTTAACAAAAGTACATATAGAAAATAAAATATAAATTTCAAAATTACGAAAAATTTAGTTTTGTCGTGTAAAAGAAAAGTACGGATCGAAAATAAAATTTGAATTTTCAAATTACGAAAAATTGAGTTTTTTTGTGTAAACCAAAAGTACGGATCGAGAATAAAATATAAATTTCCAAATTATGAAAAATTGTGTTCTTTTTGTAAAACAAAAGTACGGATCGAAAATACAATATAAATTTCCAAATCATGAAAAATTGATTTTTTTTGTAAAGTAAAAGTACGGATTGGGACCAAAATATAAATTTCCAAATTACGAAAAATTAAATCTTTTTGTGTAAAACAAAAGTACGAATCGAAAATAAAATTTAAATTTTGATATAATGAAAAATAGATATTTTTTGGGTAAAAAAAAAGTACGGATCGAAAATAAAATTTGAATTTCGAAGTTACGAATAATTGAGTCTTTTTTTGTAAAACAAAAGTACGGATTGAGAATAAAATATAAATTTCAAAATTATGTAAAATTGATTTTTTTTGTAAAACAAAAGTACGGATAAAAAATAAAATATAAATTTCCGAATCATGAAAAATATTAATTTTGGAATTACGAAAAATTGAGTTTTTTTGTGTAAAACAAAAGTACGGGTTGAGAATCAAATATGAATTTCGAAATTACAAAAAATTGAGTTTTTTTGTGTAAAACAAAAGTACGAATCAAAAATAAAATTTTAATTTCCTAATTATGAAAAATTGAGTTATTTTTTGGTAAAACAAAAGTACGGATCCAAAATAAAATATAAATTTTGAAATTATGAAAATTTGATTTCTTTTTTCTATAACAAAAGTACGGATCGAAAAGAAAATTTAAATTTTGAAGTTACGAATAATTGAGTTTTTTATGTAAAACAAAAGTACGGATCAAGAATAAAATATAAATTTCCAAATTATGTAAAATTGATTTTTCTTTTGTAAAACAAAAGTACGGATAAAAAATAAAATATAAATTTCCGAATTATGAAAAATTGATTTCTTTTTGTAAAACAAAATACGGATCGAGAATCAAATATAAATTTTGAAATTACAAAAAATTGAGTTTTTTTGTGTAAAACAAAAGTACGAATCAAAAATAAAATTTGAATTTCCTAATTATGAAAATTTGAGTTTTTTTTTGTAGAACAAAAGTACGGATCAAAAAGAAAATATAAATTTTGAAATTATGAAAATTTCATTTTTTTTTCTAAAACAAAAGTACGGATCGAAATAAAATTTAAATTTCGAAATTATCAAAAATTGAGTTTTTTTGTGTAAAACAAAAGTACGGATCGAAAATAAAATTTAAATTTCGAAGTTACGAATAGTTGATTTTTTTGTGTAAAACAAAAGTACGGATCGAGAATAAAATATAAATTTCCAAATTATGAAAAATTGATTTTTTTTAGTAAAACAAAAGTACAGATGGAAAATAAAATTTGAATTTCCTAATTATGAAAAAATAAGTTTTCTTTTGTAAAACAAAAGTACGGATCGAAAATAAAATATAAATTTCGAAATTATGAATAATTGATTTTTTTTGTAAAACCAAAGTACGGATTGAATATTAAATTTAAATTTCGAAATTATGGAAAATAGAGTTTTTCTGTGTAAAACAAAAGTATGGATCGAAAAGAAAATTTAAATTTCGAAGTTACGAATAGTTGAGTATTTTTGCTGTGAAACCAAAGTACGGCTTGAGAATGAAATATAAATTTCCAAATTATGAAAAATTGTTTTCTTTTTGTAACACAAAAGTACGGATCGAAAATCAAAAATAAATTTCCAAATCATGAAAAATTGTTTTTTTTTGTAAACCAAAAGTACGGATCAAGACCAAAATATAAATTTTGAAATTACGAAAAATTGAGTTTTTTTTAATCAAAAGTACAAATCGAACATAAAATTCAAATTTCAAAATTACGAAGAATTGAGTTTTTTGTATGAAACAAAAGTACGGATCGAAAATAAATTTTGACTTTCGTAATTAATAAAAATTGAGTTTTTTTTAATAAAAAGTACAGATCGAAAATAAAATTTTAATTTCAAAATTACAAAAAATTGAGTTTTTTTGTGTAAAACAAAAGTACGGATCGAAAATAAAATTTGAATTTTCAAGTTACGAAAAATTCAGTTTTTTTGTGTAAAACAAAAGTACGGATCGAGAATAAAATATAAATTTCCAAATTACGAAAAATTGATTTTTTTTGTATAAGAAAAGTATGGTTCAAAAATAAAATTGAAATTTCAAAATTATGAAAAATTGAGTTTTTTTGCGTAAAACAAAAGTACGGATTGATAATAAAATTTGAATTTCGAGGTTACGAATAATTGAGTTTTTTTGTGTAAAACAAAAGTACGGATCGAGAATAAAATATAAATTGCAAATTATGAAAAATTGATTTTTTTTTTAAAACAAAAGTACGGATCGAAAATGAAATATAAATTTCCGAATTAAGAAAAGTTGATTTCTTTTTGTAAAACAAAAGTACGGATCGAGAATAAAATGTACATTTCAAAATTACGAAAATATGAGTTTTTTTAGTGTAAAACAAAATGACGGATCGAAAATAAAAATTGAATTTCCTAATTATGAAAATTTGAGTTTTTTTTTGTAAAACAAAAGTATGAAAATAAAGTATAAATTTTGAAATTATGAAAAAATCATTTTTTTCGTAAAACAAAAGTACGGATCGAAAATAAAATTTGAAGTTCGAAGTGACGAATAATTGAGTTTTTCTGTGTAAAACAAAAGTACGGATCGAAAATAAATTATAAATTTCCAAATTATGAACAAATTATTTTCTTTAGTAAAACAAAAAGTATGGATCTTAAATAAAATATGAATTTCCGAATTATGAAAAATTGATTTTTTTTTGTAAAACAAAAGTACGGATCGAGAATAAAATATAAATTTTGAAATTACAAAAAAATGAGTTTTTTTGTGTAAAAGAAAAGTACAGATCGAGAATAAAATATAAATTTCAAAATTACGAAAAATTGAGATTTGTTTTGTGTAAAACAAAAGTACGGATCGAAAACAAAATTTGACTTTCCAAATTACGAAAAATTGAGTTTTTTTTTAAAACAAAAGTACGGATCAAGAATAAAATATAAATTTCCAAATTATTAAAAATTGATTTTTTTTGTAACACAAAAGTACGGATCGAAAATAAAATTTAAATTTCCAAATTGTTTATAATATTTGAAAACGTTCACAATATTAAAAAACTTTTGCACATAATCGATCATGTGAGTGTTTTAAAAAAAAAACTTTAAACTGCACAACATAATGGAATCGATTACATTATATTCTTAATGACATAATCGAATCGACTACGTTGTATCCATAATGATATATCCATAATGACATAATCGAATCGATGTAAAAAAGATTGTTTAAAAAGCACGACATAATCGATTATGTTATGTCCATCGATTATGTTATATCCATAATCGATTACGTTATATCCATAATCGATCGATTATGGTCTGGGCATAATCGATTATGTAATCAAGAAAAAACAGTTTTATCCATTAAAAAGATCACGAGTGAAGGAGTGCTTGATCTATGTTTTTAGCTTTGATTTCTCTTATTCCAGAATGATTTGACACTAACTTCTTCGACTCGAGCTCCATTTCTTCAAATCTTCATTTGATGGTCTTGATTTGGCTTACTTAAGAATTCATCAAAACTTAATATATTATCTTCAAAAAGTGATGACTTGAGCCTCTTTGGTAACAAAAAGTACGAATCGAAAATAAAATTTGAATTTCAAAGTTTCGAATAATTGAGTTTTTTTGTATAAAACAAAAGTACGAATTGAGAATAAAATATAAAGTTCCAAATTATTAAAAATTGATTTTTTTTTGTAAAACAAAAATACGGATCGAAAATAAAATATCAATTGCCGAATTATGAAAAATTGATTTCTTTTTCTAAAACAAAAGTACGGATCGAGAATAAAACATAAATTTCAAAATTACGAAAAATTGAGTTTTTTTGTGTAAAACAAAAGTACGGATTGAAAATAAAATATAAGTTTTGAAATTATGAAAAATTGATTTTCTTTTCTAAAAGAAAAGTACGAATCTAAAATAAAATTTAAATTTCGAAATTATGAAAACTTTAGTTTTTTTGTGTAAAACAAAAGTAAAGATCAAAAATAAAATTTGAATTTCGATGTTATGAATAATTAAGTTTTTTTGTGTAAAACAAAAGTACGGATCGAGAATACAATATAAATTTTCAAATTAAGAAAAATTGATTTTTTTGTAGAACAAAAGTACGAATTGAAAATAAAATATAAATTTCCGAATTATGAAAAATTGATTTTTTTTTTGTAAAACAAAAGTATGGATCGAGAATAAAATATAAATTTCAACATTACGAAAAATTGAGTTTTTTTATGTAAAAGAAAAGTAAGGCTCGAGAATAAAGTATAAATATCCAAATTATGAAAAGTTGACTTTTTCTTTGTAAAACAAAAGTTGGGATCGAAAATAAAATATAAATTTCGAAATTACGAAAAATTAAGTTTTTTTTTGTAAACCAAAAGTACGGGTGGAGAATACAATATAAATTTCCAAATTGTGAAAAATTGAGTTTTTTTTATTAAAACAAAAGTACGGATCGAGAATAAAATATAAAATTCCAAATTATGAAAAATTGTTTTTTTTTGTAAAACAAAAGTACGGATCGAAAATAAAATATAAATTTCAGAATCATGAAATATTACTTTTTTTTGTAAAACAAAAGTACAGATCGAGAAGAAAACATAAATTTCAAAATTATGAAAAATTGAATTTTTTTGTGTAAAACAAGAGTATGGATCGAAAATAAAGTTTGAATTTCCTAATTATGAAAAATTGAGTTTTTTTTTTGTAACACAAAAGTACGGATTGAAAATAAAATATAAATTTCCCAATTATGAAAAATTGTTTTTTTTGTATAAGAAAAGTACGAATCAAAAATAAAATTTAAGTTTCAAAATTACGAAAAATTGAGTCTTTTTGTGTAAAACAAAATTCCGGATCGAAAAGAAAATTTGAATTTCAAAGTTACGAATAATTGAGTTTTTTTTGTGTAAAACAAAAGTATGGATCGAGAATAAAATATAAATTTCCAAATTACGAAAAATTGATTTTTTTTGTAAAACAAAAGTACGGATCAAAAATAAAATATAAATTTCTGAATTATGAAAAATTGATTTCTTTTTGTAAATAAAAGTACAGATCGAGAATCAAATATAAATTTCGAAATTACGAAAATTGAGTTTTTTTGTGTAAAACAAAAGTACGGATCGAAAATAAAAATTAAATTTCCTAATTATGAAAATTTGAGTTTTTTTTTGTAAAACAAAAGTACGGATTGAAAATAAAATATAAATTTCAGAATCAAGAAGTATTAATTTTTTTTGTAAAACAAAATACGGATCGAGAATAAACCATAAATTTCAAAATTATGAAAAATTGAATTTTTTTGTGTGAAACAAAAGTACGGATCGAAAATAAAATTTGAATTTTCTAATTATGAAAAATTGAGTTTTTTTTATAAAACAAAAGTACGGATTGAAAATAAAATATAAATTTCCCAATTATGAAAGATTGATTTTTTTTGTATAAGAAAAGTATGGATTGAAAATAAAATTTAAGTTTCAAAAACAATATTTGGAAATTTATACGCACTTTTGTACTAAATTTGAAAAATTTTCAAAAATTTAAGTTCCAAATTTTAAACTATATTTTTCGTAATTTCAAAATTTATATTATATTTTCGATCTCTACTTTTGTTTTACAAAAAAAACTCAATTTTTCAAAATTTGGATATTTATACTTTATTCTCGATCCGTACTTTTCTTTTACACAAAAAACCTCAATTTTTTGTAATTTGGAAATTTAAATTTTGTTTTCGTTCCGTACATTTGTTTTACACAATAAAAACTCAATTTTTCATAATTTTGAAATTTATATTTTATTTTCGATCCGTACTTTTTTTTACAAAAAAAAATCAATTTTTCATAGTTTGAAATTGTATATTGTATTCTCAATCCGTACTTTTGTTTTATACAAAAAAACTCAATTATTCGTAACATCAAAATTCAAATTTTATTTTCGATCCGTACTTTTGTTCTACACAAAAAAAACTCAATTTTTCACAATTTCGAAATTTAAATTTTATTTTAGATCCGTACTTTTGTTTTATAAAATAAATCAATTTTTCATAATTTCGAACTTTATAATTTATTTTCGATCCGTACTTTTGATTTACAAAAAAAAACTCAATTTTTCATAATTAGGAAATTAAAATTTCATTTTCAATACGTAATTTTTTTTTACACAAAAAAACTCAATTTTTCGTAATTTCAAAATTTATATTTTATTCTCGATCCGTACTTTTGTTTTACAAAAAAAATCAATATTTCATAAGTCGGAAATTTATATTTTATTTTCGATTCGTACTTTCATTTTACACAAAAAAAATTCAATTTTTCGTAATTTCAAAATTTATATTTTATTCTCGATCCGTATTTTTGTTTTACAAAAAAAATTCAATTTTTCGTAACTTCGAAATTCAAATTTTATTTTCGATCCATACTTTTGTTTTACACAAAAAAGTAAACTTTTCGTAATTTCAAAATTAATATTTTTATTTCGATACTTGCTTTTGTTTTACAAAAAAAAACCCAATTTTCCATAATTTGGATATTTATACTTTATTCTCATCCTAACTTTTCTTTTACACAAAAAAACTCAATGTTTTGTAATTTGGAAATTCAAATTTTGTTTTCGTTCCGTACAATTGTTTTACAAAAAAAAACTCAATTTTTTGTAATTTTGAAATTAATATTTTATTCTCGATCCGTACTAATTACAAAAAAACTCAATTTTTTGTAATTTAGAAATTTATATTTTATTCTTCATCCATACTTTTGTTTTACAAAAAAAAACACAATTTTTCATGATTTGAAAATTTATATTTTAATCTCGATACGTACTTTTGTGTTACACAAAAAAACTCAATTTTTTGTAACTTCGAAATTCAAATTTTATTTTTGATCCGTACTTTCGTTTTACACAAAAAAAATTCAATTTTTCGTAATTTCGAAATTTATGTTTTATTCTCAATCCGTACTTTTGTTTTACAAAAAACAAATTCATGATTCGGAAATTTATATTTTATTCTCGATCCGTACTTTTATTTTACACAAAAATACCAATTTTTCATAATTTGGAAATTTATATTTTAATCCCGATCTATACTTTTTTTTACAAAAAAAAATCAATTTTTCATAATTTGAAAATTTATATTGTATTCTCGATCCATGCTTTTGATTTAGACAAAAAAACTCAATTATTTGTAACATCGAAATTCCAATTTTATTTTCGATCCGTACTTTTGTTTTACCCAAAAAAACTCAATTTTTCATAATTTTGAAATTTAAATTTTATTTTAGATCTGTACTTTTGTTTTAAAAAACAAATCAATTTTTCATAATTTGAAAATTTTGATTGTATTCTTGATCCGTACTTTTATTTTATACAAAAAAACTCAATTATTCGTAACATCAAAATTCAAAGTTTATTTTCGATCCGTACTTTTGTTTTAAAAACAAATCAATTTTTCATAATTAGGAAATTCAAATTTTGTTTTCGATCCGTACATTTGTTTTACACACAAAAAACTCAATTTTTCTTAATTTTGAAATTTATATTTTATTCTCGATCCGTACTTTTGTTTTACACAAAAAAAACTTAATTTTTCATAATTTCAAAATTTATATTTTATTCCCGATCCATACTTTTGTTTTACAAAAATTATCAATTTTTCATAATTCAGAAATTTATACTTTATTTTCGATCTGTACTTTTGTTTTACAAAAAAAATCAATTTATCATAATTTGAAAATTTATATTGAATTCTCGATCCGTACTTTTGTTTTCCACAAAAATACTCAATTATTCGTAACATCGAAATTCAATTTTCATTTTCGATTCGTACTTTTATTTTACACAAAAAACCTCAATTTTTCATAATTTCGAAATTTAAATTTTATTTTAGCTCCGTACTTTTGTTTTAAAAACAAATCAATTTTTCATAATTTAAAACTTTATATTTTATTTTTGATCCGTACTTTTGTTTTACAAAAAAAAACAAAATTTTTCATAATTACGAAATTCAAATTTTATTTTCAATCCGTACTTTTGTTTTACACAAAAAAACTCAATTTTTTGTAATTTCAAAATTTCGAAATTTATATTTTATTCTCGATCTGTACTTTTGTTTTACAAAAACAAATCAATTTTTCATAATTCAGAAATTTATATTTTATTTTTGATCCGTACTTTCATTTTACACAAAAAAATTAAATTTTTCATAATTTCGAAATTTATATTTTATTTTCGATCCGTATTTCTGTTTTACAAAAAAAACTCAATTTTTCATAACTTCGAAATTCAAATTTTATTTTCGATCCGTATTTTTTTTTGTACAAAAAAACTCAATTTTTGGTAATTTTGAAATTTATATTTTATTCTCGATCTATGCTTTTGTTTTACAAAAAAAAATCTATTTTTCATAATTCGGAAATTTATATTTTATTTTCGATCCGTACTTTCGTTTTACACAAAAAAATTCAATTTTTCGTAATTTCGAAATTTATATTTTATTCTCAATCCGTACTTTTGTTTTACAAAAAATAATCAATTTTTTATAATTCGGAAATTTATATTTTATTCTCGATCCGTACTTTTACTTTACACAAAAAAACCAATTTTTCATAATTTGGAAATTTATATTTTAATCCCGATACGTACTTTTTTTTTACACAAAAAAACTCAATTTTTCGTAACTTCGAAATTCAAATTTATTTTCAATCCGTACTTTCGTTTTAAACAAAAAACAATTCAAATTTTCGTAATTTCGAAATTTATATTTTATTCTCAATCCATACTTTTATTTTACAAAAAAAAATCAATTTTTCATGATTCAGAAATTTAAATTTTATTCTCAATCCGTACTTTTGTTTTACACAAAAAAAAACTCAATTTTCGTAACTTCGATATTCAAATTTTATTTTCGATCCGTACTTTTGTTTTACACAAAAAAACTCAATTTTTCGTAATTTGGAAATTCAAATTTTGTTTTCGATCCGTACTTTTGTTTTACAAAAAAAAACTCAATTTTTCATAATTTGGATATTTATATTTTATTCTTGATTTGTACTTTTGTTTTAAAAAAAAACTCAATTCTTCGTAATTTCAAATTCTATATTTTATTTTCGATCCCTACTTCTGTTTTACAAAAAAAACCCAATTTTTCGTAATTTGGATATTTATACTTTATTCTCGATCCATACTTCTCTTTTACACAAAAAAACTCAATTTTTCGTAATTTGGAAATTCAAATTTTGTTTTCGATCCGTACATTAGTTTTACACAAAAAAAACTCAGTTTTTCATAATTTTGAAACTTATATTTTATTCTCGATCAGTACTTTTGTGTAATCCGTACTTTTGTTTTACGCAAAAAAAACTCAATTTTTCGTAATTTCAAAATTTTTATTTTATTCTCGATGCATACTTTTGTTTTACAAAAATTATCAATTTTTCATAATTCAGAAATTTATACTTTATTTTCGATTTGTACTTTTTTTTACAAAAAAAAATCAATTTTTAATAATTTGAAAATTTATATTGTATTCTAGATCCGTACTTTTGATTTATACAAAAAAACTCAATTTTTCATAATTTTGAAATTTAAATTTTATTTTAGATCCATACTTTTGTTTTAAAAAACAAAACAATTTTTCATAATTTAAAAATTTTGATTGTATTCTCGATCCGTACTTTTATTTTATCCAAAAAAACTCAATTATTCATAACATCGAAATTCAAATTTTATTTTCGATCCGTACTTTTGTTTTAAAAACAAATCAATTTTTCATAATTTGGAAATTCAAATTTTTTTTCGATCCGTACATTTGTTTTACACACAAAAAACTCAATTTTTTGTAATTTTGAAATTTATATTTTATTCTCGATCCGTATTTTTGTTTTACACAAAAAAACTCAATTTTTCGTAATTTCGAAATTTATATTTTATTCTCGATCCATACTTTTGTTTTACAAAAGAAAATCAATTTTTCATAATTTGAAAATTTATATTGTATTCTCGATCCGTACTTTTGTTTTATACAAAAAAACTCAATTATTCATTACATCGAAATTCAAATTTTATTTTCGATCCGTAATTTTGTTTTACACAAAAAAAATCCATTTTTGATAATTTCGAAATTTAAATTTTATTTTAGATCCATACTTTTGTTTTAAAAACATATCAATTTTTCATAATTTCAAACTTTATATTTTATTTTCGATCCGTACTTTTGTTTTTAAAAAAAAACTCAATTTTTCATAATTACGAAATTCAAATTTTATTTTCAATCCGTACTTTTGTTTTACACAAAAAAAACTCAATTTTTCGTAATTTCGAAATTTATATTTTATTCTTGATCTGTACTTTTGTTTTACAAAAAGAAATCAATTTTTCATAATTCGGACATTTATATCTTATTTTCGATCCGTATTTTGTTTTACAAAAAAAACTCAATTTTTCATAACTTCGAAATTCAAATTTTATTTTCGATCTGTACTATTTTTTTGTACAAAAAAAACTCAATTTTTGGTAATTTTGAAATTTATATTTTATTCTCGATCTATGCATTTGTTTTACAAAAAAAAAATCAATTTTTCATAATTCATAAATTTATATTTTATTTTCCATTCGTACTTTCGTTTTACACAAAAAAATTCAATTTATAGTAATTTCGAAATTTATATTTTATTCTCGATCCATACTTTTGTTTTACAAAAAGAAACTCAATTTTACGTAACTTCGAAATTCAAATTTTAATTTCGATCCGTACTTTTGTTTTACACAAAAAAACTAAATTTCTTGTAATTTCAAAATTTATATTTTATTTTCGATCCCTACTTTTGTTTTTAAAAAAAAACCCAATTGATCATAATTTGGATATTTATACTTTATTCTCGATCCCTACTTTTCTTTTACACAAAAAAACTCAATTTTTCGTAATTTGAAAATCCACATTTTGTTTTCGATCCGTACTTTTTGTTTTACAAAAAAAAAACTCAATTTTTCATAATTTGGAAATTTATATTTTATTCTCGATCCGTACTTTCTGTTTTATAAAAAAAAATTCAATTTTTCGTAATTTCAAAATTTATATTTTATTTTCGATCCCTACTTTTGTTTTAAAAAACACAACCCAATTTTTCATAATTTGGATATTTATACTCTAATTTCGATCCGTACTTTTGTTTTACAAAAAAAAAATCTATCTTTGCTAATTTGGAATTTTGTATTTCATTATTGATTCGTACTCTTTTTTTACAAAAAAAAACTCAATTTTTCATAATTAGGAAATTCAAATTTTATTTTCGATCCCTACTTTTGTTTTACATAAAAAAATTCAATTTTTCGTAATTTCGAAATTTGTATTTGATTCTCGATTCGTACTTTTGTTTTACAAAAAAATCAATTTTTCATGATTTGGAAATTTATATTTTATTTTCGATCCGTACTTTTGTTAAACAAAAAAAAACCTATTTTTCATAATTTGGAAATTTATATTTTATTCTCAATACATACTTTTGTTTTACACAAAAAAACTAAATTTTTCGTAACTTCGAAATTCAAATTTTATTTTCGATTCGTACTTTCGTTTTACACAAAAAAAATTCAATTTTTCATAATTTCGAAATTTATATTTTATTCTCGATCCGTACTTTGGTTTTACAAAAAAAAATCAATTTTTCATGATTCGGAAATTTATATTTTATTTTTTATCCGTATTTTTGTTTTACAAAAAAAACTCAATTTTTCCTAATTTGGAAATTTATATTTTATTCTCGATCCGTACTTTTGTTTTACAAAAAAAGAATCAATTTTTCGTAATTTCAAAATTTATATTTTATTTTCGATCCCTACTTTTGTTTTACAAAAAAAACCCAATTTTTCAAAATTTGGATATTTATACTTTATTCTCGATCCGTACTTTTCTTTTCCACAAAAAAACTAAATTTTTCGTAATTTGGAAATTCAAATTTTGTTTTCGATCTGTACATTTGTTTTACACACAAAAACTCAATTTTTCGTAATTTTGAAATTTATATTTTATTCTTGATCCGTAGTTTTGTTTTATAAAAAAAAAACTGAATTTTTTGTCATTTCGAAATTTATATTTTATTCTCGATCCTTACTTTTGTTTTACAAAAAATATCAATTTTTCACAATTCGGATATTTATATTTTATTTTCGATCCGTACTTTTGTTTTACAAAAAAAATCAATTTTTCATAATTTGAAAGTTTATATTATATTCTCGATCTGTACTTTTGTTTTATACAAAAAAACACAATTATTCATAACATCCAAAATTCAAATTTTATTTTAGATCCGTACTTTTATTTTACACAAAAAACCTCAATTTTTCATAATTTCGAAATTTAAATTTTATTTTAGCTCCGTACTTTTGTTTTAAAAAAATTTAATTTTTGACAATTTTAAAATTTATATATTTTATTTTCGATCTGTACTTTTGTTTTACAAATAAAAAACACAATTTTTCATAATTAGGAAATTCAAATTATATTTTCAATCTGTACTTTTGTTTTACACAAAAAAACACAATTTTTCCTAATTTCCAAATTTATATTTTATTCTCGATCCATACTTTTGTTTGACAAAAAAAAAATCAATTTTTCATAATTTGGAAAATTATATTTTATTTTTTATCCGTACAATCATTTTACATAAAAAAATTCTATTTTTCGTAATTTCGAAATTTATATTTTCTCGATCCGTATTTTTGTTTTGCAAAAAAACTCAATTTTTCGTAACTTCGAACTTCAAATTTTATTTTCGATTCGTACTTTTGTTTTACACAAAAAAAACTCAATTTTTCGTAATTTCAAAATTTATACTTTATTTTCGATCCCTACTTTTGTTTTACAAAAAAACAACCCAATTTTTCATAATTTGGATATTTATACTTTAATTTCGATCCGTACTTTTGTTTTACAAAAAAAATCTATCTTTGCTAATTTGGAATTTTGTATTTCATTATTGATCCGTACTCTTTTTTTACAAAAAAAAACTCAATTTTTCATAATTAGGAAATTCAAATTTTATTTCGATCCCTACTTTTGTTTTACACAAAAAAATTCAATTTTTCATAATTTCGAAATTTGTATTTGATTCTCGATTCGTACTTTTGTTTTACAAAAAAATCAATTTTTCATGATTTGGAAATTTATATTTTATTTTCGATCCGTACTTTTGTTAAACAAAAAAAACCTATTTTTCATAATTTGGAAATTTATATTTTATTCTCAATACATACTTTTGTTTTACACAAAAAAACTAAATTTTTCGTAACTTCGAAATTCAAATTTTATTTTCGATTCGTACTTTCGTTTTACACAAAAAAAAATTAATTTTTCATAATTTCGAAATTTATATTTTATTTTTGATCCGTACTATTGTTTTACAAAAAAAACTCAATTTTTCCTAATTTGGAAATTTATATTTTATTCTCGATCCGTACTTTTGTTTTACAAAAAAAGAATCAATTTTTCGTAATTTCAAAATTTATATTTTATTTTCGATCCCTACTTTTGTTTTACAAAAAAAACCCAATTTTTCAAAATTTGGATATTTATACTTTATTCTCGATCCGTACTTTTCTTTTCCTCAAAAAAACTCAATTTTTCGTAATTTGGAAATTCAAATTTTGTTTTCGATCTGTACATTTGTTTTACACACAAAAACTCAATTTTTCGTAATTTTGAAATTTATATTTTATTCTTGATCCGTAAATTTGTTTTACAAAAAAAAATTCAATTTTTCGTAATTTCAAAATTTATATTTTATTTCCAAATTATAAATAATTGATTTTTTTGGTAAAACAAAGGTCCGCATCAAGAATAAAATATAAGTTTCGAAATTACAAAAAATTGAGTTTTTTTGTGTAAAACAAAAGTACGGATCGAAAATAAAATTTGGATTTCCAAATTACGAAAAATTGATTTTTTTTTAGTAAAACAACGGATCAAGAATAAAATAGAAAATTCCAAAATACGAAAAATTAAGTTTTTTTTTGTAAAACAAGATTACGGATCCAAAATAAAATATAAATTCCAAAATTACGAAAAAGTAAGTTTTTATGCATAAAACAAAAGTACGTACCGAGAATAAAATATAAATTTTCACATTATGAAAAATTGAGTTTTTTTTGTAAAACAGAAGTACGGATCGAAATTAAAACATAAATTTCGAAATTATTAAAAATTGATTTTGTTTTGTAAAACAAAAGTACGGATCGAAAATAAAATTTAAATTTTCAAATTATAAAGAATTAATTTCTTCTGTGTAAAACAAAAGTACGGATTGAAAGTAAAATTCGAATTTCCAAATTATGAAAAATTGAATTTTTTTGTAAAACAAAAGTACGGATCGAGAATAAAATATAAATTTCCAAATTATAAGAAATGGATTTTTTTTAAAACAAAAGTACGGATAAAAAATAAAATATAAATTTCCAAATGATGAAAAATTGATTTTTTTTGTAAAACAAAAGTACGGATCGGGAATAGAATATAAATTTGAAAATTATGAAAAATTGATTTTTTTTTTCTAAAACAAAAGTACGGATCGAAAATAAAATATAAATTTCCAAATTACAAAAAATTGATTTTTTTTTCTAAAACAAAAGTACGGATCGAAACTAAAATTTAAATTTGTAAATTACAAAAAATAGAGTTTTTTTTTATGTAAAACGCAAGTACAGATCGAAACTAAAATTTGAACTTCCATATTACGAAAAATTGAGTTTTTTTTTCTGTAAAACAACAGTAAGAATCGAAAATAAAATATAAATTTCCAAATTATTAAAAATTAATTTTGTTTTGTAAAACAAAAGTACGGATCAAAAATAAAATTTAAATTTTCAAATTATGAAAAATTGATTTCTTTTGTGTAAAACAAAAGTACGGATCGAAAATAAAATTTGAATTTCTAAATTACGAAAAATTGAGTTTTTTTGTAAAACAAAAGTACGGATCGAAAATAAAATATAAATTTCCAAATGATGAAAAATTGATTTTTTTTTGTAAAGCAAAAGTGCGGATCGAGAATAAAATACAAATATGAAAATGACACAAAATTGAGTTTTTTTGTGTAAAACAAAAGTACGGATCGAAAAGAAAATATAAACTTGGAAATTATGAAAAATTGATCTTTTTTTTGTAAAATAAAACTATGGATCGAAAATAAAATTTAAATTTCACAATTAAGATAAATAGAGTTTTTTTTAAAACAAAGTCCGGATCGAAATTAAAATTTGAATTTCCAAATTACAAAAAATAGACTTTTTTGTGTAAAACAAAAGTACAGATCGAGAATAAAATATAAAATTCCAAATTATGAAAAATGGATTCTTTTTTTGTAAAACAAAAGTACGGATCAAAAATAAAATATAAATTGCAAAATTATGAAAAATTGAGTTTTTTTTGTAAAACAAAAGTACGGATCGAAAATAAAATTTGAATTTCCAACGTATGAAAAATTGAGTTTTTTTGTGTAAAACAAAAGTACGGATAAAGAATAAAATACAAAATTGCAAATTATGAAAAATTGAGTTTTTTTGTGAAACAAAAGTACGGATCCAAAATAAAATATAAATTTCAAAATTACGAGAAATTGAGTTTTTATGCATAAAACAAAAGTACGTATCGGGAATTAAATATAAATTTCCAAATTATGAAGAATTGAGTTTTTTTTTTGTAAAACAAAAGTACGATCGATAATAAAATATAAATTTCGAAATTATTAAAATTGATTTTGTTTTGTAAAACAAAAGTACGAATCAAAAATAAAATTTAAATTTTCAAATTATGAAATATTGATTTCTTTTGTGTAAAATAAATTATGAATCGAAAATAAAATTTGAATTTCTAAATTACGAAAAAGTGAGTTTTTTTGTGAAACAAAAGTACGGATCGAGAATAAAATATAAATTTCCAAATTATGAAAAATAGATTTTTTTTTGTAAAACAAAAGTACGGATCGAAAATAAAATATAAATTTCAAAATGATGAAAAATTGATTTTTTTTTCTAAAACAAAAGTACGGATCGAGAATAAAATATAAATTTCAAAATTACCAAAAATTGAGTTTTTTTGTGTAAAAAAAAGTATGGATCGAAAACAAAACTTGAATTTCCAAATTATAAAAATTGAGTTTTTTTTGTAAAACAAAAGTACGGATCGAAAATAAAATATAAGTTTTGAAATTACGAAAAATTGAGTTTTTTTTTGTAAAACAAAAGTACGGATCAAGAATAAAATAGAAAAATCCAAATTATGACAAATTGAGTTTTTTTTGTGTAAAACAAAAGTACAGATTGAATTTAAAATTTGAATATCCAAATTACGAAAAAATTGAGTTTTTTTTTGTGTAGAACAAAAGTACGAATCGAGAACAAAATATAAAATTTCAAATTATGAAAAATTGAGTTTTTTTTAAAACAAAAGTACGGATCAAAAATGAAATATAAATTTCGAAATTAGGAAAAATTGACTTTTTATGCATAAAACTAAAGTACGTATCGAGAATAAAATATAAATTTCCAAAATTATGAAAAAAAAATTTGTAAAACAAAAGTACAGATCGAAAATAAAATTTAAATTTCGAATTTAAGAAAAATTGAGTTTTTTTGTGTAAAACAAAAGTACGGATCGAAAATAAAATTTGAATTTCCAAATTATGAAAAATTGATTTTTTTTTGTAAAACAAAAGTACGGATCGAAAATAAAATTTAAATTTTGAAATTACGAAAAAGTGAGTTTTTTGTGTAAAAGAAAAGTACGGATCAAAAATGAAATTTGAATTTCTAAATTAAGAAAAATTGAGTTTTTTTGGTAAAAAAAAGTACGGATCGAAAATAAAATATAAATTTCCAAATTATGAAAAATTGATTTTTTTTCTTTAACAGAAGTATGGATCGAAAATAAATTTTGAATTTCCAAATTATGAAAAATTGAGTTTTTTTTTAAAACAAAGTAACGGATCGAAAATAAAATTTAAATTTCAAAATTACGAAAAAGTGAGTTTTTTCTGTAAAAGAAAAGTACGGATCGAAAATAAAATAAAAATTTCCAAATTATGAAAAATTGATTCTTTTGTTTAACAAAGGTATGGATCGAAAATAAAATTTAAATTTCGAAATTATGAAAACTTGAGTTTTTTAGTCTAAAACAAAAGTACGGATCGAAAATAAAATTTGAAGTTCGACATTACGAAGTATTGAGGTTTTTTGTGTAAAACAAAAGTACGGATCAAAAATAAAATATAAATTTCCAAATTATGAAAAATTGATTTTTTTTAAACAAAAGTACGGATCGAAAATAAAATATAAATTTCCGAATTAGGAAAAATTGATTTTATTTTGTCAACACAAAAGTACGGAACGAGAATAAAATATAAATTTCGAAATCACGAAAAATCGAGTTTTTTTTGTGTAAAAGAAAAGTACGGATCCAAAATAAAATTTGAATTTCCAAATTATGAAAAATTTATTCTTTTTTTGTAAAACAAAAGTACGGATCGAAAATAAAATATAAATTTCAAAATTATGAAAAATTGATTTTTTTTGTAAAACAAAAGTATGGATCGAAAATAAAATTTGAATTTCCAAAGTACGAAAAATTGAGTTTTTTTGTGTAAAACAAAAGTACGGATAAAGAATAAAATAGAAAATTGCAAATTATGAAAAATTGAGTTTTTTTTGTAAAACAAAAGTACGGATCCAAAATAAAATATAAATTTCAAAATTACGAAAAATTGAGTTTTTATGCATGAAACAAAAGTATGTATCGGGAGTAAAATATAAATTTCCAAATTATGAAAAATTGAGTTTTTTTTTGTAAAACAAAAGTACGATCGAAAATAAAATATAAATTTCGAAATTATTAAAAATTGATTTTGTTTTGTAAAACAAAAGTACGAATCAAAAATAAAATTTAAATTTTCAAATTATTAAAAATTGATTTCTTTTGTGTAAAACAAAATTATGAATCGAGAATAAAATTTGAATTTCTAAATTACGAAAAAGTGAGGTTTTTTGTGAAACAAAAGTACGGATCGAGAATAAAATATAAATTTCCAAATTATGAAAAATAGATTTTTTTTGTAAAACAAAAGTACGGATCGAAAATAAAATATAAATTACCAAATGATGAAAAATTGATTTTTTTTTCTAAAACAA
Organism: Lablab purpureus; assembly: GCA_030347555.1. Classification (NCBI taxonomy): domain Eukaryota; kingdom Viridiplantae; phylum Streptophyta; class Magnoliopsida; order Fabales; family Fabaceae; genus Lablab; species Lablab purpureus. The sequence goes on from CM059255.1 coordinate 12,122,510, forward strand.
AAGTACGGATCGAGAATAAAATATAAATTTGAAAATTACGAAAAATTGAGTTTTTTTTGTGTAAAACAAAAGTACGAATCGAAAACAAAACTTGAATTTCCAAATTATGAAAAATTGAGTTTTTTTTTGTAAAACAAAAATACGGATCGAAAATAAAATATAAGTTTTGAAATTACGAAAAATTGAGGTTTTTTGTGTAAAACAAATGGACGGATCAAGAATAAAATAGAAAATTCCAAATTATGAAAAAATGAGTTTTTTTTGTGTAAAACAAAAGTACGGATCGAATTTAAAATTTGAATATCCAAATTACGAAAAATTGAGTTTTTTTGTGTAGAACAAAATATAAAATTCCAAATTATGAAAAATTGATTTTTTTTCTGTAAAACAAAAGTACGGATCAATAATAAAATTTGAATTTCGATGTTACAAAAATATGACTTTTTATGCGTAAAACAAAAGTACGTATAGAGAATAAAATATAAATTTCCAAATTATGAAATTATTTTTTTGTCAAACTAAAGTACGGATCGAAAATAAAATTTAAATTTCAAAATTACAAAAAAGTGAGTTTTTTTCTGTAAAAGAAAAGTACGGATCGAAAATGAAATTTGAGTTTCTAAATTAAGAAAAATTGAGTTTTTTTTTGTTAAAAAAAAATACGGATCGAAAATAAAATATAAATTTCCAAATTATGAAAAATTGAATTTTTTTTGTTTAAAAAAAGTACGGATCGAAAATAAAATTTAAATTTCGAAATTATGAAAACTTGAGTTTTTTCTTTTCTAAAACAAAAGTATGTATCGAAAATCAATTTTGAATTTCCAAATTATGAAAAATTGAGTTTTTTTTTGTAAAACAAAAGAACGGATCGAAAATAAAATTTAAATTTTGACATTACGAAGTATTGAGTTGTTTTGTGTCAAACAAAAGTACACATCAATAATAAAATATAAAATTCCAAATTATGAAAAATTGAATTTTTTTGTTTAACAAAAGTACGGATCGAAAATAAAATTTAAATTTCGAAATTATGAAAACTTGAGTTTTTTCTTGTCTAAAACAAAAGTATGTATCGAAAATCAATTTTGAATTTCCAAATTATGAAAAATTGAGTTTTTTTTTTGTAAAACAAAAGTACGGATCGAAAATAAAATTTAAATTTTGACATTACGAAGTATTGAGTTGTTCTGTGTCAAACAAAAGTACGCATCAATAATAAAATATAAAATTCCAAATTATAAAAAATTGATTTTTTTTTTAAAAACAAAAGTACAGATCGAAATTCAAATTTTAATTTCGAAATTACGAAAAATTGAGATTTTTTTGTATAAAAGAAAAGTAGGATTGAAAATAAAATTTGAATTTCGAAATTCTGAAAAATTGAGTTTTTTTTGTAAAAAAGAAGTAGAGATGAAAAATAAAATATAAATTTCCAAATTATGAAAAATGGATTTTTTTTCTGAAACAAAAGTACGGATCGAAAATAAAATATAAATTTCTGAACTATGAAAAATTGACTTTTTTTTTTCAAACAAAAGTACGGATCGAGAATAAAATATAAATTTCGAAATCACGAAAAATCTAGTTTTTTTGTGTAAAAGAAAAGTTAGGATCGAAAATAAAATTTGAATTTCCAAATTATGAAAAATTGAGTTTTTTTTATAAAATAAAAGTAGGGATCGAAAATAAAATTTAAATTTCCAAATTACGAAAAATTGATTTTTTTTTGTGTAAAACAAAAGTATAGATCGAAAATAAAATATAAAATTCCAAATTATGAAAATTTGAGTTTTTTTTTGTAAAACAACAGTACATATTGAAAATAAAATTTGAATTTCCAAATTATGAAAAATGATTTTTTTTTGTAAAACAAAAGTACGGATTGAAAATTAAAAAATAAATTTTAAAATTACGAAAAAGTGAGTTTTTTTGTATAAAAGAACAGTACGGATCGAAAATGAAATTTGAATTTCTAAATTAAGAAAAATTGAGTTTTTTTTTTAATTTCTGAAATTGAATATAAAATAAAATTAGGAAAATAAAATATAAATTTCTGAATTATGAAAAATTTATTTTTTTTGTAAAACAAAAGTACGGGTCGAGAATAAAATATAAATTTTGAAATTATGAAAAATTGAGTTTTTTTTTATATAAAAGAAAAGTACAGATTGAAAATAAACTTTGAATTTCCAAATTATGAAAAATTGAGTTTTTTTTTGTAAAACAAAAGTAGGGATCAAAAATAAAATATAAATTTTCAAATTATGAAAAATTAATTTTGGTTTTGTAAAACAAAAGTACAGATCGAAAGAAAAATTAAATTTCAAAATTAGAAAAAATTGAGTTTTTTTCTGTAAAACAAAAGTATGGATCGAAAATAAAATTTAAATTTCGAAATTATGAAAAATTGATTTCTTTTTGTAAAACAAAAGTACGTATGGAAAATAAAATTTAAATTTCGACATGACGACGTATTGAGTTGTTTTGTGTAAAAAAAAGTTCGGATCAATAATAAAATATAAAATTCCAAATTATGAAAAATTGAATTTTTTTTGAAAAACAAAGGTATAGATCGAAAATAAAATTTAAATTTCGAAATTACGATAAACTGAGGTTTTTTTGTGTAAAAGAAAAGTAGGATCGAAAATAAAATTTGAATTTAGAAATTCTGAAAAATTGAGTTTTTTTTTAAAACGGAAGTAGAGATGAAAAATAAAATATAAATTTCCAAATTATGAAAAATGTTTTTTTTTTCTGAAACAAAAGTATAGATCGAAAATAAATTATAAATTTCTGAATTATGAAAAATTGATTTTTTTTGTCAAACAAAGGTACAGATCGAGAATAAAATATAAATTTCGAAATCAAGAAAAATCTAGTTTTTTTGTGTAAAAGAAAAGTACGGATCGAAAATAAAATTTGAATTTCCAAATTATGAAAAATGGAGTTTTTTATTATAAAATAAAAGTAGGGATCGAAAATAAAATTTAAATTTCCAAATTACGAAAAATTGATTTTTTTGTGTAAAACAAAAGTACGGATCGAGAATAACATATAAAATTCCAAATTATGAAAATTTTGAGTTTTTTTTGTAAAACAAAAGTACAGATCGAAAATAAAATTTGAATTTCCAATTTATGAAAAATTGAGTTTTTTTTGTAGAACAAAAGTACGTATCGAAAATTAAAAATTAAATTTTAAAATTACGACAAAGTGACTTTTTGTGTGTAAAAGAACAGTACGGATCGCAAAAGAAATTTGAATTTCTAAACTAAGAAAAAATTGAGTTTTTTTTAATTTCTGAAATTGAATATAAAATAAAATTAAGAAAATAAAATATAAATTTCTGAAATATGAAAATTTATTTTTTTTGTAAAACAAAAGTACGGGTCGAGAATAAAATATAAATTTTGAAATTATGAAAAATTGAGTTTTTTTTATATAAAAGAAAAGTACAGATCGAAAATAAACTTTAAATTTCCAAATTATGAAAAATTGAGTTTTTTTTGTAAAACAAAAGTAGGGATAAAAAATAAAATATAAATTTTCAAATTATGAAAAATTAATTTTTGTTTTGTAAAACAAAAGTACAGATCGAAAGGAAAATTAAATTTCAAAATTAGAAAAAATTGAGTTTTTTTTCTGTAAAACAAAAGTACGGATCGAAAATAAAATTTAAATTTCGAAATTATGAAAAATTGATTTTTTTTTGTAAAGCAAAAGTACGTATCGAAAATAAAATTTAAATTTCGACATTACGAAGTATTGAGTTGTTTTGTGTAAAAAAAAGTACAGATCAATAATAAAATATAAAACTCCAAATTATGAAAAATTGAATTTTTTTTGCAAAACAAAAGTATAGATCGAAAATAAAATTTAAATTCTGAAATTATGAAAAACGGAGGTTTTTTTGTGTAAAAGAAAAGTAGGATCGAAAATAAAATTTGAATTTAGAAATTCTGAAAAATTGAGTTTTTTTCAAAAAAAGGAACTAGAGATGAAAAATAAAATATAAATTTCTAAATTATGAAAAATGGATTTTTTTTTCTGAAACAAAAGTACGGATCGAAAATAAAATATAAATTTCCAAATTATGAAAAATTGATTTTTTTTGTCAAACAAAAGTACGAATCGAGAATAAAATATAAATTTCGAAATTATGAAAAATTGAGTTTTCTTTATACAAAAAAAATGTACGGATCGAAAATAAACTTTGAATTTCCAAATTATGAAAAATTGAGTTTTTTTTGTAAAACAAAAGTACGGATCGAAAATAAAATATAAATTTTCAAATTATGAAAAATTATTTTTTGTTTTGTAAAACAAAAGTACATATCGAAAAGAAAATTAAATTTCAAAATTAGAAAAAATTTAGTTTTTTCTCTGTAAAACAAAAGTACGGATCGAAAATAAAATTTAAATTTCGATATTATGAAAAATTGATTTTTTTTGTAAAACAAAAGTTCGGATCGAAAATAAAATTTAAATTTTGACAATACGAAGTTAAGAGTTGTTTTGTGTACAAAAGAACTCAATGTGTTGTAATTTCAAAATTGATATTTTATTTTGGATCCCTACTTTTGTTTTACAAAAAGAACTCAATTTTTACTAATTTGGATATTTATATTTTATTCTCGATATGTACTTTGGTTTTATGCAAAAGAACTCAATTTTTGGTAATTTCGAAATTTATATTTCATTTTCGATCCCTGCTTTTGTTTTACAAAAAGAACTCTATTTTTAGTAATTTGGATATTTATATTTTATTTTTGATCCGTACTTTTGTTTTACAAAAAAAAATCAATTTTTAATAATTTCGAAATTGATATATTATTTTTCATCCGTAGTTTTGTTTTACAAAAAGGAAACTCAATTTTTCATAGTTTTGAAATTTATATTTTAATCTAGATACGTACTTTTATTTTATGCAAAAGAACTCAATTTTTTGTAATTTCGAAATTGATATTTTATTTTGGATCCCTACTTTTGTTTTACAAAAAGAACTCAATTTTCAGTAATTTGGATATTTATATTTTATTCTCGATATGTACTTTGGTTTTATGCAAAAGAACTCAATTTTTGGTAATTTCAAAATTTATATTTCATTTTCGATCCCTACTTTTGTTTTACAAAAAGAATTCAATTTTTAGTAATTTGGATATTTATATTTTATTTTCGATCCGTACTTTATTTCAAAAAAATTTCAATTTTTAATAATTTCGAAATTGATATATTATTTTTCATCCGTAGTATTGTTTTACAAAAAAGAAACTCAATTTTTCATAGTTTTGAAATTTATATTTTATTCTCGATACGTACTTTTGTTTGATGCAAAAGAACTCAATTTTTTGTAATTTCAAAATTGATATTTTATTTTGGATCCGTACTTTTGTTTTACAAAAAGAACTCAATTTTTAGTAATTTGGATATTTATATTTTATTCTCGATATGTACTTAGGTTTTATGCAAAAGAACTCAATTTTTAGTAATTTTGAAATCTATATTTTATTCTCGATACGCACTTTTGTTTTATGCAAAAGAACTGAATTTTTTGTAATAACGAAATTGATATTTTACTTTGGATCCCTACTTTTGTTTTACAAAAAGTAGTCAATTTTTAGTAATTTGGATATTTATATTTTATTCTCGATATGTACTTTGGTTTTATGCAAAAGAACTTAATTTTTGGAATTTCAAAATTTATATTTTATTTTGGATCCCTACTTTTGTTTTACAAAAAGAACTGAATTTTTAGTAATTTGGATATTTATATTTTATTTTCGATTCGTACTTTTGTTTTACAAAAATAGTTCAATTTTTAATAATTTCGAAATTCATATACTACTTTTCATCCGTAGTTTTGTTTGACAAAAAACAAACTCAATTTTTCATAATTTTGAAATTTATATTTTATTCTCGTTACGTACTTTTGTTTTATGCAAAAGAACTCAATTTTTTGTAATTTCGAAATTGATATTTTATTTTGGATCCCTACTTTTGTTTTACAAAAAGAACTAAATTTTTAGTAATTTGGATATTTATATTTTATTCTCGATATGTACTTTGGTTTTATGCAAAAGAACTCAATTTTTTGTAATTTCGAAACTTATATTTTATTTTGGATCCCTACTTTTGTTTTACAATAAGAACTCAACTTTTAGTAATTTGGGTATTTATATTTTATTCTCGATATGTACTTTGGTTTTATGCAAAAGAACTCAATTTTTTGTAATTTCGAAATTTATATTTTATTTTGGATCCCTAATTTTGTTTTACAAAAAGAACTCAATCTTTAGTAATTTGGATATTTATATTTTATTTTCGATCCGTACTTTTGTTTTACAAAAAAAATTCAATTTGTAATAATTTCGAAATTGATATATTACTTTTCATCCGTAGTTTTGTTTTACAAAAAAGAAACTCAATTTTTCATAATTTTGAAATTTATATTTTATTCTCGATACGTACTTTTGTTTTATGCAAAAGAACTCAATGTGTTGAAATTTCGAAATTTATATTTTATTTTGGATCCCTACTTTTGTTTTACAAAAAGAACTCAATTTTTAGTAATTTGGATATTTATATTTTATTTTCGATCCGCACTTTTGTCTTACAAAAAAAAAATCAATTTTAATAATTTCGAAATAGATATATTACTTTTCATCCGTAGTTTTGTTTTACAAAAAATAAACTCAATTTTTCATAATTTTTGAAATTTATATTTTATTCTCGATACGTACTTTTGTTTTATGCAAAAGAACTGAATTTTTTGTAATTTCGAAATTTATATTTTATTTTGGATCCATACTTTTGTTTTACAAAAAGAACTCAATTTTTAGTAATTTGGATATTGATATTTTATTCTCGATATGTACTTTGGTTTTATGCAAAAGAACTCAATTTTTTGTAATTTCGAAATTGATATTTTATTTTGGATCCCTACTTTTGTTTTAAAAAAAGAACTCAATTTTTAGTAATTTTGATATTTATATTTTATTTTCGATCCATACTTTTGTTTTACAAAAAAAAATTCAATTTCTAATAATTTCTAAATTTATATACTACTTTTCATCCGTAGTTTTTTTTTACAAAAAAGAAATTCAATTTTTCGTAATTTCGTAATTTATATTTTATTCTCGATACGTACTTTTGTTTTATGCAAAAGAACTCAATTTTTTGTAATAACGAAATTGATATTTTATTTTGGATCGCTACTTTTGTTTTACAAAAAGAAGTCAATTTTTAGTTATTTGGATATTTATATTTTATTCTCGATATGTACTTTGGTTTTATACAAAAGAACTCAATTTTTTGTAATTTCGAAATTTATATTTTATTTGTTATCCCTACTTTTCTTTTACAAAAAGAACTCAATTTTTAGTAATTTGGATATTTATATTTTATTCTGGATATGTACTTTGGTTTTATGCAAAAGAACTCAATTTTTTGTAATTTTGAAATTTATATTTTATTTTGGATCCCTACTTTTGTTTTACAAAAAGAACTCAATTTTTAGTAATTTGGATATTTATATTTTATTCTCGATATGTACTTTGGTTTTACAAAAAAAATTCAATTTTTAGTAATTTTGAAATTCATATATTACTTTTCATCCGTAGTTTTGTTTTACAAAAAAGAAATTCAATTTTTCATAATTTTGAAATTTATATTTTATTCTCGATACGTACTTTTGTTTTATGCAAAAGAACTGAATTTTTTGTAATAACGAAATTGATATTTTATTTTGGATCCCTACTTTTGTTTTACAAAAAGAAGTCAATTTTTAGTAATTTGGATATTTATATTTTATTCTTGATATGTACTTTGGTTTTATGTAAAAGAACTCAATTTTTTGTAATTTCGAAATTTATATTTTATTTTTGATCCCAACTTTTGTTTTACAAAAACAACTCAATTTTTAGTAATTTGGATATTTATATTTTATTTTGGATATGTACTTTGGTTTTATGCAAAAGAACTCAATTTTTTGTAATTTCGAAATTGATATTTTATTTTGGATCCCTACTTTTGTTTTACAAAAAAAACTCAATTTTTAGTAATTTGGATATTTATATTTTATTCTCGATATGTACTTTGGTTTTGTGCAAAAGAACTCAATTTTTTGTAATTTCGAAATTGAGATTTTAGTTTGGATCCCTACTTTTGTTTTACAAAAAGAAGTCAATTTTTAGTAATTTTGACATTTATATTTTATTTTGGATACGTACTTTTGTTTTACAAAAAAATTCAATTTTTAATAATTTCGAAATTAATATATAATTTTTTATCCGTAGTTTTGTTTTACAAAAAAAGAAACTGAATTTTTCATAATTTTGAAATTTATATTTTATTCTCGGTGTGTAATTTTGTTTTACGCAAAAGAACTCAATTTTTTGTAATTTGAAAATTGATATTTTATTTTGGATCCCAAATTTTGTTTTACAAGAAGAACTCAATTTTTAGTAATTTGAATATTTATATTTTATCCTCGATATGTACTTTGGTTTTATTGAAAAGAACTCAATTTTTTGTAATTTCGAAATTTATATTTTATTTTGGATCCCTACTTTTGTTTTACAAGAAGAACTCAATTTTTAGTAGTTTGGATATTTATATTTTATTCTCGATATGTACTTTGGTTTTATGCAAAAGAAATCAATTCTGTGTAATTTTGAAATTTATATTTTATTTTGGATCCCTACTTTTGTTTTACAAAAAGAACTCAATTTTTAGTAATTTGGATATTTATATTTTATTTTCGATCCGTACTTTTATTTTACAAAAAAAATTCCATTTTTCATAATTTCGAAATTGATCTATTATTTTTCATCCGTAGTTTTGTTTTACAAAAAAGAAACTCAATTTTTCATAATTTTGAAATTTATATTTTATTCTCGATACCTACTTTTGTTTTATGGAAAAGAACTCAATTTTTTGTAATTTCAAAATTTATATTTTATTTTGGATCCCTACTTTTGTTTTACAAAAAGAACTCAATTTTTAGTAATTTGGATATTTAAATTTTATTCTCGATACGTACTTTTGTTTTATGCAAAAGAACTCATTTTTTTGTAATTTCGAAATTGATATTTTATTTTGGATCCCTACTTTTGTTTTACAAAAAGAACTCAATTTTTAGTAATTTGGATATTTATATTTTATTCTCGATATGTACTTTGGTTTTATGCAAAAGAACTCAATTTTGTGTAGTTTCGAAATTTATATTTTATTTTGGATCCCTACTTTTGTTTCACAAAAAGAACTCAATTTTTAGTAATTTAGATATTTATATTTTATTTTGGATCTGTACTTTTGTTCTACAAAAAAAATTCAATTTTTAATAATTTCGAAAATAATATATAATTTTTCATCCGTAGTTTGTTTTACAAAAAAAGAGACTGAATTTTTCATAATTTCAAAATTTATATTTTATTTTGGATCCCTACTTTTGTTCTACAAAAAGAACTCAATTTTTAGTTATTTGGATATTTATATTTTATTTTCGATCCGTACTTTTGTTTTACAAAAAAAATTCAATTTTTAATAATTTCGAAATTGATATATTATTTTTCATCCGTAGTTTTGTTTTACAAAAAAGAAACTCAATTTTTCATAATTTTGAAATTTATATTTTATTCTCGATACATACTTTTGTTATATGGAAAATAACTCAATTTTTTGTAATTTCGAAATTTATATTTTATTTTGGATCCCTTCTTTTGTTTTACAAAAATAACTGAATTTTTAGTAATTTGGATATTTAAATTTTATTCTCGATACGTACTTTTGTTTTATGCAAAGGAACTCAATTATTTGTAATTTCGAAATTTATATTTTATTTTGGATCCCTACTTTTGTTTTACAAAAAGAACTGAATTTTTAGTAATTTGGATATTTATATTTTATTTTGGATCCGTACTTTTGTTTTACAAAAAAAATTGAATTTTTAATAATTTCAAAATTAATATATAATTTTTCATCCGTAGTTTTGTTTTACAAAAAAAGAAACTGAATTTTTCATAATTTTGAAATTTATATTTTATTCTCGATACGTACTTTTGTTTTACGCAAAAGAACTCAATATTTTGTAATTTCGAAATTGATATTTTATTTTGGGTCCCAACTTTTGTTTTACAAAAAGAACTCAATTTTTAGTAATTTGGATATTTATATTTTATCCTCGATATGTACTTTGGTTTTATTCAAAAGAACTCTATTTTTTGTAATTTTGAAATTTATATTTTATTTTGGATCCCTACTTTTGTTTTACAAAAAGAACTCAATTTTTAGTAATTTGGATATTTATATTTATTCACGATATGTAGTTTGGTTTTATGCAAAAGAACTCAATTTTGTGTAATTTCGAAATTTATATTTTATTTTGGAGACTTACTTTTGTTTTACAAAAAGAACTCAATTTTTAGTAATTTGGATATTTATATTTTATTTCCGGTCCGTACTTTTATTTTACAAAAAAAATTCCATTTTTCATAATTTCGAAATTGATCTATTATTTTTCATCCGTAGTTTTGTTTTACAAAAAAGAAACTCAATTTTTCATAATTTTGAAATTTATATTTTATTCTCGATACATACTTTTGTTATATGGAAAATAACTCAATTTTTTGTAATTTCGAAATTTATATTTTATTTTGGATCCCTTCTTTTGTTTTACAAAAAGAACTGAATTTTTAGTAATTTGGATATTTAAATTTTATTCTCGATACGTACTTTTGTTTTATGCAAAGGAACTCAATTATTTGTAATTTCGAAATTTATATTTTATTTTGGATCCCTACTTTTGTTTACAAAAAGAACTGAATTTTTAGTAATTTGGATATTTATATTTTATTTTGGATCCGTACTTTTGTTTTACAAAAAAAATTCAATTTTTAATAATTTCAAAATTAATATATAATTTTTCATCCGTAGTTTTGTTTTACAAAAAAGAAACTGAATTTTTCATAATTTTGAAATTTATATTTTATTCTCGATACGTACTTTTGTTTTACGCAAAGAACTCAATTTTTGTAATTTCGAAATTGATATTTTATTTTGGGTCCCAACTTTTGTTTTACAAAAGAACTCAATTTTTAGTAATTTGGATATTTATATTTTATCCTCGATATGTACTTTGGTTTTATTCAAAAGAACTCTATTTTTTGTAATTTTGAAATTTATATTTTATTTTGGATCCCTACTTTTGTTTTACAAAAAGAACTCAATTTTTAGTAATTTGGATATTTATATTTATTTTCGATATGTAGTTTGGTTTTATGCAAAAGAACTCAATTTTGTGTAATTTCGAAATTTATATTTTATTTTGGAGACTTACTTTTGTTTTACAAAAAGAACTCAATTTTTAGTAATTTGGATATTTATATTTTATTTCCGGTCCGTACTTTTATTTTACAAAAAAAATTCCATTTTTCATAATTTCGAAATTGATCTATTATTTTTCATCCGTAGTTTTGTTTTACAAAAAAGAAACTCAATTTTTCATAATTTTGAAATTTAGATTTTATTCTCGATACATACTTTTGTTATATGGAAAATAACTCAATTTTTTGTAATTTCGAAATTTATATTTTATTTTGGATCCCTTCTTTTGTTTTACAAAAAGAACTGAATTTTTAGTAATTTGGATATTTAAATTTTATTCTCGATACGTACTTTTGTTTTATGCAAAGGAACTCAATTATTTGTAATTTCGAAATTTATATTTTATTTTGGATCCCTACTTTTGTTTTACAAAAAGAACTCAATTTTTAGTAATTTGGATATTTATATTTTATTCTCGATATGTACTTTGATTTTATGCAATAGAACTCGATTTTTTGTAATTTCGAAATTTCTATTTTATTTTGGATCCCTACTTTTATTTTACAAAAAGAACTCAATATTTAGTAATTTGGATATTTATATTTTATTGTCGATATGTACTTTGGTTTTATGCAAAAGAACTCAATTTTTTGTAATTTCGAAATTGATATTTTATTTTGGATTCCTACTTTTGTTTTACAAAAGGAACTCAATTTTTAGTAATTTGGATATTTATATTTTATTCTGGATATGTACTTTGGTTTTATGCAAAAGAACTCAATCTTTTGTAATTTCAAAATTTATATTTTATTTTGGATCCCTACTTTTGTTTTAAAAAAAAAACTCAATTTTTATTAATTTGGATATTTATATTTTATTATCAATATGTACTTTGGTTTTATGCAAAAGAACTCAATTTTGAGTAATTTCGAAATTTATATTTTATTTTGGGTCCTTACTTTTGTTTTACAAAAAGAACTGAATTTTTAGTAATTTGGATATTTATATTTTTTTTTGGATCCGTACTTTTGTTTTACAAAAAAAATTCAATTTTTAATAATTTCAAAATTAATATATAATTTTTCATCCGTAGTTTTGTTTTACAAAAAAAGAAACTGAATTTTTCATAATTTTGAAATTTATATTTTATTCTCGATATGTAATTTTGTTTTACGCAAAAGAACTCAATTTTTTGTAATTTCGAAATTGATATTTTATTTTGGATCCCAACTTTTGTTTTACAAAAAGAACTCAATTTTTAGTAATTTGGATATTTATATTTTATCCTCGATATGTACTTTGGTTTTATTCAAAAGAACTCAATTTTTTGTAATTTCGAAATTTATATTTTATTTTGGATCCCTACTTTTATTTTTCAAAAAGAACTCAATTTTTAGTAATTTGGATATTTATATTTTATTCTCGATATGTACTTTGGTTTTATGCAAAAGAACTCAATTTTGTGTAATTTCAAAATTTATATTTTATTTTGGATCCCTACTTTTGTTTTACAAAAAGAACTCAATTTTTACTAATTTGGATATTTATATTTTATTCTCGATATGTACTTTGGTTTTATGCAAAAGAATTCAATTTTTTGTAATTTCGACATTTATATTTTATTTTGGATCCCTACTATTGTTTTACAAAAAGAACTCAATTTTTAATAATATGGATATTTATGTTTTATTCTCGATATGTACTTTGGTTTTATGCAAAAGAACTCAATTTTTTGTAATTTCAGAATTTATATTTTATTTTGGATCCCTACTTTTCTTTTACAAAAAGAATTCAATATTTAGTAATTTGGATAATTATATTTTATTCTCAATATGTACTTTGGTTTTATAAAAAAGAACTCAATTTTTTGTAATTTCGAAATTGATATTTTATTTTGGATCCCTACTTTTATTTTACAAAAAGAACTCAATTTTTAGTAATTTGGATATTTATCTTTGATTCTGGACATATACCTTGGTTTTATGCAAAAGAACTCAATTTTTTGTAATTTCGAAATTGATATTTTATTTTGGATCCCTACTTTTGTCTTACAAAAAGAACTCAATTTTTAGTAATTTGGATTTTTATATTTGATTCTGGATATATACTTTGGTTTTATGCAAAAGAACTCAATTTTTTGGAATTTCGAAATTGATATTTTATATTGGATCCCTACTTTTGTTTTACAAAAAGAACTCAATATTTAGTAATTTGGATATTTATAATTTATTCTCGATATGTACTTTGGTTTTATGCAAAAGAACTCAATCTTTTGTAATTTGGAAATTTATATTTTATTTTGGATCCCTACTTTTGTTTTACAAAAAGAACTCAATTTTTAGTTATTTGGATATTTATATTTTATTCTCGATACGTACTTTTGTTTTATGCAAAAGAACTCAATTTTTTGTAATTTCGAAATTTATATTTTATTTTGCATCCCTACTTTTGTTTTACAAAAAGAATTCAATATTTAGTAATTTGGATAATTATATTTTATTCTCGATATGTACTTTGGTTTTATAAAAAAGAACTCAATTTTTTGTAATTTCGAAATTGATATTTTATTTTGGATCCCTACTTTTGTTTTACAAAAAGAACTCAATTTTTAGTAATTTTGATATTTATATTTGATTCTCGATATATACCTTGGTTTTATGCAAAAGAATTCATCTTTTTGTAATTTCGAAATTGATATTTTATTTTGGATCCCTACTTTTGTCGTACAAAAAGAACTCAATTTTTAGTAATTTGGATTTTTATATTTGATTCTGGATATATACTTTGGTTTTATGCAAAAGAACTCCATTTTTTGTAATTTCGAAATTTATATTTTATTTTGGATCCCTACTTTTGTTTTACAAAAAGAACTCAATATTTAGTAATTTGGATATTTATAATTTATTCTCGATATGTGCTTTGGTTTTATGCAAAAGAACTCAATCTTTTGTAATTTTGAAATTTATATTTTATTTTGGATCCCTACTTTTGTTTTACAAAAAGAACTCAATTTTTAGTAATTTGGATATTTATATTTTATTCTCGATATGTACCTTGATTTTACGCAAAAAAAACTCAATTTTTTGTAATTTCAGAATTTATATGTTATTTTGGATCCCTACTTTTGTTTTACTAAAAGAACTCAATACTTAGTAATTTGGATATTTATATTTTATTCTTGATATCTACTATGCATTTAAGCAAAAGAACTTAATTTTTTGTAATTTCGAAATTGATATTTTATTTTGGATCCCTACTTTTGTTTTAAAAAAATCAACTCAATTTTTCGTAATTTTGAAATTTATATTTTATTCTCGATAGGTAATTTTTTTATGCAAAAGAACTCAATTTTTTGAAATTTCGAAATTGATATTTTACTTTGGATCCCTACTTTTGTTTTAAAAAAATCAACACAATTTTTCATAATTTTGAAATTTATATTTTATTCTCAATACGTAATTTTGTTTTATGCAAAAGAACTCAATTTTTTGTAATTTCGAAATTTATATTTTATTTTGGATCCGTACTTTTGTTTTACAAAAAGAACTCAATATTTAGTAATTTGGATAATTATATTTTATTCTCGATATGTACTTTGGTTTTATAAAAAATAACTCAATTTTTTGTAATTTCAAAATTTCTATTTTATTTTGGATCCCTACTTTTGTTTTACAAAAAATAAACTCAATTTTTGATAATTTTGAAATTTATATTTTATTCTCAATACGTACTTTTGTTTTATGCAAAAGAACTCAATTTTTTGTAATTTCGAAATTTATATTTTATTTTGGATCCCTACTTTTGTTTTACAAAAATAATTCAATATTTAGTAATTTGGATAATTATATTTTATTCTCGATATGTACTTTGGTTCTATAAAAAAGAACTCAATTTTTTGTAATTTCAAAATTGATATTTTATTTTGGATCCCTACTTTTGTTCTACAAAAAGAACTCAATTTTTAGTAATTTTGATATTTATATTTGATTCTCGATATATACCTTGGTTTTATGCAAAAGAACTCATCTTTTTGTAATTTCGAAATTGATATTTTATTTTGGATCCCTACTTTTGTCTTACAAAAAGAACTCAATTTTTAGTAATTTGGATTTTTATATTTGATTCTGGATATATACTTTGGTTTTACACAAAAGAACTCAATTTTTTGTAATTTCGAAATTGATATTTTATTTTGGATCCCTACTTTTGTTTTACAAAAAGAACTCAATATTTAGTAATTTAGATATTTATAATTTATTCTCGATATGTACTTTGGTTTTATGCAAAAGAACTCAATCTTTTGTAATTTTGAAATTTATATTTTATTTTGGATCCCTACTTTTGTTTTACAAAAAGAACTCAATTTTTAGTAATTTGGATATTTATATTTTATTCTCGATACGTACTTTTGTTTTATGCAAAAGAACTCAATTTTTTGTAATTTCGAAATTTATATTTTATTTTGGATTCCTACTTTTGTTTTACAAAAAGAATTCAATATTTAGTAATTTGGATATTTATATTTTATGCTCGATATGTAGTTTGGTTTTATGTAAAAGAACTTAATTTTTCGTATTTTTGAAATTGATATTTTATTTTGGAACCCTACTTTTGTTTTACAAAAAATAAACTCAATTTTTGATAATTTTGAAATTTATATTTTATTCTCAATATGTAATGTTGTTTTATGCAAAAGAACTCAATTTTTTGTAATTTCGAAATTGATATTTTATTTTGGATCCCTACTTTTGTTTTAGAAGAATAACTCAATTTTGAGTAATTTGGATATTTATATTTTATTTTCGATATGTACTTTGGTTTTATGCAAAAGAACTCAGTTTTTTGTAATTTTGAAATTGGTATTTTATTTTGGATCCCTACTTTTGGTTTACAAAAAATAAACTCATTTTTTCATAATTTTGAATTTTATATTTTATTCTCGATACGTACTTTTGTTTTATTTAAAAGAACTCAATTTTTTGTAATTTCGAAATTGATATTTTATTTTGGATCCCTACTTTTGTTTTAAGAAAAGAACTCAATTTTTAGTAATTTGGATATTTATATTTTATTCTAGATATGTACTTTGGTTTTATGCAAAAGAACTCAATTTTTTGTAATTTCGAAATTTATATTTTATTTTTGATCCCTACTTTTGTTTTACAAAAAATAAACTCAATGTTTCATAATTTTGAAATTTATATTTTCTTGTCGATACGTACTTTTGTTTTATGCAAAAGAACTCAATTTTTTGTAATTTCGAAATTGATATTTTATTTTGGATCCCTACTTTTCTTTTACAAAAAGAACTCATTTTTTAGTAATTTGGATATTTATATTTTATTCTTGATATGTACTTTGGTTTTACGCAAAAAAAACTCAATTTTTTGTAATTTCGAAATTTATATTTTATTTTGGATCCATACTTTTGTTTTACAAAAAGAACTCAATATTTAGTAATTTGGATATTAATCTTTTATTCTCGATATGTACTTTGGTTTTATGCAAAAGAACTCAATTTTTTGTAATTTTGAAATTGATATTTTATTTTGGATCCCTTCTTTTGTTTTACAAAAAGAACTCAATATTTAGTAATTTGGATATTTTTCTTTCATTCTCGATATGTACTTTGGTTTTATGCAAAAGAACTCAGTTTTTTGTAATTTTGAAATTGGTATTTTATTTTGGATCCCTACTTTTGGTTTACAAAAAATAAACTCATTTTTTCATAATTTTGAATTTTATATTTTATTCTCGATACGTACTTTTGTTTTATGCAAAAGAACTCAATTTTTTATAATTTCGAAATTGATATTTTATTTTGGATCCCTAGTTTTGTTTTAAGAAAAGAACTCAATTTTTAGTAATTTGGATATTTATATTTTATTCTAGATATGTACTTTGGTTTTATGCACAAGAACTCAATTTTTTGTATTTTTGAAATTGATATTTTATTTTGGATCCCTACTTTTGTTTTACTAAAAGAACTCAATATTTAGTAATTTGGATATTTATCTTTTGTTCTCGATATGTACTTTGGTTTTATGCAAAAGAACTAAATTTTTTGTAATTTCGAAATTTATATTTTATTTTGGATCCCTACTTTTGTTTTACAAAAAGAACTCAATTTTTCGTAATTTGGATATTTATATTTTATTTTCGATATGTACTTTGGTTTTATGCAAAAAACCTCAATTTTTTGTAATTTTGAAATTGATATTTTATTTTCGATCCCTACTTTTGTTTTATAAAAAATAAACTCAATTTTTCATAATTTGGATATTTATATTTTATTCTCTATATGTACTTTGGTTTTATGCAAAAGAACTCAATTTTTGGTAATTTTGAAATTGGTATTTTATTTTGGATCCGTACTTTTGGTTTACAAAACATAAACGCATTTTTTCATAATTTGGAATTTTATATTTTATTCTCGATACGTACTTTTATTTTATGCAAAAGAACTCAATTTTTTGTAATTTCGAAATTGATATTTTATTTTGGATCCCTACTTTTGTTTTAAAGAAATCAACACAATTTTTCATAATTTTCAGATTTATATTTTATTCTCAATACGTAATTTTTTTTATGTAAAAGAACTCAATTTTTTGTAATTTCGAAATTTATATTTTGTTTTGGATCCCTACTTTTTTTTACAAAATGAACTCAATTATTAGTAATTTGGATATTTATATTTTATTCTCGATATCTACTTTGGTTTTAAGCAAAAGAACTTAATTTTTTGTAATTTCGAAATTGATATTTTATTTTGGATCCCTACTTTTGTTTTAAAAAAATCAACTCAATTTTTCACAATTTTGAAATTTATATTTTATTCTCGATACGTAATTTTGTTTTATACAAAAGAACTCAATTTTTTGTAATTTCGAAATTGATATTTTATTTTGGATCCCTACTTTTGTTTTACAAAAAGAACTCAATTTTTAGTAATTTGGATATTTATATTTTATTTTCGATATGTACTTTGGTTTTATGCAAAAAAACTCTATTTTTTGTAATTTTGAAATTGGTATTTTATTTTCGATCCCTACTTTTGTTTTATAAAAATAAACTCTATTTTTCATAATTTGGATATTTATATTTTATTCTCTATATGTACTTTGGTTTTATGCAAAAGAACTCAATTTTTTGTAATTTTGAAATTGATATTTTATTTTGGATCCCTACTTTTGTTTTACAAAAAGAACTCAATATTTAGTAATTTGGATATTTATATTTTATTCTCGATATGTACTTTGGTTTTATGTAAAAGAACTCAATTTTTGGTAATTTCGAAATTTATATTTTATTTTGGATCCCTACTTTTGTTTTACAAAAAGAACTCAATTTTTACTAATTTGGATATTTATATTTTATACTCGATATGTACTTTTGTTTTATGCAAAAGAACTCAATTTTTTGTAATTTCGAATTTGATATTTTATTTTCGATCCCTACTTCTGTTTGAAAAAAATAAACTCAATTTTTCATAATTTTGAAATTTGTATTTTATTCTGTTGGCATATTTCAAGTCCAGAGTTTTATGGAGACCTACAGTTTTGATGATGAAAGTTTTAGAAAGTTTCAATCAACATTAAAGACTTGTGTCATCTCACAAAGGAAGGTTGCTTGATAGGAAAGGAAAGGCATAAAGAACATTCAAAGCTTTCAAGAGAGAAGATTGATGAAGATTTTCTCAAGAGCTGAAGGATCAAGAGTAGAAGGTTCTGTTTTGGGTGTTGGATAAAAAGAGTAAGTCATAAATCCCATTCAAGACCTTCCCAAACAAGAGAGCAAGGTGTTTTCTGGCAAAAACGTTTTTCTACGCTTTTAATCGATTACCATACGTAAATAATCGATTATTTAACTTAAAATTTGAATTAAAAATGTTTAACGAGCAAAATAATCGATTAAGTGTCTTTGATAATCGATTATATTGATTCTGGGTTAATATAATCGATTATGGCCTTAATCTAATCGATTATATCAGACGATTTCAGTTTTCCAGTTTTTAAACATGATATAATCGATTAAGCTTTTTATATAATCGATTAATTAAGTCGTTTTTGCGAAATTAATACTAAATCAACCTAAGAATGGAAACTTTGGAGCATTTTCGAATTATAAAATGAAAGAGAATGTCTTAGGTTCTACACATCTGAACAAACACAAAATATTCAAAGTGTTTCTGTGCCTGAGCTTTTAAAAAGCCACTTTCCTGCTCTCTTCAGTTTGATCAAGTCTTTGGAAGTGGTGATCTTTGTGCTTAAGCATTCTATCCAGCACATTTCAGGTGTATTCTTTTACTGTTTTATGTAAAGGGAAAATTCATCCCTTGGATCTGTTCTAAGGGAGGTGTTTCATCTCTTGTGTGTCAAGAGAGGTGGGTTTCATCCTCAGTGTGTCTGGGGAGGTGTTTCATCCTTAGTGTGTCTGAGGAGGTGTTTCCGTTTATCTTTTTTTTGTTATTGCATGAATTGGTGTTTGTAATTTCAATTAAAGATGGTGGGAAAATCATCACGGATTTGTGGTGGTTGGGAACTGGACGTAGGATTGGCTTAATCTGAACCAGTATAAATCTCTGTGTTATTTCTCTTTCTCTATCTCTTTTAATTGTGGATCATTATAACAATTGCTAATCCCAACAACGTTAATCAAAGGATTAGAAAAATTCACATCCAAGTTTTTGAAAGTTTTTCAAAACCTGAAAATTTATTTGAAAGAGAAAATTTCTTTAAAAATCCAATTCACCCCCCCTCTTGGTTTTTATACTGCCGTCTTTATTTAACAATTGGCCTCAGAGCTGGTTTTTTGAAAGTCATTCAAAAACAAGATCCTTATGGCAGACAAAAATCAAACTTTTGCTGAAGGTGAATCTATCCATAGACCACCACTTTTTACAGGTGAAAACTATCCTTTTTGGAAAAAGAGGATGGAAATTTTTCTAAGGTCTAATGATCAAGGCGTTTGGGATGCTGTTGTAAATGGTCCATTTATTCCTATGGTTGTTGTTGAAGAAGCACAGGTACCTAAGAAGAAAGCAAATTGGAGCAAGGACGAATACAACCGTAATCAATGCGACATAAGGGCGTGTAACATGATAGCATCTCGCCTTAACCATTGATGAGTTTTACAGGTTATCGGATTGCACTATCGCAAAGGAGATGTGGGACACTTTAGAAGTCACACATGAAGGAATGGAAGAAGTGAAACGGTCAAGGAAAAACACCTTGATTCAAGAATATGAAATGTTCCGTATGATTAAAGGAGAAACCATATGCGACGTACAAAAGAGATTTACTCACATCGTAAATCATCTCAAGGCGTTAGGTAAGAAATTCGATCATCGAAGAATTAAATGTCAAAATTTTGAAATCTTTGGACAGGACTTGGCAACCTAAAGTGACGGCCATCACGGAATCAAAGAACCCGTCAAACATGAACATGACAACTCTCTTCGGGAAGCTCGGAGAACATGAAATGGAACTTGGACGCTTCAAAGGAGAAGAAGAAGAAGTCAAAAGAAAAGGTGTTGCTCTTAAAGCTGGAATCCCACAAAGATGAGAGTAGTGACACGGATGATGATCTTGAATGCAAGTGACATAAGCTTGTTTGTCAAAAATACAAAAAGTTCATCAAGAACAAGAACAAAGGGAATTTCAAGAAAGGTAAGAAAACTGAAAACCTAAATTCTCTTGATAATTTTAAATGCTATGGTTGTGGAAAAGGGGACACTTGAAGTCGGATTGCCCCAACATCAAGAAGGATGAGGAAAAGGCAAAGAAATACAAGAAGCCTTTTGACAAAAAGAAAAAGAAGGCATACATCGCGTGGGAAGATAATGACGTGAGTTCTTCTAGTGCAAGTGAGTCAGAAGAAGAAGCCAATATCTGTCTTATGGCGGATGATGATGATGATGCCGAATCCACATGTAGCAAGGTAAGTGATTCTCGGCCTTCCAAATAATTATGATGATTTGCTTGAAGAGTTTTTGGAATTATGTGAAAAATCTGAAAAATTAACTTTCTTTCACAATAAATTAAAAATGACTACAAGAGTCTTGAAAAGAAAATTTCAGATTTGGAACAAGAGAAAATCGTTTTAAAGGATGATTTGAAAACAACGCTTATCCCTTGCAAATGCAAAACGAAAATTCCTATTTGTGAAAATTGTAGCGTTCTTGCAAACAAAGTTTCTTATCTTGAAAAGTCTCTTTCAAAAATTACAATGGGTAATAATAATTTAAATAATGTTTTGAAAGACAACAAAGGTTTATATGGAAAAGCGTGACTTGGTTACAATTTCAAAAATAAAAATAATTCAAACAAAATTGTTTTTGTTCAAGGAGAATCATCAAATACGAAAAAGGTTTTTGAAGTTCCTTATTTCAAAAATAAAACAAATGAACCTAAAAAGAAGTTTTATAAAAATGCGTACATACCAAGAAAAACAAATGTTCCTACATGTTTTTATTGTATGCATAAAGGTCATTCGGTAAATAGATGCAATATTAAACGTTTAGTGTTCCTAATGGGAAATATAAATGGGTTCCCAAAGGAAAATCTGTTTCTAACCCATGAGGACCCTAATAAGTGACTTTAGGGGACCTAAATATTTTTGCTTATGATGCAGGTTGGTCCCAAGTCCAAAAAGTCACTATGGTATCTTGATAGTGGTTGTTCAAGGCACATGACGGGTGATAAAAGCAAATTCAAAAGCTTCAAGAAGAAAGAACAAGGTTTTGTAACCTATGGTGACAACAATAAGGGAAAAATCATTGGTAGCGGAATGATTGGAGACTCCCTAAAGATTCATGATGTTCTTCTTGTTGATGGATTGAAGCACAATTTGCTAAGCATTAGTCAACTTTGTGATAAAGGTTTAAAGGTAACGTTTGATAGTGATCTTTGCAAAATTCATCACAAGGACTCAAATGAAATCACCCTCATTGGTAAGAGACATAATAACATTTATTTGATTGACATTGATTGTGCATCTACATCTAATAATCTGCCTTGTTTAGTTGCGAAAGAAGAGGATCCATGGTTATGGCATAGAAGAGCTGCTCACATTCATATGCCTCATCTAAGTAAACTCATATCTAAAGAGTTAGTGATTGGTTTGCCAAAACTGGTTTTTGAAAAAAACAAACTATGTGCAGCTTGTCAAAAAGGGAAGCAAACAAAAAGTTCTTTTAAATCTAAAAATGTTGTTTCCACTTCAAAAACTTTAGAATTACTGCACATGGATTTATTTGGCCCCTCTAGAACAAAAAGTTTTGGTGGCAATTATTATGCTCTTGTGATTGTTGATGATTACTCTAGATTTACTTGGACTCTCTTTCTTTCATCTAAAAGTGATGCTTTCAAAGAATTTAGAAAATTTGCCAAGGTTATTCAAAATGAAAAAGATTTAAAAATCAAGTTTTTACTGAAGTGATCATGGCGGTGAATTTCAAAATATTTCTTTTGAAAATTTTTGTGAAGAAAATGGGATTTCTCATAATTTTTCAGCACCAAGAACACCTCAACAAAATGGTGTTGTTGAAAGGAAAAATAGATCTTTGGAAGAACTTGCAAGAACTATGTTGAACGAAAATAATTTACCTAAATATTTTTGGGCTGATGCCGTAAGTACCGCATGTCACGTTTTAAACAGAGTTTTAATAAGACCTATTCTAAAATTAACTCCTTATGAGTTTTTCAAAGGGAGAAAACCAAATATTTCTTATTTCAGAATTTTTGGATGTAAATGTTTTGTTTTGAATAACGGAAAAGATAGCCTTGGGAAATTTGATGCTAAATCCGATGAAGCTACATTTTTAGGTTATTCTTTGCATAGTAAAGCATATAGAGTGTTTAATAAAAGGACTTTAACCGTTGAAGAATCTATACATGTTGTCTTTGATGAATATCTAGACCTTGAGGAAACCCTCTTGAGTAAAAAGATTCTTTGCAGATGATGAAGGAGTACATCAAGAAGAAACTCCTCTTGAAGAAGCCATTGAAGAAATCAGTTTGGATGAGAATCCTCCTCATGATGAAAGTCTACCAAAAGAATGGAGACCACCTAGAAACGTTTCCTTGGAAAATGTCATTGGAGACATATCAACAGGTGTAAGAACAAGGAGGAATATGAATAATTTCTGCATGAATGTTGCTTTTGTTTCACAGAGTTGAACCGAAGAATGTAGAAGAAGCATTGACGGATGAACATTGGTGTATTGCAATGCAAGAAGAGCTAAATCAGTTTGAAAGAAATCAGGTATGGGATTTAATTCCTAAGACTAATAATATGCAGGTCATAGGTACAAGATGGGTCTTTAGAAATAAGCTTGATGAAGATGGAAACATCACTAAGAACAAAGCAAGGCTGGTTGCAAAAGGATATAGACAAGAAGAAGGCATAGATTATGATGAAACCTATGCTCCAGTAGTAAGACTTGAAGCTATCCGCTTGTTGTTAGCATATGCCTCCATTATGGAATTCAAATTATTTCAAATGGATGTAAAAAGTGCTTTTCTAAACGGGTACATCAAGGAAGAAGTCTATGTAGAACAACCTCCAGGCTTTGAAGATTTCAAAAATCCTAATCATGTCTACAAGTTGAAGAAAGCTTTATATGGACTCAAACAAGCCCCAAGATCTTGGTATGAAAGGTTAAGTAATTTCTTACTTGAAAATAATTTTAGAAGAGGTAAAGTTGATTCTACTCTTTTTATTAAGAAATCAAAGAAACATATTCTTATTGTTCAAGTTTATGTTGATGATATTATTTTTGGATCAACTAATGATGATCTTTGCCAAGAGTTTGCTAGAAATATGCAGGGAGAGTTTGAAATGTCCATGATGGGAGAATTAAATTTCTTTCTTGGTTTGCAAATCAAACAATTGAAGAAAGGCATTTTTATATGTCAAACAAAGTATTGCAAGGAACTCT
The DNA here is from genome assembly GCA_030347555.1 of Lablab purpureus. Taxonomy (NCBI): domain Eukaryota; kingdom Viridiplantae; phylum Streptophyta; class Magnoliopsida; order Fabales; family Fabaceae; genus Lablab; species Lablab purpureus. The sequence continues at coordinate 12,146,775 of CM059255.1, forward strand.
TGAAGAAATTTGAGATGGAAAGTTCCAAGGAAGCCTCAACCCCCATGGCCACATCTTGCTATCTAGATCAAGATTTAAACGGTAAGGCGGTAGATCAAACACTGTGATCGAGGTATGATCGGATCATTACTTTATCTTACCGCTAGTAGACCTGATATAATGCAAAGTGTGTGTGTTTGTGCTAGGTTTCAAGCCAACCCTAGAGAGTCTCACCTAAAAGCCGTTAAGAGAATCCTTAAGTACCTTAGAGGAACAACATCCTTTGGTTTATGGTACCCTTCAGGAGCCTCACCTAGTATCATAGGTTTTTCAGACTCAGATTATGGTGGTTGTAGAATAGATAGGAAGAGTACTAGTGGTACATGTCATCTTTTAGGATGTTCCTTAGTTTCATGGCATTCTAAGAAACAGGCTAGTGTTGCTCTTTCAACCACGGAGGTTGAGTATATAGCAGCAGGGAGTTGTTGTGCTCAAATACTGTGGATGAAGCAGCAATTAGAAGACTTTGATATCTTTCTAGATCATATCCCTCTTAAGTGTGATAACACTAGTGCCATTAACCCGACTAGGAACCCTATCATGCATTCTAAGACCAAGCATATAGAAATTAGACATCATTTCATTAGAGATCATATAGCTAAAGGAGATTGCATTATAGAATATATAGATACCAAACATCAACTAGCTGATATCTCCACCAAACCTTTGCCTAGAGATAGATTTTATGAGCTTAGAAGAGATCTAGGAATTGTTTGTGATAAATTTGTAAATTGAATGATGTTTGTTGTTGATTTTGATGTTATTTCAGCATTTTACGAAAATTTACGTATTTAATCGATTAGGTTTCGTGTGTTAATCGATTAAACGCGGTGTTTGTGAAAATATTTTAAAATATAATCGATTAAGTTTATGACATAATCGATTAAATCGCTGGGGAGCAATTTAATCGATTAAGGAATGCACATAATCGATTAAATTTCTGGGTTTTCGTTTTCTGGAAAATTTTGAAGGCAAATAATCGATTAAATGAGAACATAATCGATTAAATGCACCGTTCTGTGTTTTTCTGCAACTCTGATTTTCGAACGTTGGCCATGTTTTCACGAGTTTTGTCTTTTTTAAACGACTATATTCGTTCCCAACGGATATATTTTCATTGAATCAACATTTTATGACCCGGATTTCCTTCTATAAATAGCTGGTTTGAGAATCAAAGTTACTCACTCTCTCTCTCACTCTTGCTGTTTCTGCTGATATTTTCTGTCTTGTGCGAATTTCAATTCTCTGTGCTGTCTCTGTTACCATATTATCTTGTTGTGCAATTTCTCTTGTCTATTCTATCTTTGAAATGGCTGATCAAAGAAGAAGGAAGATGCCATCAAGGAGAAGAGGCAAGGAGCCAATGACTTCTCAACCTCAAGAAAGGAGACCTCCAACTCTAGCTGGTTGGATTTCTGATGAGGATCTGCAAATTGGCTTTGTTAACAAGTGGAAGGATAGGAAAATTCTTACCCCTAAATATCTGTCTTGTGAATTTTTTAGATCTCATGGTTTTCAATTTCAGGAATTTTTAGTAGGAAATGGGCTACAACAATTTGTGGAGATGGAAGGGGCATTCTATCCAGATTTGGTTAGAGTGTTCTACATGAACTTGACATCAAGGACAGCAAGCCCAAGCACCAAAGTGAAGGGTGTAAGGATCTTCTTTGATGAAGAATTATGGAACAATGTAGCTGGCCTCTCAACTCAAGGCATAAACATCACATATGGCTTTGAGGACTTCAACAAGCTAGTAGAATTCAGAAAATTCTGCAAGGATCCTAACTTACAAGTTGAGAACTTGTACAAAGTTGGTAATGTGAAATTAAATGAAAGAATGCTGCATTATGTTATTTTTTGGATTTTAGTTGCTAGAGGCACTAATCATGCCCAACTTACTAAGGAAGACATCCTCTTAATGTATGGATTCCTTAATAATGTGAGCATAGATTGGCCCTCAATTATACTTGATAATATGTTTAAAGCCACTAGGCTTTCCTCTTTTGCATTACCCTATGCTGTGTTTATTTCTAAGATTCTAGAATACAAAGGTGTTGATCTTGAAGGGAGAATAAACAGATTTTGCTAAGCAATAGCAAAATTGGCAAAAATGTTCTAAGGCATATGGGCCTCATAGAACAAGGCAACAGGTTCAGGCAAAGAGAAGATGGAGTTGCTGAAATGGAAGAGGATGATGAAGACCAACCTCAACCTCCACCTCAATTTCAACCTCAATCAGGATCAGTGGAGGAGCTTCTCATATCAAGAATGGATACTATGATAAATCTTCACACCAAGGAATATGAAGGCCTTTCTCATCAACTTTCAAGACTCAATAGAAGAATGTATAGAGTTGAAAGGAAGATGAACATTGAAGAAATATCTCCTGAAGAAGATAATACAACATCCTCAAGAGGCAAACAGCCAGCAAATGTTGAGGAAGATGAAGAAGATAGTGAAGAAACAGAATAGGCTACAAGTTCACTTTTCCTTAGCTTGTTCTTCACTTTTTCCAGCTGCTGTATTTATTTTTTCTCTCCATATTTTCTGTGTATTAATTTGCTTTTGCTGTAATTATCTCTGAAAATGTAATCTTTTTGAAAATGATAAAAATAAATGGGGAGAAAATATTTGTCTTGATTGAAAATCTGTCTAGTTAATATAGCTTTTAAGAAAATTAATTTCAAGGGGAGCTTTAGGAAATAATTCAAATAAGTGCCTAATATAGCTTAAACAATTAAGAGCATAGTTTAAGGGGGAGTTTTTAGAAATAATTTCCACTCATTAATTCCTTGAAATCTCTTTTTCAAAATTCAAATTGAAACTTAAATGCTATATGACTGCCTATTTTATTTCCTTTGTGGACTAATATTTATGATGGAGATATCCATACATTATTTTCAAGATTTTCAGGATATTATCACAAGTCTCTAGGTTTCTTTTTATCATCATCAAAAAGGGGGAGATTGTTGGCATATTTCAAGTCCAGAGTTTTATGGAGACCTACAGTTTTGATGATGAAGTTTTTAGAAAGTTTCAATCAACATTAAAGACTTGTGTCATCTCACAAAGGAAGGTTGCTTGATAGGAAAGGAAAGGCATAAAGAGCATTCAAAGCTTTCAAGAGAGAAGATTGATGAAGATTTTCTCAAGAGTCGAAGGATCAAGAGTAGAAGGTTCTGCTTTGGGTGTTGGATAAAAAGAGTAAGTCATAAATCCCATTCAAGACCTTCCCAAACAAGAGAGCAAGGTGTTTTCTCGCAAAAACGTTTTTCTACGCTTTTAATCGATTACCATACGTAAATAATCGATTATTTAACTTAAAATTTGAATTAAAAATGTTTAACGAGCAAAATAATCGATTAAGTGTCTTTGATAATCGATTATATTGATTCTGGGTTAATATAATCGATTATGGCCTTAATCTAATCGATTATATCAGACGATTTCAGTTTTCCAGTTTTTAAACATGATATAATCGATTAAGCTTTTTATATAATCGATTAATTAAGTCGTTTTTGCGAAATTAATACTAAATCAACCTAAGAATGGAAACTTTGGAGCATTTTCAAATTATAAAATGAAAGATAATGTCTTAGGTTCTACACATCTGAACAAACACAAAATATTCAAAGTGTTTCTGCGCCTTAGCTTTTAAAAAGCCGCTTTCCTGCTCTCTTCAGTTTGATCAAGTCTTTGGAAGTGGTGATCTTTGTGCTTAAGCTTTCTATCCAGCACATTTCAGGTGTATTCTTTTACTGTTTTCTGTAAAGGGAAAATTCATCCCTTGGATCTGTTCTAAGGGAGGTGTTTCATGTTAAATAAAGACGGCAGTGTAAAAACCAAGAGGGGGGGGTGAATTGGGTTTTTAAAGAAATTTTCTCTTTTAAATAAATTTTCAGGTTTTGAAAAACTTTCAAAAACTTGGATGTGAATTTTTCCAATCCTTTGATTAACGTTGTTGGGATTAGCAATTGTTATAATGATCCACAATTAAAAGAGATAGAGAAAGAGAAATAACACAGAGATTTATACTGGTTCGGATTGAGCCAATCCTACGTCCAGTTCCCAACCACCACAAATCCGTGATGATTTTCCCCACTATCTTTAATTGAAATTACAAACACCAATTCATGCAATAACAAATAAAGATAAACGGAAACACCTCCTCAGACACACTAAGGATGAAACACCTCCCCAGACACACTGAGGATGAAACCCACCTCTCTTGACACACAAGAGATGAAACACCTCCCTTAGAACAGATCCAAGGGATGAATTTTCCCTTTACGTAAAAACAAGAAAAGAATACACCGAAATGTGCTGGATAGAAAGCTTAAGCACAATGATCACCACTTCCAAAGACTTGATCAAACTGAAGAGAGCAGGAAAGCGGCTTTGAAAAAGCTAAGGCGCAGAAACACTTTGAATATTTTGTGTTTGTTCAGATGTGTTAAACCTAAGACATTCTCTTTCATTTTATAATTTGAAAATGCTCCAAAGTTTCCATTCTTAGGTTGATTTAAAATTAATTTCGCAAAAACGACTCATTTAATCGATTATATTAAAAGCTTAATCGATTATATCATGTTTAAAAACTGGAAAACAAATATCGTCTGATTTAATCGATTAGATTAAGGCCATAATCGATTATATTAACCCAGAATCAATATAATCGATTATCAAAGACACTTAATCGATTATTTTGCTCGTTAAACATTTTTAATTCAAATTTTAAGTTAAATAATGATTATCTACGTATGGTAATCGATTAAAAGCGTAGAAAAACGTTTTTGCGAGAAAACACCTTGCTCTCTTGTTTGGGAAGGTCTTGAATGGGATTTATGACTTACTCTTTTATCCAACACCCAAAATGTAACCTTCTACCTTTGATCCTTCAACTCTTGAGAAAATCTTCATCAATCTTCTCTCTTGAAAGCTTTGAATGCTCTTTATGCCTTTCCTTTCTTATCAAGCAACCTTCCTTTGTGAGATGGCACAAGTCTTTAATGTTGATTGAAACTTCCTAAAAAACTTCATCATCAAAACTGTAGGTCTCCATAAAACTCTGGACTTGAAATATGCCAACATTTCATCTCTTGTGTGTCAAGATAGGTGGGTTTCATCCTCAGTGTGTCTAGGGAGGTGTTTCATCCTTAGTGTGTCTGAGGAGGTGTTTCCGTTTATCTTTTTTTTGTTATTGCATGAATTGGTGTTTGTAATTTCAATTAAAGATAGTGGGAAAATCATCACGGATTTGTGGTGGTTGGGAACTGGACATAGGATTGGCTTAATCCGAACCAGTATAAATCTTTGTGTTATTTCTCTTTCTCTATCTCTTTTAATTGTGGATCATTATAACAATTGCTAATCCCAACAGCGTTAATCAAAGGATTAGAAAAATTCACATCCAAGTTTTTGAAAGTTTTTCAAAACCTGAAAATTTATTTGAAAGAGAAATTTTTTTTAAAAATCCAATTCACCCCCCCTCTTGGTTTTTATACTGCCGTCTTTATTTAACATATTCTCGATACGTAATTTTGTTTTATGCAAAAGAACTCAATTTTTTGTAATTTCGAAATTGATATTTTATTTTGGATCCCTACTTTTGTTTTAGAAAAAGAACTCAATTTTTAGTAATTTGGATATTTATATTTATTCTCGATATGTACTTTGGTTTTATGCAAAAGAACTCAATTTTTTCTAATTTTGAAATTGATATTTTATTTTGGATCCCTGCTTTTGTTTTACAAAAAATAAACTCAATTTTTCATAATTTTGAAATTTATATTTTATTCTCGATACGTACTTTTGTTTTATGCAAATGAACTCAATGTTTTGTAATTTTGAAATTGATATTTTATTCTGGATCCCTACTTTTGTTTTACAAAAAGAACTCAATTTTTAGTAATATGGGTATTTATATTTTATTCTCGATATGTACTTTGGTTTTATGCAACAGAACTCAATTTTTTGTAATTTCGAAATTGATATTTTATTTTGGATCCCTACTTTTATTTTAAAAAAATAAACTGAATTTTTCATAATTTTAAAATTTATATTTTATTCTCAATACGTAATTTTGTTTTATGCAAAAGAACTCAATTTTTTGTAATTTCGAAATTTATATTTTATTTTGGATCCCTACATTTGTTTTACAAAAAGAACTCAATTTTTAGTAATTTGGATATTTACATTTTATTCTCGATATGTACTTTGGTTTTATGCAAAAGAACTCAATTTTTTGTAATTTCGAAATTTATATTTTATTTCGGATCCCTACTTTTGTTTTACAAAAGGAACTCAATATTTAGTAATTTGGATATTTATATTTTATTCTCGATATGTACTTTGGTTTTATGCAAAAGAACTCAATTTTTTGTAATTTCGAAATTCATATTTTATTTTTGATCCCTAGTTTTGTTTTACAAAAAGAACTCAATTTTTAGTAATTTGGATATTTATATTTTATTCTCGATATGTACTTTGGTTTTATGCAAAAGAACTCAACTTTTTTAAATTTTGAAATTGATATTTTATTTTGGATCCCTATTTTTGTTTTACAAAAAATAAACTCATTTTTTCATAATTTTGAAATTTATATTTTATTCTCGATACGTACTTTTGTTTTATGCAAAAGAACACAATTTTTTGTAATTTCGAAATTGATATTTTATTTTGGATCCCTACTTCTGTTTTACAAGAACTCAATTTTTAGCAATTTGGATATTTATATTTTATTCTCGTTATGGACTTTGGTTTTATGCAAAAGAACTCAATTTTTTGTAATATTCGAAATTGATATTTTATTTTGGATCCCTACTTTTGTTTTACAAAAAGAACTCAAATTTTAGTAATTTGGATATTTATATTTTAATCTCGATATGTACTTTGGTTTTATGCAAAAGAACTCAATTTTTTGTAATTTCGAAATTTATATTTTATTTCGGATCCCTACTTTTGTTTTACAAAAGGAACTCAATATTTAGTAATTTGGATATTTATATTTTATTCTCGATATGTACTTTGGTTTTATGCAAAAGAACTCAATTTTTTGTAATTTCGAAATTTATATTTTATTCTGGATCCCTACTTTTGTGTTACAAAAAGAACTCAATTTTTAGTAATTTCGATATTTACATTTTATTCTCGATATGTACTTTGGTTTTATGCAAAAGAACTCAATTTTTTTTAATTTTGAAATTGATATTTTATTTTGGATCCCTACTTTTGTTTTACAAAAAATAAACTCATTTTTTCATGATTTTGAAATTTATATTTTATTCTCGATACATACTTTTGTTTTATGAAAAAGAACTCAATTTTTGGTAATTTCGAAATTGATATTTTATTTTGGATCCCTACTTTTGTTTTACAAGAAGAACTCAATTTTTAGCAATTTGGATATTTATATTTTATTCTCGTTATGTACTTTCGTTTTATGCAAAAGAACTCAATTTTTTGTAATATTCGAAATTGATATTTTATTTTGGATCCCTACTTTTGTTTTACAAAAAGAACTCAAATTTTAGTAATCTGGATATTTATATTTTATTCTCGATATGTACTTTGGTTTTATGCAAAAGAACTCAATTTTTTGTAATTTCGAAATTTATATTTTCTTTCGGATCCCTACTTTTGTTTTACAAAAAGAACTCAATATTTAGTATTTTGGATATTTATATTTTATTCTTGATATGTACTTTGGTTTTATGCAAAAGAACTCAATTTTTTGTAAATTCGAAATTTATATTTTATTTTGGATCCCTACTCTTGTGTTGCAAAAAGAACTGAATTTTTAGTAATTTGGATATTTACATTTTATTCTCGATACGTACTTTGGTTTTATGCAAAAGAGCTCAATTTTTTGTAATTTTGAAATTGATATTTTATTTTGGATCCCTACTTTTGTTTTACAAAAAATAAACTCATTTTTTCATAATTTTGAAATTTATATTTTATTCTCGATACATACTTTTGTTTTATGCAAAAGAACTCAATTTTTTGTAATTTCGAAATTGATATTTTATTTTGGATCCCAACTTTTGTTTTACAAAAAGAACTTAATTTTTAGTAATTTAGATATTTATATTTTATTCTCGATATGTACTTTGGTTTTATGCAAAAGAACTCAATTTTTTGTAATTTTGAAATTGATATTTTATTTTGGATCCCTAATTTTTTTTTGCAAAAAATAAACTCAATTTTTCATAATTTTGAAATTTATATTTTGTTCTCGATACGTACTTTTGTGTTATGCAAACGAACTCAATTTTTTGTAATTTCGAAAATGACATTTTATTTTGGATCCTTACTTTTGTTTTAAAAGAAGAACTCAACTTTTAGTAATTTGGATATTTATATTATATTCTCGATATGTACTTTATTTTTATTCAAAAGAACTCAATTTTTTTTAATTTTGAAATTGATATTTTATTTTGGATCCCTACTTTTGTTTTACAAAAAATAAACTCATTTTTTCATAATTTTGAAATTTATATTTTATTCTTGATACACACTTTGGTTTTATGCAAAAGAACTCAATTTTTTGTAATTTCGAAATGTATATTTTATTTTGTATCCCTACTTTTGTTTTAGAAAAAGAACTCAATTTTTAGTAATTTGGATATTTATATTTTATTCTCGATTTGTACATTGGTGTTATGCAAAAGAACTCAATTTTTTGTAATTTCGAAATTGATATTGTATTTTTGATGCCTACTTTTGTTTTACAAAAAGAACTCAAATTTTAGTAATTTGGATATTTATATTTTATTCTCGATATGTACTTTGGTTTTATGCAAAAGAACTCAATTTTTTGTAATTTCGAAATTTATATTTTCTTTCGGATCCCTACTTTTGTTTTACAAAAAGAACTCAATATTTAGTAATTTGGATATTTATATTTTATTCTCGATATGTACTTTGGTTTTATGCAAAAGAACTCAATTTTTTGTAAATTCGAAATTTATATTTTATTTTGGATCCCTACTTTTGTTTTACAAGAAGAACTCAATTTTTAGCAATTTTGATATTTATATTTTATTCTCGTTATGTAGTTTGGTTTTATGCAAAAGAACTCAATTTTTTGTAATATTCGAAATTGATATTTTATTTTGGATCCCTACTTTTTTTTTACAAAAAGAAATCAAATTTTAGTAATTTGGATATTTATATTTTATTCTCGATATGTACTTTGGTTTTATGCAAAAGACCTCAATTTTTTGTAATTTCAAAATTTATATTTTATTTCGGATCCCTACTTTTGTTTTACAAAAAGAACTCAATATTTAGTAATTTGGATATTTATATTTTATTCTCGATATGTACTTTGGTTTTATGCATAAGAACTCAATTTTTTGTAATTTCGAAATTTATATTTTAGTTTGGATCCCTACTTTTGTGTTACAAAAAGAACTCAATTTTTAGTAATTTGGATATTTACATTTTATTCTCGATATGTAGTTTGGTTTTATGCAAAAGAACTCAATTTTTTTTAATTTTGAAATTGATATTTTATTTTGGATCCCTAATTTTGTTTTACAAAAAATAAACTCATTTTTTCATAATTTTGAACTTTATATTTTATTCTCGATACATACTTTTGTTTTATGCAAAAGAACTCAATTTTTTGTAATTTTGAAATTGATATTTTATTTTGGATCCCTACTTTTGTTTTACAAAAAGAACTTAATTTTTAGTAATTTAGATATTTATATTTTATTCTCGATATGTACTTTGGTTTTATGCAAAAGAACTCAATTTTTTGTAATTTTGAAATTGATATTTTATTTTGGATCCCTAATTATGTTTTGCAAAAAATAAACTCAATTTTTCATAATTTTGAAATTTATATTTTGTTCTCGATACGTACTTTTGTTTTATGCAAAAGAACTCAATTTTTTGTAATTTCGAAAATGACATTTTATTTTGGATTCTTACTTTTGTTTTAAAAGAAGAACTCAATTTTTAGTAATTTGGATATTTATATTATATTCTCGATATGTACTTTGGTTTTATGCAAAAGAACTCATTTTTTTGTAATTTCGAAATTGATATTTTATTTTCGATCCCTACTTTTGTTTTACAAAAAATAAACTCATTTTTTCATAATTTTGAAATTTATATTTTATTCTCGATACATACTTTTGTTTTATGCAAAAGAACTCAATTGTTTGTAATTTAGAAATTGATATTTTATTTTGGATCCCTACTTTTGTTTTACAAAAAGAACTCAACTTTTAGTAATTTAGATATTTATATTTTATTCTCGATATGTACTTTTGTTTTATGCAAAAGAACTCAATTTTCTGTAATTTTGAATTTGATATTTTATTTTGGATCCCTACTTTTGTTTTGCAAAAAATAAACTCAATTTTTCATAATTTTAAAATTTATATTTTATTCTCGATACGTACTTTTGTTTTATGCAAAATAACTCAATTTTTTGTAATTTCGAAATTGATATTTTATTTTGGATCCCTACTTTTGTTTTACAAAAAGAACTCAATATTTAGTAATTTGGATATTTATATTTTATTCTCGATATGTACTTTGGTTTTATGCAAAAGAACTCAATTTTTTGTAATTTCGAAATTTGTATTTTATTTTGGATTCCTAGTTTTGTTTTACAAAAAGAACTCAATTTTTAGTAATTTGGATATTTATATTTTATTCTCGATATGTACTTTGATTTTATGCAAAAGAACTCATCTTTTTGTAATTTCGAAATTGATATTTTATTTTGGATCCCTACTTTTGTTTTAAAAAAATAAACTCAATTTTTAATAATTTTGAAATTTATATTTTATTCTCGATACGTAATTTTGTTTTATGCAAAAGAACTCAATTTTTTGTAATTTCGAAATTGATATTTTATTTTGGATCCCTACTTTTGTTTTACAAAAAGAAATCAATTTTTAGTAATTTGGATATTTATATTTTGTTCTCGATATGTACTTTTGTTTTGTGCAAAAGAACTCAATTTTTTGTAATTTTGAAATTGATATTTTATTTTGGATCCCTACTTTTGTTTTACAAAAAATAAACTCAATTTTTCATAATTTTGAAATTTATATTTTATTCTCGATACGTACTTTTGTTTTATGCAAGTCACCACAAGAAAATAAGAAAAGGAAAATATGAAAGAAAAATTTTAAAAGAATTTTGAAGAAAAGGAAGGAAGAAAAACAAGGAGAATGTACAAGAAGTTTGAAGAAGAGATTAGAAATATTAATAAATCTTGTAATTTCCTTGTAAATAAAAATAGAGTTAGTTTAGTGTCTTTCTTTGAAATAGAAATAAGAGGCTACTTGTTTGGACACATGGATAGTATAAAAAACAAGGGCCTTGTTTGGGAAGCTTTGGAGCATCTTCCAAACATGGCCTAACCTTTTAGAATTCAACCCATGTGCATGCATTTTCGTTTTCCCCTTTCTATATAAGGGTGTGAGTCTCATTTGTAACATAACTTTGAAGATTAATTGAGAGCAAGAGCTAATTCTCTTTGAAGTTCAAGAGGTAAGCCTCATTTCTAGAATCTTATCTTGAGTTTTCCATAATTCAAGTGGTGATTGTCCTTTGCACTTATCTTTCTTTATGAAAGTGGCGTGTTCTTCATTCTCTTGTCTTCTCCATGTTTTCTCTTTGATTGTTCTTACTTTTTCTTCATAGCTGCACCATATATCTTCATTTTAATCCATTTTCCACCGATTAAAATGCTTGTTTTCACTTCCTATGGCTTCATATGACATGTATCTTGATTCTAATCAGTTCAAACATCTCAAAACTTGTTTTCCTTGAATTCTACTGATTGAAACCCATAACAAAGGGGCTGGTTGCGTTTTTCGCATTTCTAAGTCAATTGAACCGATTAATTTCATTGGTTTCATCTTCTATGGCTTCCTATGGGTTCTATCTTGAATTTAATCGGTTGAATTGAATTGTTTTGCAATTTCTAAGTGTGGGCCGAATTTGAACCCTAACAATTGGGGAAAAATCTGAATTCATGTTCTTCCATGCAATTATACATGCTATTTTGATTCCATATGCCTATACACATGTTTCATAGATCCTACAACACTTATAATGCCTCCTAGGCATCCATCAAGAACTCAACTTTTTGTAATTTTGAAATTGATATTTTATTTTGGATCCCTACTTTTGTTTTACAAAAAATAAACTCAATTTTTCATAATTTTGAAATTTATATTTTATTCTCGATACGTACTTTTGTTTTATGCAAAAGAACTCAATTTTTTGTAATTTCGAAATTGATATTTTATTTTGGATCCCTACTTTTGTTTTACAAAAAATAAACACAATTTTTCATAATTTTTAAATTTATATTTTATTCTCGATACGTACTTTTCTTTTATGCAAAAGAACTCAATTTTTTGTAATTTCGAAATTGATATTTTATTTTGGATCCCTACTTTTGTTTTACAAAAAGAACTCAATTTTTAGTACTTTGGATATTTATATTTTATTCTCGATATCTACTTTGGTTTCATGCAAAAGAACTCAATCTTTTGTATTTTCAAAATTGATAATTTATTTTGGATCCCTACTTTTGTTTTACAAAAAGAACTCAAATTTTAGTAATTTCATTATTTATATTTTATTCTCGATATGTACTTTAGTTTTATGCAAAAGAACTCAATTTTTTGTAATTTTGAAATTTATATTTTACTTTGGATCCCTACTTTTGTTTTACAAAAAGAACTCAATTTTTGGTAATTTGGATACTTATATTTTATTCTCGATATGTACTTTGGTTTTATGCAAAAGAACTCAATTTTTTGTAATTTTGAAATTGATATTTTATTTTGGATCCCTACTTTTGTTTTACAAAAAATAAACTCAATTTCTCATAATTTTCAAATTTATATTTTATTCTCGATACGTACTTTTGTTTTAGGCAAAAGAACTCAATTTTTAGTAATTTGAATATTTATATTTTATTCTCGATATCCACTTTGGTTTTATGCAAAAGAATTCAATTTTTCGTAATTTCAAAATTTATATTTTATTTTGGATCCCTACTTTTATTTTACAAAAAGAACTCAATATTTAGTAATTTGGATATTTATCTTTTATTCTCGATATGTACTTTGGTTTTATTCAAAAGAACTCAATTTTTTGTAATTTCGAAATTTATATTTTATTTTGGATCCCTACTTTTGTTTTACAAAAAGAACTCAATTTTTAGTAATTTGCATATTTATATTTCATTCTCGATATCTACTTTGGTTTTATGCCAAAGAACTCAATTTTTTGTAATTTCGAAATGGATATTTTATTTTGGATCCCTACTTTTGTTTTACAAAAAGAACTCAAACTATAGTAATTTGGATATTTATATTTTATTCTCGATATGTACTTTGGTTTTATGCAAAAGAACTCAATTTTTTGTAATTTCGAAATTGATATTTTATTTTGGATCCCTACTTTTGTTTTACAAAAAGAACTCAATTTTTAGTAATTTGCATATTTATATTTTATTCTCGATATCTACTTTGGTTTTATGCAAAAGAACTCAATCTTTTGTATTTTCAAAATTGATAATTTATTTTGGATCCCTACTTTTGTTTTACAAAAAGAACTCAAATTTTAGTAATTTGGATATTTATATTTTATTCTCGATATGTACTTTAGTTTTATGCAAAAGAACTCAATTTTTTGTAATTTTGAAATTTATATTTTATTTTGGATCCCTACTTTTGTTTTACAACAAGAACTCAATTTTTAGTAATTTGGATATTTATATTTTATTCTCGATATGTACTTTGGTTTTATGCAAAAGAACTCAATTTTTTGTAATTTTGAAATTGATATTTTATTTTGGATCCCTACTTTTGTTTTACAAAAAATAAACTCAATTTTTCATAATTTTGAAATTTATATTTTATTCTCGATACGTACTTTTGTTTTAGACAAAAGAACTCAATTTGTAGTAATTTGGATATTTATATTTTATTCTCGATATGCACTTTGGTTTTATGCAAAAGAATTCAATTTTTCGTAATTTCAAAATTTATATTTTATTTTGGATCCCTACTTTTCTTTTACAAAAAGAACTCAATATTTAGTAATTTGGATATTTATCCTTTATTCTCGATATGTACTTTGGTTTTATTGAAAAAAACTCAATTTTTTGTAATTTCGAAATTTATATTTTATTTTGGATCCCTACTTTTGTTTTACAAAAAGAACTCAATTTTTAGTAATTTGGATATTTATATTTCATTCTCGATATCTACTTTGGTTTTATGCCAAAGAACTCAATTTTTTGTAATTTCGAAATGGATATTTTATTTTGGATCCCTACTTTTGTTTTACAAAAAGAACTCAAACTATAGTAATTTGGATATTTATATTTTATTCTCGATATGTACTTTGGTTTTATGCAAAAGAAGTCAATTTTTTGTAATTTCGAAATTTATATTTTATTTTGGCCCTACTTTTTTTTTACAAAAAGAACTCAATATTTAGTAATTTGGATATTTATATTTTATTCTCGATATATACTTTGGTTTTATGCAAAAGAACTCAATTTTTTGTAGTTTCGAAATTTATATTTTATTTTGGATTCCTACTTTTGTTTTACAAAAAGAACTCAATATTTAGTAATTTGGATATTTATATTTTATTCTCGATATGTACTTTGGTTTTATGCAAAAAAACTCAATTTTTAGTAATTTGGATATTTATATTTTATTCTCGATATGTAGTTTGGTTTTATGCCAAAGAACTCGTCTTTTTGTAATTTCGAAATTTATATTTTATTTTGGATCCCTACTTTTGTTATACAAAAAGAACTCAACTTTTAGTAATTTGGATATTTATATTTTATTCTCGATATGTACTTTGGTTTTATGAAAAAAAACTCAATTTTTTGTAATTTCGAAATTTATATTTGATTTTGGATCCCTACTTTTGTTTTACAAAAAGAACTCAATTTTTAGTAATTTGGGTATTTATATTTTATTCTCGATATGTACTTTGGTTTTATGCAAAAGAACTCAATTTTTTGTAATTTTGAAATTGATATTTTATTTTGGATCCCTACTTTTGTTTTGAAAAAAATAAACTCAATTTTTCATAATTTTGAAATTTATATTTTATTCTCGATAGGTACTTTTGTTTTATGCAAAAGAACTTGTTAAATAAAGACGGCAGTGTAAAAACTAAGAGGGGGGTGAATTGGGTTTTTAAACTAATTTTCTCTTTTAAATAAATTTTCAGGTTTTGAAAAACTTTCAAAAACTTGGATGTGAATTTTTCCAATCCTTTGATTAACGCTGTTGGGATTAGCAATTGTAATAATGATCCACAATTAAGAGATAAAGAGAAAGAGAAAGAACACAGAGATTTATACTGGTTCGGATTAAGCCAATTGTACATCCAGTTCCCAACCACCACAAATCCGTGATGATTTTCCCCACTATCTTTAAATGAAATTACAAACACCAATTCATGCAATAACAAATAAAGATAAACGGAAACACCTCCTCAGACACACTAAGGATGAAACACCTCCCCAGACACACTGAGGATGAAACACCTCCCGGACACACTGAGGATGAAACCCACCTCTCTTGACACACAAGAGATGAAACACCTCCCTTAGAACAGATCCAAGGGATGAATTTTCCCTTTACAGAAAACAGTAAAAGAATACACCTGAAATGTGCTGGATAGAAAGCTTAAGCACAATGATCACCACTTCCAAAGACTTGATCAAACTGAAGAGAGCAGGAAAGCGGCTTTGAAAAAGCTAAGGCGCAGAAACACTTTGAATATTTTGTGTTTGTTCAGATGTGTTAAACCTAAGACATTCTCTTTCATTTTATAATTCGAAAATGCTCCAAAGTTTCCATTCTTAGGTTGATTTAGAATTAATTTCGCAAAAACGACTCATTTAATCGATTATATTAAAAGCTTAATCGATTATATCAAGTTTAAAAACTGGAAAACAAACATCGTCTGATTTAATCGATTAGATTAAGGCCATAATCGATTATATTAACCCAGAATCAATATAATCGATTATCAAAGACACTTAATCGATTATTTTGCTCGTTAAACAATTTTGATTCAAATTTTAAGTTAAATAATCGATTATCTACGTATGGTAATCGATTAAAAGCGTAGAAAAACGTTTTTGCGAGAAAACACCTTGCTCTCTTGTTTGGGAAGGTCTTGAATGGGATTTATGACTTACTCTTTTTATCCAAAACCCAAAACAGAACCTTCTACCTTTGACCCTTCAGCTCTTGAGAAAATCTTCATCAATCTTCTCTCTTGAAAGCTTTGAATGCTCTTTATGCCTTTCCTTTCTTATCAAGCAACCTTCCTTTGTGAGATGGCACAACTCTTTAATGTTGATTGAAACTTCCTAAAAACTTCATCATCAAAACTTTATGTCTCCATAAAACTCTGGACTTGAAATATGCCAACAAAAGAACTCAATTTTTTGTAATTTCGAAATTAATATTTTATTTTGGAACCCTACTTTTGTTTTACAAAAAGAACTCAATATTTAGTAATTTGGACATTTATATTTTATTCTCGATATGTACATTGGCTTTATGCAAAAGAACTCACTTTTTTGTAATTTCGAAATTTATATTTTATTTTGGATCCCTACTTTTGTTATACAAAAAGAACTCAACGTTTAGTAATTTGGATATTTATATTTTATTCTCGATATGTACTTTGGCTTTATGCAAAAGAACTCAATTTTTTGTAATTTCGAAATTTATATTTTACTTTGGATCCCTACTTTTGTTTTAGAAAAAAATCTCAATTTTTAGTAATTTGGATATTTATATTTTATTCTCGATATGTACTTTGGTTTTATGCAAAAGAACTCAATTTTTTGTAATTTTGAAATTGATATTTTATTTTGGATCCCTACTTTTGTTTTACAAAAAATAAACTCAATTTTCATAATTTTGAAATTTATATTTTATTCTCGATAGGTACTTTTGTTTTATGCAAAAGAACTCAATTTTTTGATATTTCGAAATTAATATTTTATTTTGGATCCCTACTTTTGCTTTACAAAAAAGAACTCAATATTTAGTAATTTGGATATTTATATTTTGTTCTCGATATGTACTTTGGTTTTATGCAAAAGAACTCAATTTTTTGTAATTTCGAAATTTATATTTTATTTTGGATTCCTACTTTTGTTATACAAAAAGAACTCAACATTTAGTAATCTCGATATTTATATTTTATTCTCGATATGTATTTTGGTTTTATGCAAAAGAACTCAATTTTTTGTAATTTCGAAATTTATATTTTATTTTGGATCCCTACTTTTGTTTTACAAAAAGAACTCAATATCTACTAATATGGATATTTATATTTTATTCTCGATATGTGCTTTGGTTTTATGCAAAAGAACTCAATTTTTAGTAATTTTGATATTTATATTTTATTCTCGATATGTACTTTGGTTTTATGCAAAAGAACTCATCTTTTTGTAATTTTGAAATTTATATTTTATTTTGGATCCCTACTTTTGTTTTACAAAAAGAACTCAATTTTTAGTAATTTGGATATTTATATTTTATCCTCGATATGTACTTTGGTTTTATGCAAAAGAACTCAATTTTTTGTAATTTCAAAATTTATATTTTATTTTGGATCCCTACTTTTGTTTTACAAAAAGAACTCAATATTTAGTAATTTCGATATTTATATTTTATTCTCGATATGTGCTTTGGTTTTATGCAAAAGAACTCAATTTTTAGTAATTTTGATATTTATATTTTATTCTCGATATGTACTTTGGTTTTATGCAAAAGAACTCAATTTTTTGTAACTTCGAAATTTATATTTTATTTTGGATCCCTACTTTTGTTATAGAAAAAGAACTCAACTTTTAGTGATTTGGATATTTATATTTTATTCTTGATATGTACTTTGGCTTTATGCAAAAGAACTCAATTTTTTGTAATTTCAAAATTTATATTTTATTTTGGATCCCTACTTTTGTTTTACAAAAAGAACTCAATATTTAGTAATATGGATATTTATATTTTATTCTCGATATGTGCTTTGGTTTTATGCAAAAGAACTCAATTTTTAGTAATTTTGATATTTATATTTTATTCTCGATATGTACTTTGGTTTTATGCAAAAGAACTCATCTTTTTGTAATTTTGAAATTTATATTTTATTTTGGATCCCTACTTTTGTTTTACAAAAAGAACTCAATTTTTAGTAATTTGGATATTTATATTTTATTCTCGATATGTACTTTGGTTTTATGCAAAAGAACTCAATTTTTTATAATTTCAAAATTTATATTTTATTTTGGATCCCTACTTTTGTTTTACAAAAAGAACTCAATATTTAGTAATTTCGATATTTATATTTTATTCTCGATATGTGCTTTGGTTTTATGCAAAAGAACTCAATTTTTAGTAATTTTGAAATTTATATTTTATTCTCGATATGTACTTTGGTTTTATGCAAAAGAACTCAATTTTTTGTAATTTCGAAATTTATATTTTATTTCGGATCCCTACTTTTGTTTTACAAAAAGAACTCAATATTTAGTAGTTTGGGTATTTATATTTTATTCTCGATATGTACTTTGGTTTTATGCAAAAGAACTCAATTTTTTGTAATTTCGAAATTTATATTTTATTTTGGATCCCTACTTTTGTTTTACAAAAAGAACTGAATTTTTAGTAATTTGAATATTTATATTTTATTCTCGATATGTACTTTGGTTTTATGCAAAAGAACTCAATTTTTTGTAATCTGGATATTTATATTTTATTCTCGATATGTACTTTGGTTTTATGCAAAAGAACTGAATGTTTAGTAATTTGGATATTTATATTTTATTCTCGATATGTACTTTGGTTTTATGCAAAAGAACTCATCTTTTTGTAATTTCGAAATTTATATTTTATTTTGGATCCCTACTTTTGTTATACAAAAAGAACTCAACTTTTAGTAATTTGGATATTTATATTTTATTCTCGATATGTACTTTGGTTTTATGCAAAAGAACTCAATTTTTTGTAATTTCGAAATTTATATTTTATTCTGGATCCCTACTTTTGTTTTACAAAAAGAACTCAATTTTAAGTAATTTGGATATTTATATTTTATTCTCGATATGTACTTTGCTTTTATGGAAAAGAACTGAATTTTTTGTAATTTTGAAATTGATATTTTATTTTGGATCCCTACTTTTGTTTTACAAAAAATAAACTCAATTTTTCATAATTTTGAAATTTATATTTTATTCTCGATAGGTACTTTTGTTTTATGCAAAAGAAGTCAATTTTTTATTATTTCAAAATTAATATTTTATTTTGGATCCCTACTTTTGTTTTACAAAAAGAACTCATTTTTAGTAATTTGGATATTTATATTTTATTCTCGATATGTACTTTGGTTTTATGCAAAAGAACTCAATTTTTTGCAATTTCGAAATTTATATTTTATTTTGGATCCGTACTTTTGTTTTACAAAAAGAACTCAATATTTAGTAATTTGGATATTTATATTTTGTTCTCTATATGTACTTTGGTTTTATGCAAAAGAACTCAATTTTTAGTAATTTGGATATTTATATTCTATTCTCGATATGTACTTTAGTTTTATGCAAAAGAACTCAATTTCTTGTAATTTTGAAATTGATATTTTATTTTGGATCCCTACGTTTGTTTTACAAAGAATAAACTCAATTTTTCATAATTTTGAAATTTATATTTTATTCTGGATGCGTACATTTGCTTTATGCAAAAGAACTCATTTTTTTGTAATTTCGAAATTGATATTTTATTTTGGATCCCTACTTTTGTTTTACAAAAAGAACTCAATATTTAGTAATTGGGATATTTATATTTTATTCTCTATATGTACCTTGGTTTTATGCAAAAGAACTCAATTTTTTGTAATTTCGAAATTTATATTTTATTTTGGATCCCTACTTTTGTTTTACAAAAAGAACTCATGTTTTAGTAATTTGGATATTTATATTTTATTCTCGATATGTACTTTGGTTTTATGCAGAAGAACTCATCTTTTTCTAATTTCGGAATTTATATTTTATTTTGGATCCCTACTTTTGTTATAGAAAAAGAACTCGACTTTTACTAATTTGGATATATATTATTCTCGATATGTACTTTGCTTTTATGCAAAAGAACTCAATTTTTTGTAATTTCGAAATTTATATTTTATTTCGGATCCCTACTTTTGTTTTACAAAAAGAACTCAATATTTAGTAATTTGGATATTTATATTTTATTCTCGATATGTAGTTTGGTTTTATGCAAAAGAACCCATCTTTTTGTAACTTTGAAATTTATATTTTATTTTGGATCCCTACTTTTGTTATACAAAAAGAACTCAACTTTTAGTAATTTGGATATTTATATTTTATTGTCGATATGTACTTTGGTTTTATACAAAAGAACTCAATTTTTTTGTAATTTCGAAATTTATATTTTATTTTCGATCCCTACTTTTGTTTTACAAAAAGAACTCAATATTTAGTAATTTGGATATTTATATTTTATTCTCGATATGTACTTTGGTTTTATGCAAAAGAACTCAATTTCTTGTAATTTTGAAATTGATATTTTATTTTGGATCCCTACTTTTGTTTTTCAAAGAATAAACTCAATTTTTCATAATTTTGAAATTTATATTTTATTCTGCATGCGTACTTTTGCTTTGTGCAAAAGAACTCAATTTTTTGTAATTTCGAAATTGATATTTTATTTTGGATCCCTACTTTTGTTTTACAAAAAGAACTCAATATTTAGTAATTGGGATATTTATATTTTATTCTCGATATGTACTTTGGTTTTATGCAAAAGAACTCAATTTTTTGTAATTTGGAAATTTATATTTTATTTTGGATCCCTGCTTTTGTTTTACAAAAAGAACTCAATTTTTAGTAATTTGGATATTTATATTTTATTCTCGATATGTACTTTGGTTTTATGCAAAAGAACTCAATTTTTTGTAATTTTGAAATTGATATTTTATTTTGGATACCTACTTTTGTTTTACAAAAAATAAACTCAATTTTTCATAATTTTGAAATTTATATTTTATTCTCGATACGTACTTTGATTTTATGCAAAAGAACTCAATTTTTTGTTATTTCGAAATTGATATTTTATTTTGGATCCCTGCTTTTGTTTTACAAAAAGAACTCAATATTTAGTAATTGGGATATTTATATTTTATTCTCGATATGTACTTTGGTTTTATGCAAAAGAACTCATCTTGTTGTAATTTCGAAATTTATATTTTATTTTGGATCCCTACTTTTGTTATACAAAAAGAACTCAACTTTTAGTAATTTAGATATTTATATTTTATTCTCCATATATACTTTGCTTTTATGCAAAAGAACTCAATTTTTTGTAATTTCGAAATCTATATTTTATTTTGGATCCCTACCTTTGTTTTACAAAAAGAACTCAATTTTTAGTAATTTGGATATTTATATTTTATTCTCCTTATGTACTTTGGTTTTATGCAAAAGAACTCAATTTTTTGTAATTTCAAAATTTATATTTTATTTTGGATCCCTACTTTTGTTTTACAAAAAGAACTCAATTTTTAGTAATTTGGATATTTATATTTTGTTCTCAATATCTACTTTGGTTTTATGGAAAAGAACTCATCTTTTTGTAATTTCGAAATTTATATTTTATTTTGGATCCGTACTTTTGTTATACAAAAAGAACTCAACTTTTAGTAATTTAGATATTTATATTTTATTCTCGTTATGTACTTTGGCTTTATACCAAAGAACTCAATTTTTTGTAATTTCGAAATTTATATTTTATTTTCAATCCCTACTTTTGTTTTACAAAAAGAACTCAATTTTTAGTAATTTGGATATTTATATTTTATTCTCGATATGTACTTTGGTTTTATGCAAAAGAACTCAATTTTTTGTAATTTTGAAATTGATATTTTATTTTGGATCCCTACTTTTGTTTTACAAAAAATAAACTCAATTTTTCATAATTTTGAAATTTATATTTTATTCTCGATACGTACTTTTATTTTATGCAAAAGAACTCAATTTTTTGTTATTTCGAAATTGATATTTTATTTTGGATCCCTGCTTTTGTTTTACAAAAAGAACTCAATATTTAGTAATTTGGATATTTATATTTTATTCTCGAGATGTACTTTGATTTTATGCAAATGAACTTAATTTTTTGTAATTTCGAAATTTATATTTTATTTCGGATCCCTACTTTTGTTTTACAAAAAGAACTCAATATTTAGTAATTTGGATATTTATATTTTATTCTCGAGATGTACTTTGATTTTATGCAAAAGAACTCAATTTTTTGTAATTTCGAAATTTGTATTTTATTTTCGATCCCTACTTTTTGTTTTAGAAAAAGAACTCAATTTTTTGTAATTTCGAAATTTATATTTTATTTTGGATCCCTACTTTTGTTTTACAAAAAATAAACTCAATTTTTCATAATTTTGAAATTTATATTTTATTCTCGATACGTACTTTTATTTTATGCAAAAGAACTCAATTTTTTGTTATTTCGAAATTGATATTTTATTTTGGATCCCTGCTTTTGTTTTACAAAAAGAACTCAATATTTAGTAATTTGGATATTTTTATTTTATTCTCGATATGTACTTTGGTTTTATGCAAAAGAACTCATCTTTTTGTAATTTCGAAATTTATATTTTATTTTGGATCCCTACTTTGGTTATACAAAAAGAACTCAACTTTTAGTAATTTGGATATTTATATTTTATTCTCGATATGTACTTTGGTTTTATACAAAAGAACTCAATTTTTTGTAATTTCGAAATTTATATTTTATTTTCAATCCCTACTTTTGTTTTACAAAAAGAAATCAATTTTTAGTAATTTGCATATTTATATTTTGTTCTTGATATGTACTTTGGTTTTATGTAAAAAACTCAATTTTTTGTAATTTCAAAATTTATATTTTATTTTGGATCCCTACTTTTACTTTACAAAAAGAACTCAATTTTTAGTAATTTGGATATTTATATTTTATTCTCGATATCTACCTTGGTTTTATGCAAAAGCACTCAATTTTTTGTAATTTCGAAATTGATATTTTATTTTGGATCCCTGCTTTTGTTTTACAAAAAGAACTCAATATTTAGTAATTTCGATATTTATATTTTATTCTCGATATGTACTTTGGTTTTATGCAAATGAACTTAATTTTTTGTAATTTCGAAATTTATATTTTATTTCGGATCCCTACTTTTGTTTTACAAAAAGAGCTCAATATTTAGTAATTTGGATATTTATATTTTATTCTCGAGATGTACTTTGATTTTATGCAAAAGAACTCAATTTTTTGTAATTTCGAAATTTGTATTTTATTTTCGATCCCTACTTTTTGTTTTAGAAAAAGAACTCAATTTTTTGTAATTTCGAAATTTATATTTTATTTTGGATCCCTACTTTTGTTTTACAAAAAATAAACTCAATTTTTCATAATTTTGAAATTTATATTTTATTCTCGATACGTACTTTTGTTTTATGCAAAAGAACTCAATTTTTTGTTATTTCGAAATTGATATTTTATTTTGGATCCCTGCTTTTGTTTTACAAAAAGAACTCAATATTTAGTAATTTGGATATTTTTATTTTATTCTCGATATGTACTTTGGTTTTATGCAAAAGAACTCATCTTTTTGTAATTTCGAAATTTATATTTTATTTTGGATCCCTACTTTGGTTATACAAAAAGAACTCAACTTTTAGTAATTTGGATATTTATATTTTATTCTCGATATGTACTTTGGTTTTATACAAAAGAACTCAATTTTTTGTAATTTCGAAATTTATATTTTATTTTCAATCCCTACTTTTGTTTTACAAAAAGAAATCAATTTTTAGTAATTTGCATATTTATATTTTGTTCTTGATATGTACTTTGGTTTTATGTAAAAAACTCAATTTTTTGGAATTTCGAAATTTATATTTTATTTTGGATCCCTACTTTTACTTTACAAAAAGAACTCAATTTTTAGTAATTTGGATATTTATATTTTATTCTCGATATCTACCTTGGTTTTATGCAAAAGCACTCAATTTTTTGTAATTTCGAAATTGATATTTTATTTTGGATCCCTGCTTTTGTTTTACAAAAAGAACTCAATATTTAGTAATTTCGATATTTATATTTTATTCTCGATATGTACTTTGGTTTTATGCAAATGAACTTAATTTTTTGTAATTTCGAAATTTATATTTTATTTCGGATCCCTACTTTTGTTTTACAAAAAGAACTCAATATTTAGTAATTTGGATATTTATATTTTATTCTCGAGATGTACTTTGATTTTATGCAAAAGAACTCAATTTTTTGTAATTTCGAAATTTGTATTTTATTTTCGATCCCTACTTTTGTTTTAGAAAAAGAACTCAATTTTTTGTAATTTCGAAGTTTATATTTTATTTTGGATCCCTACTTTTGTTTTACAAAAAATAAACTCAATTTTTCATAATTTTGAAATTTATATTTTATTCTCGATACGTACTTTTGTTTTATGCAAAAGAACTCAATTTTTTGTTATTTCGAAATTGATATTTTATTTTGGATCCCTGCTTTTGTTTTACAAAAAGAACTCAATATTTAGTAATTTGGATATTTATATTTTATTCTCGATATGTACTTTGGTTTTATGCAAAAGAAGTCAATTTTTTGTAATTTCGAAATTTATATTTTATTTTGGATCCCTACTTTTGTTTTACAAAAAGAACTCAGTTTTTAGTAATTTGAATATTTATATTTTATTCTCAAAATGTACTTTGGTTTTATGCAAAAGAACTCAATTTTTAGTAATTTGGATATTTATATTTTATTCTCGATATGTACTTTGGTTTTATGCAAAAGCACTCAATTTTTTGTAATTTTCAAATTGATATTTTATTTTGGATCCCTACTTTTGTTTTACAAAAAATAATCCCAATTTTTCATAATATTGAAATTACATTTTATTCTCGATACGTACTTTTATTTTATGCAAAAGAACTCAATTTTTTTGTTATTTCGAAATTGATATTTTATTTTGGATCCCTGCATTTGTTTTACAAAAAGAACTCAATATTTAGTAATTTGGATATTTATATTTTATTCGCGATATGTAGTTTGGTTTTATGCAAAAGAACTCATCTTTTTGTAATTTCGAAATTTATATTTTATTTTGGATCCCTACTTTTGTTATACAAAAAGAACTCAACTTTTAGTAATTTAGATATTTATATTTTATTCTCCTTATATACTTTGGTTTTATGCAAACGAACTCAATTTTGTGTAATTTCGAAATTTATATTTTATTTTGGATCCCTACTTTTGTTTTACAAGAAGAACTCAATTTTTAGTAATTTGGATATTTATATTTTATTCTTGATATATACTTTGGTTTTATGTAAAAGAACTCAATTTTTTGTAATTTCGAAATTTATATTTTATTTTGGATCCCTACTTTTGTTTTACAAAAAGAACTCAATTTTTAGTAATTTGGATATTTATATTTTATTCTCGATATCTACTTTGGTTTTATGCAAAAGCACTCAATTTTTGTAATTTCAAAATTGATATTTTATTTTGGATCCCTGCTTTTGTTTTACAAAAGAACTCAATATTTAGTAATATCGATATTTATATTTTATTCTCGATATGTACTTTCATTTTATACAAAGGAACTTAATTTTTTGTCATTTTGAAATTTATATCTTATTTCGGATCCCTACTGTTGTTTTACAAAAAGAACTCAATATTTAGTAATTTGGATATTTATATTTTATTCTCGATATGTACTTTGGTTTTATGCAAAAGAACTCAATTTTTTGTAATTTCGAAATTTGTATTTTATTTTCGATCCCTACTTTTGTTTTACAAAAAGAACTCAATTTTTTGAAATTTTGAAATTTATATTTTATTTTGGATCCCTACTTTTGTTTTACAAAAAATAAACTCAATTTTTCATAATTTTGAAATTTATATTTTATTCTCGATACGTACTTTTGTTTTATGCAAAAGAACTCAATTTTTTGTTATTTTGAAATTGATATTTTATTTTGGATCCCTGCTTTTGTTTTACAAAAAGAACTCAATATTTAGTAATTTGGATATTTATATTTTATTCTCGATATGTACCTTGGTTTTATGCAAAAGAACTCAATTTTTTGTAATTTCGAAATTTATATTTTATTTTGGATCCCTACTTTTGTTTTACAAAAAGAACTCAATTTTTAGTAATTTGGATATTTATATTTTATTCTCGATATGTACTTTGGTTTTATGCAAAAGAACTCATCTTTTTTTAATTTCGAAATTTATATTTTATTTTGGATCCATACTTTTGTTATACAAAAAGAACTCAACTTTTAGTAATTTGGATATTTATATTTTATTCTCGATATGTACTTTGGTTTTATACAAAAGAACTCAATTTTTTGTAATTTCGAAACTTATATTTTATTTTGGATCCCTACTTTTGTTTTAGAAAAAGAACTCAATTTTTAGTAATTTGGATATTTATATTTTATTCTCGATATTTACTTTGGTTTTATGCAAAAGAACTCCATTTTTTGTAATTTCGAAATTGATATTTTATTTTGGATCCCTACATTTGTTTTACAAAAGAACTTAAATTTTTGTAATTTGGATATTTATATTTTATTCTCGATATGTACTTTCGTTTTATGCAAAGGAACTCAATTTTTTGTAATTTCAAAATTTATATTTTATTTCGGATCCCTACTTTTGTTTTACAAATAGAACCCAACATTTAGTAATTTGGATATTTATATTTTATTCTGGATATGTACTTTGGTTTTCTGCAAAAGAACTCAATTTTTGTAATTTCGAAATTGATATTTTATTTTGGATCCCTACTTTTGTTTTACAAAAGAACTCAAATTTTAGTAATTTGGATATTTATATTTTATTCTCGATGTGTACTTTGGTTTTATGCAAAGGAACTCAATTTTTGTAATTTCGAAATTGATATTTTATTTTGGATCGCTACTTTTGTTTTACAAAAAGAACTCAAATTTTAATAATTTGGATATTTATATTTTATTCTCGATATGTACTTTGGTTTTATGCAAAAGAACTCAATTTTTTGTAATTTTGAAATTTGTATTTTATTTTCGATCCCTACTTTTGTTTTACAAAAAGAACTCAATTTTTTGTAATTTCGAAATTTATATTTTATTTTGGATCCCTACTTTTGTTTTACAAAAAATAAACTCAATTTTTCATAATTTTGAAATTTATATTTTATTCTCGATACGTACTTTTGTTTTATGCAAAAGAACTCAATTTTTTGTTATTTCGAAATTGATATTTTATTTTGGATCCCTGCTTTTGTTTTACAAAAAGAACTCAATATTTAGTAATTTGGATATTTATATTTTATTCTCGATATGTACTTTGGTTTTATGCAAAAGAAGTCAATTTTTTGTAATTTCAAAATTTATATTTTATTTTGGATCCCTACTTTTGTTTTACAAAAAGAACTCAGTTTTTAGTAATTTGAATATTTATATTTTATTCTCAAAATGTACTTTGGTTTTATGCAAAAGAACTCAATTTTTAGTAATTTGGATATTTATATTTTATTCTCGATATGTACTTTGGTTTTATGCAAAAGCACTCAATTTTTTGTAATTTTCAAATTGATATTTTATTTTGGATCCCTACTTTTGTTTTACAAAAAATAATCCCAATTTTTCATAATATTGAAATTACATTTTATTCTCGATACGTACTTTTATTTTATGCAAAAGAACTCAATTTTTTTGTTATTTCGAAATTGATATTTTATTTTGGATCCCTGCATTTGTTTTACAAAAAGAACTCAATATTTAGTAATTTGGATATTTATATTTTATTCGCGATATGTAGTTTGGTTTTATGCAAAAGAACTCATCTTTTTGTAATTTCGAACTTTATATTTTATTTTGGATCCCTACTTTTGTTATACAAAAAGAACTCAACTTTTAGTAATTTAGATATTTATATTTTATTCTCCTTATATACTTTGGTTTTATGCAAACGAACTCAATTTTGTGTAATTTCGAAATTTATATTTTATTTTGGATCCCTACTTTTGTTTTACAAGAAGAACTCAATTTTTAGTAATTTGGATATTTATATTTTATTCTTGATATGTACTTTGGTTTTATGTAAAAGAACTCAATTTTTTGTAATTTCGAAATTTATATTTTATTTTGGATCCCTACTTTTGTTTTACAAAAAGAACTCAATTTTTAGTAATTTGGATATTTATATTTTATTCTCGATATCTACTTTGGTTTTATGCAAAAGCACTCAATTTTTTGTAATTTCAAAATTGATATTTTATTTTGGATCCCTGCTTTTGTTTTACAAAAAGAACTCAATATTTAGTAATATCGATATTTATATTTTATTCTCGATATGTACTTTCATTTTATACAAAGGAACTTAATTTTTTGTCATTTTGAAATTTATATCTTATTTCGGATCCCTACTGTTGTTTTACAAAAAGAACTCAATATTTAGTAATTTGGATATTTATATTTTATTCTCGATATGTACTTTGGTTTTATGCAAAAGAACTCAATTTTTTGTAATTTCGAAATTTGTATTTTATTTTCGATCCCTACTTTTGTTTTACAAAAAGAACTCAATTTTTTGAAATTTTGAAATTTATATTTTATTTTGGATCCCTACTTTTGTTTTACAAAAAATAAACTCAATTTTTCATAATTTTGAAATTTATATTTTATTCTCGATACGTACTTTTGTTTTATGCAAAAGAACTCAATTTTTTGTTATTTTGAAATTGATATTTTATTTTGGATCCCTGCTTTTGTTTTACAAAAAGAACTCAATATTTAGTAATTTGGATATTTATATTTTATTCTCGATATGTACCTTGGTTTTATGCAAAAGAACTCAATTTTTTGTAATTTCGAAATTTATATTTTATTTTGGATCCCTACTTTTGTTTTACAAAAAGAACTCAATTTTTAGTAATTTGGATATTTATATTTTATTCTCGATATGTACTTTGGTTTTATGCAAAAGAACTCATCTTTTTTTAATTTCGAAATTTATATTTTATTTTGGATCCATACTTTTGTTATACAAAAAGAACTCAACTTTTAGTAATTTGGATATTTATATTTTATTCTCGATATGTACTTTGGTTTTATACAAAAGAACTCAATTTTTTGTAATTTCGAAACTTATATTTTATTTTGGATCCCTACTTTTGTTTTAGAAAAGAACTCAATTTTTAGTAATTTGGATATTTATATTTTATTCTCGATATTTACTTTGGTTTTATGCAAAAGAACTCCATTTTTTGTAATTTCGAAATTGATATTTTATTTTGGATCCCTACATTTGTTTTACAAAAGAACTTAAATTTTTGTAATTTGGATATTTATATTTTATTCTCGATATGTACTTTCGTTTTATGCAAAGGAACTCAATTTTTGTAATTTCAAAATTTATATTTTATTTCGGATCCCTACTTTTGTTTTACAAATAGAACCCAACATTTAGTAATTTGGATATTTATATTTTATTCTGGATATGTACTTTGGTTTTCTGCAAAAGAACTCAATTTTTTGTAATTTCGAAATTGATATTTTATTTTGGATCCCTACTTTTGTTTTACAAAAAGAACTCAAATTTTAGTAATTTGGATATTTATATTTTATTCTCGATGTGTACTTTGGTTTTATGCAAAGGAACTCAATTTTTTGTAATTTCGAAATTGATATTTTATTTTGGATCGCTACTTTTGTTTTACAAAAAGAACTCAAATTTTAATAATTTGGATATTTATATTTTATTCTCGATATGTACTTTGGTTTTATGCAAAAGAACTCAATTTTTTGTAATTTTGAAATTTGTATTTTATTTTCGATCCCTACTTTTGTTTTACAAAAAGAACTCAATTTTTTGTAATTTCGAAATTTATATTTTATTTTGGATCCCTACTTTTGTTTTACAAAAAATAAACTCAATTTTTCATAATTTTGAAATTTATATTTTATTCTCGATACGTACTTTTGTTTTATGCAAAAGAACTCAATTTTTGTTATTTCGAAATTGATATTTTATTTTGGATCCCTGCTTTTGTTTTACAAAAAGAACTCAATATTTAGTAATTTGGATATTTATATTTTATTCTCGATATGTACTTTTGTTTTATGCAAAAGAACTCAATTTTTTGTAATTTCAAAATTTATATTTTATTTTGGATCCCTACTTTTGTTTTACAAAAAGAACTCAATTTTTAGTAATTTGGATATTTATATTTTATTCTCGATATGTACTTTGGTTTTATGCAAAAGAACTCATCTTTTTGTAGTTTCAAAATTTATATTTTATTTTGGATCCATACTTTTGTTATACAAAAAGAACTCAACTTTTAGTAATTTGGATATTTATATTTTATTCTCGATATGTACTTTGGTTTTATACAAAAGAACTCAATTTTTTGTAATTTCGAAATTTATATTTTATTTTGGATCCCTACTTTTGTTTTACAAAAAGAACTCAATTTTTAGTAATTTGGATATTTATATTTTATTCTCGATATTTACTTTGGTTTTATGCAAAAGAACTCCATTTTTTGTAGTTTCGAAATTGATATTTTATTTTGGATCCCTACATTTGTTTTACAAAAAGAACTTAAATTTTAGTAATTTGGATATTTATATTTTATTCTCGATATGTACTTTCGTTTTATGCAAAGGAACTCAATTTTTTGTAATTTCGAAATTTATATTTTATTTCGGATCCCTACTTTTGTTTTACAAATAGAACCCAATATTTAGTAATTTGGATATTTATATTTTATTCTCGATATGTACTTTGGTTTTATGCAAAAGAACTCAATTTTTTGTAATTTCGAAATTTATATTTTATTTTCGATCCCTACATTTGTTTTACAAAAAGAACTCAATATTTAGTAATTGGGATATTTATATTTTATTCTGGATATGTACTTTGGTTTTATGCAAAAGAACTCAATTTTTTGTAATTTCGAAAATGATATTTTATTTTGGCTCCCTACTTTTGTTTTACAAAAAGAACTCAAATTTTAGTAATTTGGATATTTATATTTTATTCTCGTTGTGTACATTGGTTTTATGCAAAGGAACTCAATTTTTTGTAATTTCGAAATTGATATTTTATTTTGCATCGCTACTTTTGTTTTACAAAAAGAACTCAAATTTTAGTAATTTGGATATTTATATTTTCTTCATGATATGTACTTTGGTTTTATGGAAAAGAACTCAACTTTTTGTAATTTCGAAATTGATATTTTATTTTGGATCGCTACTTTTGTTTTACAAAAAGAACTCAAATTTTAGTAATATGGATATTTATCTTTTATTCTCGATATGTACTTTGGTTTTATGCAAAAGAACTCAATTTTTTGTAATTTCGAAATTTATATTTTATTTTGGATCCCTACTTTTGTTTTAGGAAAAGAACTCAATATTTAGGAATTTGGACATTTATATTTTATTCTCGATATGTACTTTGGTTTTATGCAAAAGAACTCAATTTTTTGTAATTTCGAAATTTATATTTTATTTTGGATCCCTACCTTGGTTTTACAAAAAGAACTCAATTTTAAGTAATTTGGATATTTAAATTTTATTCTCGATATGTACTTTGGTTTTATGCAAAAGAACTCAATTTTTTGTAATTTCGAAATATATATTTTATTTTGGATCCCTACTTTTGTTTTAGGAAAAGAACTCAATATCTAGGAATTTGGAAATTTATATTTTATTCTCGATATGTACTTTGGTTTTATGCAAAAGAACTAAATTTTTTGTAATTTCGAAATTTATATTTTATTTTGGATCCCTACTTTTGTTTTACAAAAAGAACTCAATATTTAGTAATTTGGATATTTATATATTCTTCTTGATATGTACTTTGGTTTTATGGAAAAGAACTCAACTTTTTGTAATTTCGAAAATTATATTTTATTTTGGATCGCTACTTTTGTTTTACAAAAGGAACTCAAATTTTAGTAATATGGATATTTATCTTTTATTCTCGATATGTACTTTGGTTTTATGCAAAAGAACTCAATTTTTTGTAATTTCGAAATTTATATTTTATTTTGGATCCCTACTTTTGTTTTAGGAAAAGAACTCAATATTTAGGAATTTGGACATTTATATTTTATTCTCGATATGTACTTTGGTTTTATGCAAAAGAACTCAATTTTTTGTAATTTCGAAATCTATATTTTATTTTGGATCCCTACTTTTGTTTTACAAAAAGAACTCAATTTTTAGTAATTTGGATATTTATATTTTATTCTCGATATTTACTTTGGTTTTATGCAAAAGAACTCCATTTTTTGTAATTTCGAATATGATATTTTATTTTGGATCCCTACATTTTTTTTACAAAAAGAACTTAAATTTTAGTAATTTGGATATTTATATTTTATTCTCGATATGTACTTTCGTTTTATGCAAAGGAACTCAATTTTTTGTAATTTCAAAATTTATATTTTATTTCGGATCCCTACTTTTGTTTTACAAATAGAACCCAATATTTAGTAATTTGGATATTTATATTTTATTCTCGATATGTACTTTGGTTTTATGCAAAAGAACTCATATTTTTGTAATTTCGAAATTTATATTTTATTTTGGATCCTTACATTTGTTTTACAAAAAGAACTCAATATTTAGTAATTGGGATATTTATATTTTATTCTGGATATGTACTTTGGTTTTATGCAAAAGAACTCAATTTTTTGTAATTTCGAAATTGATATTTTATTTTGGATCCCTACTTTTGTTTTACAAAAAGAACTCAAATTTTAGTAATTTGGATATTTATATTTTATTCTCGTTGTGTACATTGGTTTTATGCAAAGGAACTCAATTTTTTGTAATTTCGAAATTGATATTTTATTTTGGATCGCTACTTTTGGTTTTACAAAAAGAACTCAAATTTTAGTAATTTGGATATTTATATTTTCTTCATGATATGTACTTTGGTTTTATGGAAAAGAACTCAACTTTTTGTAATTTCGAAATTGATATTTTATTTTGGATCGCTACTTTTGTTTTACAAAAAGAACTAAAATTTTAGTAATAAGGATATTTCCTTTTATTCTCGATATGTACTTTGGTTTTATGCAAAAGAACTCAATTTTTTGTAATTTCGAAATTTATATTTTATTTTGGATCCCTACTTTTGTTTTAGGAAAAGAACTCAATATTTAGGAATTTGGACATTTATATTTTATTCTCGATATGTACTTTGGTTTTATGCAAAAGAACTCAATTTTTTGTAATTTCGAAATTTATATTTTATTTTGGATCCCTACCTTTGTTTTACAAAAAGAACTCAATTTTAAGTAATTTGGATATTTATATTTTATTCTCGATATGTACTTTGGTTTTATGCAAAAGAACTCAATTTTTTGTAATTTCGAAATATATATTTTATTTTGGATCCCTACTTTTGTTTTAGGAAAAGAACTCAATATCTAGGAATTTGGAAATTTATATTTTATTCTCGATATGTACTTTGGTTTTATGCAAAAGAACTCAATTTTTTGTAATTTCGAAATTTATATTTTATTTTGGATCCCTACTTTTGTTTTACAAAAAGAACTCAATATTTAGTAATTTGGATATTTATATTTTCTTCATGATATGTACTTTGGTTTTATGGAAAAGAACTCAACTTTTTGTAATTTCGAAATTTATATTTTATTTTGGATCGTTACTTTTGTTTTACAAAAGGAACCCAAATTTTAGTAATATGGATATTTATCTTTTATTCTCGATATGTACTTTGGTTTTATGCAAAAGAACTCAATTTTTTGTAATTTCGAAATTTATATTTTATTTTGGATCCCTACTTTTGTTTTAGGAAAAGAACTCAATATTTAGGAATTTGGACATTTATATTTTATTCTCGATATGTACTTTGGTTTTATGCAAAAGAACTCAATTTTTTGTAATTTCGAAATCTATATTCTATTTTGGATCCCTACTTTTGTTTTACAAAAAGAACTCAATTTTTAGTAATTTGGATATTTATATTTTATTCTCGATATTTACTTTGGTTTTATGCAAAAGAACTCCATTTTTTGTAATTTCGAAATTGATATTTTATTTTGGATCCCAACATTTGTTTTACAAAAAGAACTTAAATTTTAGTAATTTGGATATTTATATTTTATTCTCGATATGTACTTTCGTTTTATGCAAAGGAACTCAATTTTTTGTAATTTCGAAATTTATATTTTATTTCGGATCCGTACTTTTGTTTTACAAATAGAACCCAATATTTAGTAATTTGGATATTTATATTTTATTCTCGATATGTACTTTGGTTTTATGCAAAAGAACTCAATTTTTTGTAATTTCGAAATTTATATTTTATTTATGATCCCTACATTTGTTTCACAAAAAGAACTCAATATTTAGTAATTGGGATATTTATATTTTATTCTCGATATGTACTTTGGTTTTATGCAAAAGAACTCAATTTTTTGTAATTTCGAAATTGATATTTTATTTTGGATCCCTACTTTTGTTTTACAAAAAGAACTCAAATTTTAGTAATTTGGATATTTATATTTTATTCTCGATGTGTACATTGGTTTTATGCAAAGGAACTCAATTTTTTATAATTTCGAAATTGATATTTTATTTTGGATCGCTACTTTTGTTTTACAAAAAGAACTCAAATTTTAGTAATTTGGATATTTATATTTTCTTCATGATATATACTTTGGTTTTATGGAAAAGAACTCAACTTTTTGTAATTTCGAAATTGATATTTTATTTTGGATCCCTACCTTTGTTTTACAAAAAGAACTCAAATTTTAGTAATATGGATATTTATCTTTTATTCTCGATATGTACTTTGGTTTTATGCAAAAGAACTCAATTTTTTGTAATTTCGAAATTTATATTTTATTTTGGATCCCTACTTTTGTTTTAGGAAAAGAACTCAATATTTAGGAATTTGGACATTTATATTTTATTCTCGATATGTACTTTGGTTTTATGCAAAAGAACTCAATTTTTTGTAATTTCGAAATTTATATTTTATTTTGGATCCCTACCTTGGTTTTACAAAAAGAACTCAATTTTAAGTAATTTGGATATTTATATTTTATTCTCGATATGTACTTTGGTTTTATGCAAAAGAACTCAATTTTTTGTAATTTCGAAATATATATTTTATTTTGGATCCCTACTTTTGTTTTAGGAAAAGAACTCAATATCTAGGAATTTGGACATTTATATTTTATTCTCGATATGTACTTTGGTTTTATGCAAAAGAACTCAATTTTTTGTAATTTCAAAATTTATATTTTATTTTGGATCCCTACTTTTGTTTTACAAAAAGAACTCAATATTTAGTAATTTGGATATTTATATTTTCTTCATGATATGTACTTTGGTTTTATGGAAAAGAACTAACCTTTTTGTAATTTTGAAATTTATATTTTATTTTGGATCGCTACTTTTGTTTTACAAAAAGAACTCAAATTTTAGTAATATGGATATTTATCTTTTATTCTCGATATGTACTTTGGTTTTATGCAAAAGAACTCAATTTTTTGTAATTTCGAAATTTATATTTTATTTTGGATCCCTACTTTTGTTTTAGGAAAAGAACTCAATATTTAGGAATTTGGACATTTATATTTTATTCCCGATATGTACTTTGGTTTTATGCAAAAGAACTCAATGTTTTGTAATTTCGAAATCTATATTTTATTTTGGATCCTTACCTTTGTTTTACAAAAAGAACTCAATTTTTAGTAATTTGGATATTTATATTTTATTCTCCTTATGTACTTTGGTTTTATGCAAAAGAACTCAATTTTTTGTAATTTCGAAATTGATATTTTATTTGGGATCCCTACTTTTGTTTTACAAAAAGAACTCAATTTTTAGTAATTTGGATATTTATAATTTATTCTCGATATGTACTTTGGTTTTATGCAAAAGAACTCAATTTTTTGTAATTTCAAAATCTATATTTTATTTTGGATCCCTACTTTTGTTTTACAAAAAGAACTCAATTTTTAGTAATTTGGATATTTATATTTTATTCTCGATATGTACTTTGGTTTTATGCAAAAGAACTCAATTTTTTGTAATTTCGAAATTTATATTTTATTTTGGATCCCTACTTTTGTTTTAGGAAAAGAACTCAATATTTAGGAATTTGGACATTTATATTTTATTCTCGATATGTACTTTGGTTTTATGCAAAAGAACTCAATTTTTTGTAATTTCGAAATTTATATTTTATTTTGGATCCCTACCTTGGTTTTACAAAAAGAACTCAATTTTAAGTAATTTGGATATTTATATTTTATTCTCGATATGTACTTTGGTTTTATGCAAAAGAACTCAATTTTTTGTAATTTCGAAATATATATTTTATTTTGGATCCCTACTTTTGTTTTAGGAAAAGAACTCAATATCTAGGAATTTGGACATTTATATTTTATTCTCGATATGTACTTTGGTTTTATGCAAAAGAACTCAATTTTTTGTAATTTCGAAATATATATTTTATTTTGGATCCCTACTTTTGTTTTAGGAAAAGAACTCAATATCTAGGAATTTGGACATTTATATTTTATTCTCGATATGT
Organism: Lablab purpureus; assembly: GCA_030347555.1. Taxonomy (NCBI): domain Eukaryota; kingdom Viridiplantae; phylum Streptophyta; class Magnoliopsida; order Fabales; family Fabaceae; genus Lablab; species Lablab purpureus. The sequence goes on from CM059255.1 coordinate 12,183,527, forward strand.
ACTTTGGTTTTATGCAAAAGAACTCAATTTTTGTAATTTCAAAATTTATATTTTATTTTGGATCCCTACTTTTGTTTTACAAAAAGAACTCAATATTTAGTAATTTGGATATTTATATTTTCTTCATGATATGTACTTTGGTTTTATGGAAAAGAACTAACCTTTTGTAATTTCGAAATTTATATTTTATTTTGGATCGCTACTTTTGTTTTACAAAAGAACTCAAATTTTAGTAATATGGATATTTATCTTTTATTCTCGACATGTACTTTGGTTTTATGCAAAAGAACTCAATTTTTTGTAATTTCGAAATTTATATTTTATTTTGGATCCCTACTTTTGTTTTAGGAAAAGAACTCAATATTTAGGAATTTGGACATTTATATTTTATTCCCGATATGTACTTTGGTTTTATGCAAAAGAACTCAATGTTTTGTAATTTCGAAATCTATATTTTATTTTGGATCCTTACCTTTGTTTTACAAAAAGAACTCAATTTTTAGTAATTTGGATATTTATATTTTATTCTCCTTATGTACTTTGGTTTTATGCAAAAGAACTCAATTTTTTGTAATTTCGAAATTGATATTTTATTTGGGATCCCTACTTTTGTTTTACAAAAAGAACTCAATTTTTTGTAATTTGGATATTTATATTTTATTCTCGATATGTACTTTGGTTTTATGCAAAAGAACTCAATTTTTTGTAATTTCAAAATCTATATTTTATTTTGGATCCCTACTTTTGTTTTACAAAAAGAAGTCAATTTTTAGTAATTTGGATATTTATATTTTATTCTCGATATGTACTTTGGTTTTATTCAAAAGAACTCAAGTTTTTGTAATTTCGAAATTGATATCTTATTCGGGATCCCTACTTTTGTTTTACAAAAAGAACTCCTTTTTTAGTAATTTGGATATTTATATTTTATTCTGGATATGTACTTTGGTTTTCTGCAAAAGAACTCAATTTTTTGTAATTTCGAAATTGATATTTTATTTTGGATCCCTACTTTTGTTTTACAAAAAGAACTCAAATTTTAGTAATTTGGATATTTATATTTTATTCTCGATGTGTACTTTGGTTTTATGCAAAAGAACTCAATTTTTTGTAATTTCGAAATTGATATTTTATTTTGGATCGCTACTTTTGTTTTACAAAGAGAACTCAAATTTTAGTAATTTGGATATTTATATTTTATTCTCGATATGTACTTTGGCTTTATGCAAATGAACTCAATTTTTTCTAATTTCGAAATATATATTTTATTTTGGATCACTACTTTTGTTTTAGGAAAAGAACTCAATATCTAGGAATTCGGACATTTATATTTTATTCTCGATATGTACTTTGGTTTTATGCAAAAGAACTCAATTTTTTGTAATTTCGAAATTTATATTTTATTTTGGATCCCTACTTTTGTTTTACAAAAAGAACTCAATATTTAGTAATTCGGATATTTATATTTTCTTCATGATATGTACTTTGGTTTTATGGAAAAGAACTCAACTTTTTGTAATTTTGAAATTTATATTTTATTTTGGATCCCTACATTTGTTTTACAAAAAGAACTCAATTTTTAGTAATTTGGATATTTATATTTTATTCTCGATATGTACTTTGGTTTTGGATCGCTACTTTTGTTTTACAAAAAGAACTCAAATTTTAGTAATATGGATATTTATCTTTTATTCTCGATATGTACTTTGGTTTTATGCAAAAGAACTCAATTTTTTGTAATTTCGAAATTTATATTTTATTTTGGATCCCTACTTTTGTTTTAGGAAAACAACTCAATATTTAGGAATTTGGACATTTATACTTTATTCTCGATATGTACTTTGGTTTTATGCAAAAGAACTCAATTTTTTGTAATTTCGAAATTTATATTTTATTTTGGATCCCTACTTTTGTTTTAGGAAAAGAACTCAATATTTAGGAATTTGGACATTTATACTTTATTCTCGATATGTACTTTGGTTTTATGCAAAACAACTGAATTTTTTGTAATTTCGAAATCTATATTTTATTTTGGATCCCTACCTTTGTTTTACAAAAAGAACTCAATTTTTAGTAATTTGGATATTTATATGTTATTCTCCTTATGTACTTTGGTTTTATGCAAAAGAACTCAATTTTTTGTAATTTCGAAATTGATATTTTATTTGGGATCCCTACTTTTGTTTTACAAAAAGAACTCAATTTTTAGTAATTTGGATATTTATATTTTATTCTCGATATGTACTTGGGTTTTATGCAAAAGAACTCAATTTTTTGTAATTTCAAAATTTATATTTTAATTGGGATCCGTACTTTTGGTTTACAAAAAAGAAGTCAATATTTAGTAATTTGGATATTTATATTTTATTCTCGATATGTACTTTGGTTTTATGCAAAAGAACTCAATTTTTTGTAATTTCGAAACTTATATTTTATTTTGGATCCCTACTTTTGTTTTACAAAAAGATTTCAATATTTAGTAATTTGTATATTTATATTTTATTCTCGATATGTACTTTGGTTTTATGCAAAAGAACTCAATTTTTTGTAATTTCGAAATTTATATTTTATTTTGGATCCCTACCTTGGTTTTACAAAAAGAAGTCAATTTTAACTAATTTGGATATTTATATTTTATTCTCGATATGTACTTTGGTTTTATCTAAAAGAACTCAATTTTTTGTAATTTCGAAATTTATATTTTATTTTGGATCCCTACTTTTCTTTTATAAAAAAGAACTCAATATTTAGTAATTTGGATATTTATATTTTATTCTTGATATGTACTTGGGTTTTATGCAAAAGAACTCAATTTTTTTTAATTTCAAAAATTATATTTTATTTGGGATCCCTACTTTTGTTTTACAAAAACAACTCAATTTTTAGTAATTTAGATATTTATATTTTATTCTCGATATGTACTTTGGTTTTATGCAAAAGAACTCAATTTTTTGTAACTTCGAAAATTATATTTTCTTTTGGATCCCTTCTTTTGTTTTACAAAAAGAACTCAAATTTTAGTAATTTGGATATTTATATTTTATTCTCGATATGTACTTTGGTTTTATGCAAAAGAACTCAATTTTTTGTAATTTCGAAATTTATATTTTATTTTGGATCCCTACTTTTGTTTTACAAAAAGAACTCAATTTTTAGTAATTTGGATATTTATATTTTATTTTCGATCCGTACTTTTGTTTTAAAAAAAAATTCATTTTTTAATAATTTCGAAATTGATATGTTATTTTAGATCCCTACTTTTGTTTTACAAAAAGAACTCAATTTTTAGTTATTTGGATATTTATATTTTATTCGCGATATGTACTTTGGTTTTATGCAAAAGAACTCAATTTTTTGTAATTTCAAAATTTAGATTTTGTTTTGGATCCCTACTTTTCTTTTACAAAAAGAACTCAATATTTAGTAATTTGGATATTTATATTTTATTCTCGATATGTACTTTGGTTTTATGCAAAAGAACTCAATTTTTTGTAATTTCGAAATTTATATTTTATTTTGGATCCCTACTTTTGTTTTACCAAAAAACACAATATTTAGTAATTTGTATATTTATATTTTATTCTCGATATCTACTTTGGTTTATGCAAAAGAACTCAATTTTTTGTAATTTCGAAATTGGTATTTTATTTTGGATCCCTACTTTTGTTTTACAAAAAGAACTCAATTTTTAGTAATTAGGATATTTATATTTTATTCTCGACATGTACGTTAGTTTTATGCAAAAGAACTCAATTTTTTGTGATTTCGAAATTGATATTTTATTATGGATCCCTACTTTTGTTTTACAAAAGAACTCACATTTTAGTAATTTGGATATTTATATTTTATTCTCGATATGTACTTTGGTTTTATTGAAAAGAACTCAATTTTTTGTAATTTCGAAATTTATATTTTATTTTGGATCCCTACTTTTCTTTTATAAAAAAGAACTTAATATTTAGTAATTTGGATATTTATATTTTATTCTTGATATGTACTTGGGTTTTATGCAAAAGAACTCAATTTTTTTTAATTTCAAAAATTATATTTTATTTGGGATCCCTACTTTGGTTTTACAAAAACAACTCAATTTTTAGTAATTTAGATATTTATATTTTATTCGTGATATGTACTTTGGTTTTATGCAAAAGAACTCAATTTTTATTAATTTCGAAATTTAGATTTTATTTTGGATCCCTACTTTTGTTTTACAAAAAGAACTCAATATTTAGTAATTTGGATATTTATATTTTATTCTCGATATGTACTTTGGTTTTATGCAAAAGAACTCAATTTTTTGTAATGTCGAAATTTATATTTTATTTTGGATCCCTACCTTGGTTTTACAAAAAAGAACTCAATTTTTAGTAATTTGGATATTTATATTTTATTCTCGATATGTACTTTGGTTTTATGCAAAAGAACTAAATTTTTTGTAATTTCGAAATTTATATTTTATTTTGGATCCCTACTTTTCTTTTATAAAAAAGAACTCAATATTTAGTAATTTGGATATTTATTTTTTATTCTCGATATGTACTTGGGTTTTATGCAAAAGAACTCAATTTTTTTTAATTTCGAATTTTATATTTTATTTGGGATCCCTACTTTTGTTTTACAAAAACAACTCAATTTTTAGTAATTTAGATATTTATATTTTATTCTCGATATGTACTTTGTTTTTATGCAAAAGAACTCAATTTTTTGTAATTTCGAAAATTATATTTTATTTTGGATCCCGTCTTTTGTTTTACAAAAAGAACTCAAATTTTAGTAATTTGGATATTTATATTTTATTCTCGATATGTACTTTGGTTTTATGCAAATGAACTCAATTTTTTGTAATTTCGAAATTGATATTTTATTTTGGATCCCTACTTTTGTTTTACAAAAAGAACTCAATTTTTAGTTATTTTGATATTTATATTTTATTCGCGATATGTACTTTGGTTTTAACCAAAAGAACTCAATTTTTTGTAATTTCGAAATTTAGATTTTATATTGGATTCCTACTTTTGTTTTACAAAAAGAACTCAATATTTAGTAATTTGGATATTTATATTTTATTCTCGATATGTACTTTGGTTTTATGCAAAAGAACTCAATTTTTTGTAATTTCCAAATTTATATTTTATTTTGGATCCCTACCTTGGTTTTACAAAAAGAACTCAATTTTAAGTAATTTGGATATTTATATTTTATTCTCGATATGTACTTTGGTTTTATGCAAAAGAGCTAAATTTTTTGTAATTTCGAAATTTATATTTTATTTTGGATCCCTACTTTTCTTTTATAAAAAAGAACTCAATATTTAGTAATTTGGATATTTATATTTTATTCTCGATATGTACTTGGGTTTTATGCAAAAGCACTCAATTTTTTTTAATTTCAAAAATTATATTTTTTTTGGGATCCCTACTTTTGTTTTACAAAAACAACTCAATTTTTAGTAATTTAGATATTTATATTTTATTCTCGATATGTACTTTGGTTTTATGCAAAAGAACTCAATTTTTTGTAATTTCGAAAATTATATTTTATTTTGGATCCCTTCTTTTGTTTTACAAAAAGAACTCAAATTTTAGTAATTTGGATATTTATATTTTATTCTCGATATGTACTTTGGTTTTATGCAAAAGAACTCAATTTTTTGTAATTTCGAAACTTATATTTTATTTTGGATCCTTACTTTTGTTTTACAAAAAGAACTCAATTTTTAGTAATTTGGATATTTATATTTTATTTTATATCCGTACTTTTGTTTTAAAAAAAAATTAATTTTTTAATAATTTCGAAATTGATATTTTATTTTGGATCCCTACTTTTGTTTTACAAAAAGAACTCAATTTTTAGTTATTTTGATATTTATATTTTATTCGCGATATGTACTTTGGTTTTAACCAAAAGAACTCAATTTTTTGTAATTTCGAAATTTAGATTTTATATTGCATTCCTACTTTTGTTTTACAAAAAGAACTCAATATTTAGTAATTTGGATATTTATATTTTATTCTCGGTATGTACTTTGGTTTTATGCAAAAGAACTCAATTTTTTGTAATTTCGAAATTTATATTTTATTTTGAATCCCTACCTTGGTTTTACAAAAAAGAACTCAATTTTTAGTAATTTGGATATTTATATTTTATTCTCGATATGTACTTTGGTTTTATGCAAAAGAACTAAATTTTTTGTAATTTCGAAATTTATATTTTATTTTGGATCCCTACTTTTCTTTTATAAAAAAGAACTCAATATTTAGTAATTTGGATATTTATATTTTATTCTCGATATGTACTTGGCTTTTATGCAAAAGCACTCAATTTTTTTTAATTTCGAAAATTATATTTTATTTGGGATCCCTACTTTTGTTTTACAAAAACAACTCAATTTTTAGTAATTTAGATATTTATATTTTATTCTCGATATGTACTTTGGTTTTATGCAAAAGAACTCAATTTTTTGTAATTTCGAAAATTATATTTTATTTTGGATCCCTTCTTTTGTTTTACAAAAAGAACTCAAATTTTAGTAATTTGGATATTTATATTTTATTCTCGATATGTACTTTGGTTTTATGCAAAAGAACTCAATTTTTTGTAATTTCGAAATTTATATTTTATTTTGGATCCCTACTTTTGTTTTACAAAAAGAACTCAATTTTTAGTAATTTGGATATTTATATTTTATTTTCGATCCGTACTTTTGTTTTAAAAAAAATTAATTTTTTAATAATTTCGAAATTGATATTTTATTTTGGATCCCTACTTTTGTTTTACAAAAAGAACTCAATTTTTAGTTATTTTGATATTTATATTTTATTCGCGATATGTACTTTTGTTTTAACCAAAAGAACTCAATTTTTCGTAATTTCGAAATTTAGATTTTATATTGGATTCCTACTTTTGTTTTACAAAAAGAACTCAATATTTAGTAATTTGGATATTTATATTTTATTCTCGATATGTACTTTGGTTTTATGCAAAACAACTCAATTTTTTGTAATTTCGAAATTTATATTTTATTTTGGATCCCTACCTTGGTTTTACAAAAAAGAACTCAATTTTTAGTAATTTGGATATTTATATTTTATTCTCGATATGTACTTTGGTTTTATGCAAAAGAACTCAATTTTTTGTAATTTCGAAATTTATATTTTATTTTGGATCCCTACTTTTGTTTTACAAAAAGAACTCAATATTTAGTAATTTGGATATTTATATTTTATTCTCGATATGTACATTGGTTTTATGCAAAAGAACTCAATTTTTTGTAATTTCGAAATTGATATTTTATTTTGGATCCCTACTTTTGTTTTACAAAAAGAACTCAAATTTTAGTAATTTGGATATTTATATTTTATTCTCGATATGTACTTTGGTTTTATGCAAAAGAACTCAATTTTTTGTAATTTCGAAATTTATATTTTATTTTGGATCCCTACTTTTGTTTTACAAAAAGAACTCAATTTTGAGTAATTTGGATATTTATATTTTATTTTCGATCCGTACTTTTGTTTTAAAAAAAAATTAATTTTTTAATAATTTCGAAATTGATATTTTATTTTGGATCCCTACTTTTGTTTTACAAAAAGAACTCAATTTTTAGTTATTTTGATATTTATATTTTATTCGCGATATGTACTTTGGTTTTAACCAAAAGAAATCAATTTTTTGTAATTTCGAAATTCAGATTTTATATTGGATTCCTACTTTTGTTTTACAAAAAGAACTCAATATTTAGTAATTTGGATATTTATATTTTATTCTCGATATGTACTTTGGTTTTATGTAAAAGAACTCAATTTTTTGTAATTTCGAAATTGGTATTTTATTTTGGATCCCTACTTTTGTTTTACAAAAAGAACTCACATTTTAGTAATTTGGATATTTATATTTTATTCTCGATATGTACTTTGTTTTTATGCAAAAGTACTCAATTTTTTGTAATTTCGAAACTTATATTTTATTTTGGATCCCTACTTTTGTTTTACAAAAAGAACTCAATATTTAATAATTTGGATATTTATATTTTATTCTCGATATGTACTTTGGTTTTATGCAAAAGAACTCAATTTTTTGTAATTTCGAAACTTATATTTTATTTTGGATCCCTACCTTGGTTTTACAAAAAGAACTCAATTTTTAGTAATTTGGATATTTATATTTTATTCTCGATATGTACTTTGGATTTATGCAAAAGAACTCAATTTTTTGTAATTTCGAAATTTATATTGTATTTTGGATCCCTACTTTTCTTTTATAAAAATGAACTCAATATTTAGTAATTTGGATATTTATATTTTATTCTCGATATGTATTTGGGTTTTACGCAAAAGAACTCAGGTTTTTTTAATTTCGAAAATTATATTTTATTTGGGATCCCTTCTTTTGTTTTACAAAAACAACTCAATTTTTAGTAATTTAGATATTTATATTTTATTCTCGATATGTACTTTGGTTTTATGCAAAAGAGCTCAATTTTTTGTAATTTCGAAATTTATATTTTATTTTGGATCCTTACTTTTGTTTTACAAAAAGAACTCAATATTTAGTAATTTGGATATTTATATTTTACTTTCGATCCGTACTTTTGTTTTACAAAAAAAATTCAATTTTTAATAATTTCGAAATTGATATTTTATTCTTGATATGTACTTTTGTTTTATGCAAAAGAACTCATTTTTTGTAATTTCGAAATTGATATTTTATTTAGGATCCCTACTTTTGTTTTACAAAAAGAACTCAATTTTTAGTAATTTGGATATTTATACTTTATTCTCGATATGTACTTTGGTTTTACGCAAAAGAACTCAATTTTTTGTAATTTCGAAATTGATATTTTATTTTGGATCCCTACTTTTGTTTTACAAAAAGAACTCAATAATTTCCAAATTGATATATTATTTTTCATTCGTGGTTTTGTTTTACAAAAAAGAAACTCAATTTTGCATAATTTTAAAATTTGTATTTTATTCTCGATACGTACTTTTGTTTTACAAAATAAAATTCAATTTTTAATAATTTCGAAATTGATATATTATTTTTCATCCATAGTTTTGTTTTACAAAAAAGAAACTCAATTTTTCATAATTTTGAAATTTATTTTTTATTCTCGATACGTACTTTTGTTTTATGCAAAAGAACTCCATTTTTTGTAATTTCGAAATTGATATTTTATTTAGGATACCTACTTTTTTTTTAAAAAAAGAACTCAATTTTTAGTAATTTGCATATTTATATTTTATTCTCGACATGTACTTTGGTTTTATTCAAAAGAACTCAATTTTTTGTAATTTCGAAAATTATATATTATTTTGGATCCCTACTTTTGTTTTACAAAAAGAACTCAATATTTAGTAATTTGGATATTTATATTTTATTCTCGATATGTACTTTGGTTTTACGCAAAAGAGCTCAATTTTTTATAATTTCGAAATTTATATTTTATTTTGGATCCCTACTTTTCTTTTACAAAAAGAACTCAATATTTAGTAATTTGGATATTTATATTTTATTCTCGATATGTACTTTGGTTTTATGCAAAAGAACTCAATTTTTTGTAATTTCGAAATTTATATTTTATTTTGGATCCCTACTTTTGTTTTACAAAAAAACATAATATTTAGTAGTTTGTATATTTATATTTTATTCTCGATATGTACTTTGGTTTATGCAAAAGAACTCAATTTTTTGTAATTTCGAAATTGGTATTTTATTTTGGATCCCTACTTTTGTTTTACAAAAGAACTCACATTTTAGTAATTTGGATATTTATATTTTATTCTCGATATGTACTTTGTTTTTATGCAAAAGTACTCAATTTTTTGTAATTTCGAAATTTATATTTTATTTGAGATCGCAACTTTTGTTTTACAAAAAGAACACAATTTTTAGTAATTTGGATATTTATATTTTATTCTCGATATGTACTTGGGTTTTATGCGAAAGAACTCAATTTTTTGTAATTTTGAAATTGTTATTTTATTTTGGATCCCTACGTTTGTTTTACAAAAAGGACTCATATTTTAGTAAATTGGATATTTATATTTTACTCTCGATATGTACTTTGGTTTTATGCAAAAGAACTCAATTTTTTGAAATTTCGAAATTGATATTTTATTTTGGATCCCTACTTTTGTTTTACAAAAAGAACTCAAATTTTAGTAATTTGGATATTTATATTTTATTCTCGATATGTACTTTGGTTATATGCAAAAGAACTCAATTTTTTGTAATTTCGAAACTTATATTTTATTTTGGATCCCTACTTTTGTTTTACAAAAAGATTTCAATATTTAGTAATTTGGATATTTATATTTTATTCTCAATATGTACTTTGGTTTTATGCAAAAGAACTCAATTTTTTGTAATTTCGAAATTTATATTTTATTTTGGATCCCTACCTTGGTTTTACAACAAGAAGTCAATTTTAAGTAATTTGGATATTTATATTTTATTCTCGATATGTACTTTGGTTTTATCCAAAAGAACTCAATTTTTTGTAATTTCAAAATTTATATTTTATTTTAGATCCGTACTTTTCTTTTATAAAAAAGAACTCAATACTTAGTAATTTGGATATTTATATTTTATTCTTGATATCTACTTGGGTTTTATGCAAAAGAACTCCATTTTTTGTAATTTCGAAATTGATATTTTATTTAGGATACCTACTTTTTTTTTAAAAAAAGAACTCAATTTTTAGTAATTTGCAGATTTATATTTTATTCTCGATATGTACTTTGGTTTTATTCAAAAGAACTCAATTTTTTGTAATTTCGAAAATTATATATTATTTTGGATCCCTACTTTTGTTTTACAAAAAGAACTCAATATTTAGTAATTTGGATATTTATATTTTATTCTCGATATGTACTTTGGTTTTACGCAAAAGAACTCAATTTTTTGTAATTTCGAAATTTATATTTTATTTTCGATCCCTACTTTTGTTTTACAAAAAGAACTCAATTTTTAGTAATTTGGATATTTATATTTTATTTTTGATTTGTACTTTTGTTTTAAAAAAAAATTCATTTTTTAATAATTTCGAAATTGATATTTTATTTTGGATCCCTACTTTTGTTTTACAAAAAAAACTCAATTTTTAGTTATTTGGATATTTATATTTTATTCTCGATCCGTACTTTTGTTTTACAAAAAAAATTCAATTTTTAATAATTTCGAAATTGATATATTATTTTTTATCCGTAGTTTTGTTTTACAAAAAAGAAACCCAATTTTTCATAATTTTGAAATTTATATTTTATTCTCGATACGTACTTTTGTTTTATGCAAAAGAACTCATTTTTTGTAATTTCGAAATTGATATTTTATTTAGGATCCCTATTTTTGTTTTACAAAAAGAACTCAATTTTTAGTAATGTGGATATTCATATTTTATTCTCGATATGTACTTTGGTTTTATGCAAAAGAACTCAATTTTTTGTAATTTCGAAATTTATATTTTATTTTGGATCCGTACTTTTGTTTTACAAAAAGAACTCAATATTTAGTAATTTGGATATTTGTATTTTATTCTCGATATGTACTTTGGTTTTACGGAAAAGAACTCAATTTTTTGTAATTTCGAAATTTATATTTTATTTTGGATCTCTACTTTTGTTTTACAAAAAGAACTCAATATTTAGTAATTTGGATATTTATATTTTATTCTCGATATGTACTTTGGATTTATGCAAAAGATCTCAATTTTTTTTAATTTCGAAATTTATATTTTATTTTGGATCCCCACTTTTGTTTTACCAAAAATAAACTCAATTTTTCATAATTTTGTAATTTATATTTTATTCTCGATACGTACTTTTGTTTTAAGCAAAAGAACTCAATTTTTTGTAATTTCGAAATTGATATTTTATTTTGGATCCCTACTTTTGTTTTACAAAAAGAACTCAATTTTTAGGAATTTGGATATTTATATTTTATTCTCGATATGTACTTTGGTTTTACGCAAAAGAACTCAATGTTTTGTAATTTCGAAATTGATATTTTATTTTTGATCCCTACTTTTGTTTTACAAAAAGAACTCACATTTTAGTAATTTGGATATATATATTTTATTCTCGATATGTACTTTGTTTTTATGCAAAAGTATTCAATTTTTTCTAATTTCGAAATTGATATTTTATTTTGGATCCCTACTTTTGTTTTACAAAAAGAACTCAATTTTTAGTAATTTGGATATTTATATTTTATTCTCGATATGTACTTTGGTTTTATGCAAAAGAAATAAATTTTTTGTAATTTTGAAATTGATATTTTATTTTCGATCCCTACTTTTGTTTTACAAAAAGAACGCAATTTTTAGTAATTTGGATATTTATATTTTATTCTCGATATGTACGTTAGTTTTATGCAAGAGAACTCAATTTTTTGTGCTTTCGAAATTGATATTTTATTTTGGATCCCTACTTTTGTTTTACAAAAAGAACTCAATATTTAGTAATTTAGATATTTATATTTTATTCTCGATATGTACTTTGGTTTTACGCAAAAGAACTCAATTTTTTGTAATTTCGAAATTTATATTTTATTTTGGATCTCTACTTTTGTTTTACATAAAGAACTCAATATTTAGTAATTTGCATATTTATATTTTATTCTCAAGATGTACTTTGGTTTTATGCAAAAGAACTCAATTTTTTGTAATTTCGAAATTTATATTTTGTTTTGGATCCCTACTTTTGTTTTACGAAAAAAATTCAATTTTTAGTAATTTGCATATTTATATTTTATTCTCGATATGTACTTTGGTTTTATGCAAAAGAACTCAATTTTTTGTAATTTCGAAATTTATATTTTACTTTGGATCCCTGCTCTTGTTGTACAAAAAGAACTCAATATTTAGTAATTTGGATATTTATATTTTATTCTCGATATGTACTTTGGTTTTATGCAAAAGAACTCAATTTTTTGTAATTTTGAAATTTATATTTTATTTTGGATCTCTACTTTTCTTTTACAAAAAGAACTCAATATTTAGTAATTTGGATATTTATATTTTATTCTCGATATGTACTTTGGATTTATGCAAAAGAACTCAATTTTTTGTAATTTCGAAATTTATATTTTATTTTGGATCCCCACTTTTGTTTTACCAAAAATAAACTCAATTTTTCATAATTTTGTAATTTATATTTTATTCTCGATACGTACTTTTGTTTTAAGCAAAAGAACTCAATTTTTTGTAATTTCGAAATTGATATTTTATTTAGGATCCCTACTTTTGTTTTACAAAAAGAACTCAATTTTTAGTAATGTGGATATTCATATTTTATTCTCGATATGTACTTTGGTTTTAAAAGAACTCAATTTTTGTAATTTCGAACTTGATATTTTATTTTGGATCCCTACTTTTGTTTTACACTAGGAACTCAATTTTAAGTAATTTGGATATTTATATTTTATTCTCGATATGTACTTTGGTTTTACGCAAAATAACTCAGTTTTTTGTAATTTCGAAATTTATATTTTATTTTCGATCCCTACTTTTGTTTTACAAAAAGAACTGAAATTTTAGTAATTTGGATATTTATATTTTATTCTCGATATGTACTTTGGTTTTACGCAAAAGAACTCAATTTTTTGTAATTTCGAAATTTATATTTTATTTTGGATCTCTACTTTTGTTTTATAAAAAGAACTTAATATTTAGTAATTTGGATATTTATATTTTATTTTCGATATGTACTTTGGTTTTATGCAAAAGAACTCAATTTTTTTTAATTTCGAAATTTATATATTATTTTGGATCCCTACTTTTGTTTTACAAAAAAGAAACTCAATTTTTCATAATTTTGAAATTTATATTTTATTCTCGATACGTACTTTTGTTTTACGCAAAAGAACTCAATTTTTTGTAATTTCGAAATTGATATTTTGTTTTCGATCCCTACTTTTGTTTTACAAAAAGAACTCAATTTTTAGTAATGTGCATATTTATATTTTATTCTCGATATGTACTTTGGTTTTATGCAAAAGAACTCAATTTTTTTTAATTTCGAAATTTATATTTTATTTTCGATCCCTACTTTTGTTTTACAAAAAGAACTCAAATTTTACTAATTTGGATATTTATATTTTATTCTAGATATGTACTTTGGTTTTATGCAAAAGTACTCAATTTTTTCTAATTTCGAAGTTTATATTTTCTTTTAGATCCCTACTTTTGCTTTACAAAAAGAACTCCATATTTAGTAATTTGGATATTTATATTTTATTCTCGATATGTACTTTGGTTTTATGGAAAAGAACTCAATTTGTTGTAATTTTGAAATTGATATTTTATTTTGGATCCCTACTTTTGTTTTACAAAAAATAAACTTAATTTTTAATAATTTTGAAATTTATATTTTATTCTCGATACGTACTTTTGTTTTATGCAAAAGAACTCAATTTTTTGTAATTTCGAAATTGATATTTTATTTTGGATCCCTACTTTTGTTTTACAAAAAAAACTCAATATTTAGTAATTTGGATATTTATATTTTATTCTCGATATGTACTTTGGTTTTACGCAAAAGAACTCAATTTTTTGTAATTTCGAAATTTATATTTTATTTTCGATCCCTACTTTTGTTTTACAAAAAGAACTCAATTTTTGGTAATTTGGATATTTATATTTTATTTTTGATTTGTACTTTTGTTTTAAAAAAAAATTCATTTTTTAATAATTTCGAAATTGATATTTTATTTTGGATCCCTACTTTTGTTTTACAAAAAGAACTCAATTTTTAGTTATTTGGATATTTATATTTTATTCTCGATCCGTACTTTTGTTTTACAAAAAAAATTCAATTTTTAATAATTTCGAAATTGATATATTATTTTTTATCCGTAGTTTTGTTTTACAAAAAAGAAACCCAATTTTTCATAATTTTGAAATTTATATTTTATTCTCGATACGTACTTTTGTTTTATGCAAAAGAACTCATTTTTTGTAATTTCGAAATTGATATTTTATTTAGGATCCCTACTTTTGTTTTACAAAAAGAACTCAATTTTTAGTAATGTGGATATTCATATTTTATTCTCGATATGTACTTTGGTTTTATGCAAAAGAACTCAATTTTTTGTAATTTCGAAATTTATATTTTATTTTGGATCCGTACTTTTGTTTTACAAAAAGAACTCAATATTTAGTAATTTGGATATTTGTATTTTATTCTCGATATGTACTTTGGTTTTACGGAAAAGAACTCAATTTTTTGTAATTTCGAAATTTATATTTTATTTTGGATCTCTACTTTTGTTTTACAAAAAGAACTCAATATTTAGTAATTTGGATATTTATATTTTATTCTCGATATGTACTTTGGATTTATGCAAAAGATCTCAATTTTTTTTAATTTCGAAATTTATATTTTATTTTGGATCCCCACTTTTGTTTTACCAAAAATAAACTCAATTTTTCATAATTTTGTAATTTATATTTTATTCTCGATACGTACTTTTGTTTTAAGCAAAAGAACTCAATTTCTTGTAATTTCGAAATTGATATTTTATTTTGGATCCCTACTTTTGTTTTACAAAAAGAACTCAATTTTTAGGAATTTGGATATTTATATTTTATTCTCGATATGTACTTTGGTTTTACGCAAAAGAACTCAATGTTTTGTAATTTCGAAATTGATATTTTATTTTCGATCCCTACTTTTGTTTTACAAAAAGAACTCACATTTTAGTAATTTGGATATTTATATTTTATTCTCGATATGTACTTTGTTTTTATGCAAAAGTATTCAATTTTTTCTAATTTCGAAATTGATATTTTATTTTGGATCCCTACTTTTGTTTTACAAAAAGAACTCAATTTTTAGTAATTTGGATATTTATATTTTATTCTCGATATGTACTTTGGTTTTATGCAAAAGAAATAAATTTTTGTAATTTTGAAATTGATATTTTATTTTCGATCCCTACTTTTGTTTTACAAAAGAACGCAATTTTTAGTAATTTGGATATTTATATTTTATTCTCGATATGTACGTTAGTTTTATGCAAGAGAACTCAATTTTTGTGCTTTCGAAATTGATATTTTATTTTGGATCCCTACTTTTGTTATACAAAAAGAACTCAATATTTAGTAATTTAGATATTTATATTTTATTCTCGATATGTACTTTGGTTTTACGCAAAAGAACTCAATTTTTTGTAATTTCGAAATTTATATTTTATTTTGGATCTCTACTTTTGTTTTACATAAAGAACTCAATATTTAGTAATTTGCATATTTATATTTTATTCTCAAGATGTACTTTGGTTTTATGCAAAAGAACTCAATTTTTTGTAATTTCGAAATTTATATTTTGTTTTGGATCCCTACTTTTGTTTTACGAAAAAAATTCAATTTTTAGTAATTTGCATATTTATATTTTATTCTCGATATGTACTTTGGTTTTATGCAAAAGAACTCAATTTTTTGTAATTTCGAAATTTATATTTTACTTTGGATCCCTGCTCTTGTTGTACAAAAAGAACTCAATATTTAGTAATTTGGATATTTATATTTTATTCTCGATATGTACTTTGGTTTTATGCAAAAGAACTCAATTTTTTGTAATTCTGAAATTTATATTTTATTTTGGATCTCTACTTTTCTTTTACAAAAAGAACTCAATATTTAGTAATTTGGATATTTATATTTTATTCTCGATATGTACTTTGGATTTATGCAAAAGATCTCAATTTTTTGTAATTTCGAAATTTATATTTTATTTTGGATCCCCACTTTTGTTTTACCAAAAATAAACTCAATTTTTCATAATTTTGTAATTTATATTTTATTCTCGATACGTACTTTTGTTTTAAGCAAAAGAACTCAATTTTTTGTAATTTCGAAATTGATATTTTATTTAGGATCCCTACTTTTGTTTTACAAAAAGAACTCAATTTTTAGTAATGTGGATATTCATATTTTATTCTCGATATGTACTTTGGTTTTAAAAGAACTCAATTTTTTGTAATTTCGAACTTGATATTTTATTTTGGATCCCTACTTTTGTTTTACACTAGGAACTCAATTTTAAGTAATTTGGATATTTATATTTTATTCTCGATATGTACTTTGGTTTTACGCAAAATAACTCAGTTTTTGTAATTTCGAAATTTATATTTTATT
The DNA here is from genome assembly GCA_030347555.1 of Lablab purpureus. Taxonomy (NCBI): domain Eukaryota; kingdom Viridiplantae; phylum Streptophyta; class Magnoliopsida; order Fabales; family Fabaceae; genus Lablab; species Lablab purpureus. The sequence goes on from CM059255.1 coordinate 12,200,664, forward strand.
TTCGATCCCTACTTTTGTTTTACAAAAGAACTGAAATTTTAGTAATTTGGATATTTATATTTTATTCTCGATATGTACTTTGGTTTTACGTAAAAGAACTCAATTTTTGTAATTTCGAAATTTATATTTTATTTTGGATCTCTACTTTTGTTTTATAAAAAGAACTTAATATTTAGTAATTTGGATATTTATATTTTATTTTCGATATGTACTTTGGTTTTATGCAAAAGAACTCAATTTTTTTTAATTTCGAAATTTATATATTATTTTGGATCCCTACTTTTGTTTTACAAAAAGAAACTCAATTTTTCATAATTTTGAAATTTATATTTTATTCTCGATACGTACTTTTGTTTTACGCAAAAGAACTCAATTTTTGTAATTTCGAAATTGATATTTTGTTTTCGATCCCTACTTTTGTTTTACAAAAGAACTCAATTTTTAGTAATGTGCATATTTATATTTTATTCTCGATATGTACTTTGGTTTTATGCAAAAGAACTCAATTTTTTTAATTTCGAAATTTATATTTTATTTTCGATCCCTACTTTTGTTTTACAAAAGAACTCAAATTTTACTAATTTGGATATTTATATTTTATTCTCGATATGTACTTTGGTTTTATGCAAAAGTACTCAATTTTTTCTAATTTCGAAGTTTATATTTTCTTTTAGATCCCTACTTTTGCTTTACAAAAAGAACTCCATATTTAGTAATTTGGATATTTATATTTTATTCTCGATATGTACTTTGGTTTTATGGAAAAGAACTCAATTTGTTGTAATTTTGAAATTGATATTTTATTTTGGATCCCTACTTTTGTTTTACAAAAAATAAACTTAATTTTTAATAATTTTGAAATTTATATTTTATTCTCGATACGTACTTTTGTTTTATGCAAAAGAACTCAATTTTTTGTAATTTCGAAATTGATATTTTATTTTGGATCCCTACTTTTGTTTTACAAAAAGAACTCAATTTTTAGTAATTTGGATATTTATATTTTATTCTCGATATGTACTTTGGTTTTATGCAAAAGAAATAAATTTTTTGTAATTTTGAAATTGATATTTTATTTTCGATCCCTACTTTTGTTTTACAAAAAGAACGCAATTTTTAGTAATTTGGATATTTATATTTTATTCTCGATATGTACGTTAGTTTTATGCAAGAGAACTCAATTTTTTGTGCTTTCGAAATTGATATTTTATTTTGGATCCCTACTTTTGTTTTACAAAAAGAACTCAATATTTAGGAATTTGGACATTTATATTTTATTCTCGATATGTACTTTGGTTTTATGCAAAAGAACTCAATTTTTTGTAATTTCGAAATTCATATTTTATTTTCTTTCCCTACTTCTGTTTTACAAAAAGAGCTGAAATTTTAGTAATTTAGATATTTATATTTTATTCCCGATATGTACTTTGGTTTTATGCAAAAGTATCCAATTTTTTCTAATTTCGAAATTTATATTTTATTTTAGATCCCTACTTTTGTTTTACAAAAAGAACTCCATATTTAGTAATTTGGATATTTATATTTTATTCTCGATATGTACTTTGGTTTTATGGAAAAGAACTCAATTTTTTGTAATTTTGAAATTGATATTTTATTTTGGATCCCTAATTTTTGTTTTACAAAAAATAAACTCAATTTTTCATAATTTTGAAATTTATATTTTATTCTCGATACGTACTTTTGTTTTATGCAAAAGAACTCAATTTTTTGTAATATTTAAATTGATATTTTATTTTTTATCCCTACTTTTGTTTTACAAAAAATAAACTCATTTTTTCATAATTTTGAAATTTATATTTTATTCTCGATACGTACTTTTGTTTTATGCAAAAGAACTCAATTTTTTGTAATTTGGAAATTGATATTTTATTTTTGATCCCTACTTTTTTTTTACAAAAAGAACTCAATTTTTAGTAATTTGCATATTTATATTTTATTCTCGATATGTACTTTGGTTTTATGCAAAAGAACCCAATTTTTTGTAATTTCGAAATTTATATTTTATTTTCGATCCCTACTTTTTGTTCTACAAAAGATAAACTCAATTTTTCATAATTTTGAAATTTATATTTTATTCTCGATACGTACTTTTGTTTTATGCAAAAGAACTCAATTTTTTGTAATTTCAAAATTGATATTTTATTTTCGATCCCTACTTTTGTTTTACAAAAAATAAACTCAATTTTGCACAATTTTGTAATTTATATTTTATTCTCGATACGTACTTTTGTTTTATGCAAAAGAACTCAATTTTTTGTAATTTCGAAATTGATATTTTATTTTGGATCCCTACTTTTCTTTTACAAAAAGAACTCAATTTTTAGTAATTTGGATATTTATATTTTATTCTCGATATGTACTTTGGTTTATGCAAAAGAACTCAATTTTTTGTAATTTTGAAATTGATATTTTATTTTGGATCCCTACTTTTGTTTTACAAAAAGAACTCACTTTTTAGTAATTTGGATATTTATATTTTATTCTCGATATGTACTTTGGTTTTATGCAAAAGAACTCAATTTTTTGTAATTTCGAAATTGATATTTTATTTTGGATCTCTACTTTTGTTTTACAAAAAGAACTCAATATTTAGTAATTTGGATATTTAAATTTTATTCTCGATCTGTACTTGGTTTTTATGCAAAAGAACTCAATTTTTTGTAATTTTGAAATTGATATTTTATTTTGGATCCCTACTTCTGTCTTACAAAAATTAAACTAAATTTTTCATAATTTTGAAATTTATATTTTATTCTCGATACGTACTTTTGTTTTATGCAAAAGAACTCAATTTTTTGTAATTTTGAAATTGATATTTTATTTTTGATCCCTACTTTTGTTTTACTAAAAGAACTCAATTTTTAGTAATTTGGATATTTATATTTTATTCTCGATATGTACTTTGGTTTTATGCAAAAGTACTCAATTTTTTCTAATTTCGAAATTTATATTTTATTTTAGATCCCTACTTTTGTTTTACAAAAAGAACTCCATATGTAGTAATTTGGATATTTATATTTTATTCTCAATATGTACTTTGGTTTTATGGAAAAGAACTCAATTTTTTGTAATTTTCAAATTGATATTTTATTTTGGATCCCTACTTTTGTTTTACAAAAAATAAACTCAATTTTTCATAATTTTAAAATTTATATTTTATTCTCGATACGTACTTTTGTTTTATGCAAAAGAACTCAATTTTTTGTAATATTTAAATTGATATTTTATTTTCGATCCCTACTTTTGTTTTACAAAAAGAACTCAATTTTTAGTAATTTGGATATTTATATTTTATTCTCGATATGTACTTGGGTTTTATGCAAAAGAACTCAATTTTTTGTAATTTTGAAATTGATATTTTATTTTGGATCCCTACTTTTGTTTTACAAAAAATAAACTAAATTTTTAATAATTTTGAAATTTATATTTTATTCTCGATACGTACTTTTGTGTTATGCAAAAGAACTCAATTTTTTGTAATTTTGAAATTGATATTTTATTTTTGATCCCTACTTTTGTTTTACTAAAAGAACTCAATTTTTAGTAATTTGGATATTTATATTTTATTCTCCATATGTACTTTGGTTTTACGCAAAAGAACTCAATTTTTTGTAATTTCGAAATTGATATTTTATTTTCGATCCCTACTTTTGTTTTACAAAAAGAACTCACATTTTAGTAATTTGGATATTTATATTTTATTCTCGATATGTACTTTGGTTATATGCAAAAGTACTCAATTTTTTCTAATTTCAAAATTTATATTTTATTTTAGATCCCTACTTTTGTTTTACAAAAAGAACTCCATATTTAGTAATTTGGATATTTATATTTTATTCTCGATATGTACTTTGGTTTTATGCAAAAGAACTCAATTTTTTGTGATTTCGAAATTGATATTTTATTTTGGATCCCTACTTTTGTTTTACAAAAAGAACTCAATTTTTTAGTAATTTGGGTATTTATATTTTATTCTCGATATGTACTTTGGTTTACGCAAAAGAACTCAATTTTTTGTAATTTTGAAATTGATATTTTATTTTTGATCCCTACATTTGTTTTACTAAAAGAACTCAATTTTTAGTAATTTGGATATTTATATTTTATTCTCCATATGTACTTTGGTTTTACGCAAAAGAACTCAATTTTTGTAATTTCGAAATTGATATTTTATTTTCGATCCCTACTTTTGTTTTACAAAAACAACTCACATTTTAGTAATTTGGATATTTATATTTTATTCTCGATATGTACTTTGGTTTTATTCAAAAGTACTCAATTTTTTCTAATTTCAAAATTTATATTTTATTTTAGATCCCTACTTTTGTTTTACAAAAAGAACTCCATATTTAGTAATTTGGATATTTATATTTTATTCTCGATATGTACTTTGGTTTTATGCAAAAGAACTCAATTTTTTGTGATTTCGAAATTGATATTTTATTTTGGATCCCTACTTTTGTTTTACAAAAAGAACTCAATTTTTTAGTAATTTGGGTATTTATATTTTATTCTCGATATGTACTTTGGTTTATGCAAAAGAATTCAATTTTTTGTAATTTTGAAATTGATATTTTATTTTGGATCCCTACTATTGTTTTACAAAAAGAACTCACTTTTTAGTAATTTGGATATTTATATTTTATTCTCGATATGTACTTTGGTTTTATGCAAAAGAACGCAATTTTTTGTAATTTTGAAATTGATATTTTATTTTGGATCTCTACTTTTGTTTTAGAAAAAGAACTCAATATTTAGTAATTTGGATATGTATATTTTATTCTCGATATGTACTTGGGATTTATGCAAAAGAGCTCAATTTTTTGTAATATTGAAATTGATATTTTATTTTGGATCCCTACTTTTGGTTTACAAAAAATAAACTCAATTTTTCATAATTTTGAAATTTATATTTTATTCTTGATACGTACTTTTGTTTTATGCAAAAGAGCTCAATTTTTTGTGATTTCCAAATTGATATTTTATTTTCGATCCCTACTTTTGTTTTACAAAAAGAACTCAATTTTAAGTAATTTGGATATTTATATTTTATTCTCGATATGTACTTTGGTTTATGCAAAAGAACTCAATTTTTGTAATTTCGAAATTGATATTTTATTTTGGATCCCTACTTTTGTTTTACAAAAAGAACTCAATTTTTAGTAATTTGGATATTTATATTTTATTATCGATATGTACTTTGGTTTTACGCAAAAGAACTCAATTTTTTGTAATTTCGAAAATGATATTTTATTTTGGATCCCTAGTTTTGTTTTACAAAAAGAACTCAATTTTTAGTAATGAGGAAATTTATATTTTATTCTCGATATGTACGTTAGTTTTATACAAAAGAATTCAATTTTTCGTGATTTCGAAATTGATATTTTATTTTGGATCCCTACTTTTGTTTTACAAAAAGAACTCAATTTTTAGTAATTTGGATATTTATATTTTATTCTCGATATGTACTTTGGTTTATGCAAAAGAACTCAGTTTTTTGTAATTTCGAAATTGATATTTATTTTTGGATCCCTACTTTTGTTTTACAAAAAGAACTCAATTTTTAGTAATTTGGATATTTATATTTTATTCTCGATATGTACTTTGGTTTATGCAAAAGAACTCAATTTTTTGTAATTTCGAAATTGTTATTTTATCTTGGATCCCTACTTTTGTTTTACAAAAAGAACTCACTTTTTAGTAATTTGGATATTTATATTTTAGTCTCGATATGTACTATGGTTTTATGCAAAAAACTCAATTTTTTGTAATTTCGAAATTGATAATTTATTTGCGATCCCTACTTTTGTTTCACAAAAAGAACTTAAATTTTAGTAATTTGGATATTTATATTCTATTGTCGATATGTACTTTGGTTTTATGCAAAAGAACTCCATTTTTTGTAATTTCGAAATTTATATTTTATTTTGGATCCTTACTTTTGTTTTAAAAAAAGAACTCAATATGTAGTAATTTGTATACTTATATTTTATTCTCGATATGTACTTTGGTTTTATGCAAAAGAAATCAATTTTTTGTAATTTTGAAGTTTATATTTTATTTTGGATCCCTACTTTTGTTTTACAAAAAATAAACTCAATTTTTCATAATTTTATGATTTATATTTTATTCTCGATACGTACTTTTGCTTTATGCAAAAGAACTCAATTTTTTGTAATTTCAAAATTGATATTTTATTTTCGATCCCTACTTTTGTTTTACAAAAAGAACTTAAATTTTAGTAATTTGGATATTTATATTTTATTCTCGATATGTACTTTGGTTTTATGCAAAAGTACTCAATTTTTTCTAATTTCAAAATTTATATTTTATTTTGGATCTCTACTTTTGTTTTACAAAGAGAACTCAATATTTAGTAATTTGGATATTTATATTTTATTCTCGATATGAACTTGGGTTTTATGCAAAAGAACTCAATTTTTTGTAATTTTTAAATTGGTATTTTATTTTGGATCCCTACTTTTGTTTTACAAAAAATAAAATCAATTTTTCATAATTTTGAAATTTATATTTTATTCTCGATACGTAGTTTTGTTTTATGCAAAACAACTCAATTTTTTGTAATTTCGAAATTGATATTTTGTTTTCGATCCCTTCTTTTCTTTACAAAAAGAACTCTATTTTTAGTAATTTGGATATTTATATTTTATTCTCGATATGTAGTTTGGTTTTATGCTAAAGAACTAAATTTTTTGTAATTTCAAAATTTATATTTTATTTTGGATCCCTACTTTTGTTTTACAAAAAATAAAATCAATTTTTCATAATTTTGAAATTTATATTTTATTCTCGATACGTAGTTTTGTTTTATGCAAAACAACTCAATTTTTTGTAATTTCGAAATTGATATTTTGTTTTCGATCGCTAGTTTTGTTTTACAAAAAGAACTCTATTTTTAGTAATTTGGATATTTATATTTTATTCTCGATATGTACTTTGGTTTTATGCAAAAGAACTCAATTTTTTGTAATTTCGAAATTGATATTTTATTTTCTTTCCCTACTTTTGTTTTACAAAAAGAGCTGAAATTCTAGTAATTTGGATATTTATATTTTATTCCCGATATGTACTTTGGTTTTAAGCAAAAGAACTCAATTTTTTGTAATTTCGAAATTGACATTTTATTTTCGAGCCCTACTTTTGTTTTACAAAAAGAACTTAAATTTTAGTAATTTCGATATTTATATTTTATTCTCGATATGTACTTTGGTTTTATGCAAAAGTACTCAATTCTTTCTAATTTCGAAATTTATATTTTATTATGGAGCCCTACATTTGTTTTACAAAAAATAAACTATATTTTTCATAATTTTTGAAATTTATATTTTATTCTCGGTACGTAGTTTTGTTTTATGCAAAAGAACTCAGTTTTTTGTAATTTCGAAATTGATATTTTATTTTGGATCCACACTTTGTTTTACAAAAAGAACACTATTTTTAGTAATTTGGATATTTATATTTTATTCTCGATATGTACTTTGGTTTTATACAAAAGAACTCAATTTTTTGTGATTTCGAAATTTATATTTTATTTTGGATACCTGCTTTTGTTTTACAAAAAGATCTCATTTTTTAGTAATTTGGATATTTATATTTTATTCTCGATATGTACTTTGGTTTTATGCAAAGGAACTCAATTTTTTGGAATTTCGAAATTGATATTTTATTTTGGATCCCTACTTTTGTTTTACAAAAAGAACTTAAATTTTAGTAATTTGGATATTTATATTTTATTCTCGATATGTACTTTGGTTTTATGCAAAAGAAATCAACTTTTTGTAATTTTGAAATCTATATTTTATTTTGGATCTCGACTTTTATTTTACAAAAAGAACTCAATTTTTAGTAATTTAGATATCTATATTTTACTCTCGATATGTACTTTGGTTTTATGCATAAGAACTCAATTTTTTGTAATTTCGAAATTGATATTTTATTTTCGATCCCTACTTTTGTTTTACAAAAAGAACTTAAATTTTAGTAATTTCGATATTTATAATTTATTCTCCATATGTACTTTGGTTTTATGCAAAAGTACTCAATTTTTTCTAATTTCAAAATTTATATTTTATTTTGGATCTCTATTTTTGTTTTACAAGAAGAACTCAATATTTAGTAATTTGGATATTTATATTTTATTCTCGATATGTACTTGGGTTTTATGCAAAAGAACTCAGTTTTTTGTACTTTTGAAATTGATATTTTATTTTGGATCCCTACTTTTGTTTTACAAAAAATAAACTCAATTTTTCATAATTTTGAAATTTATATTTTATTCTCGATACGTACTTTTGTTTTATGCAAAAGAACTCATTTTTTTGTAATTTCGAAATTGATATTTTATTTTGGATCCCTAGTTTTGTTTTACAAAAAGAACTCAATTTTTAGTAATTAGGATATTTATATTGTATTCTCGATATGTAATGTGGTTTTACGCAAAAGAACTCAATTTTTTGTAATTTCGAAATTGATATTTTATTTTCTTTTCCTACTTTTGTTTGACAAAAAGAACTCAAATTTTAGTAATTTGGATATTTATATTTTATTCTCGATATGTACTTTGGTTTTATGCAAAAGAACTCAATTTTTTGTAATTTCGAAATTGATATTTTATTTTCGATCCCTACTTTTGTTTTACAAAAGAACTTAAATTTTAGTAATTTTGATATTTCTATTTTATTCTCGATATGTACTTTGGTTTTATGCAAAAGTACTCAATTCTTTCTAATTTCGAAATTTATATTTTATTTTCGATCCCTACTTTTGTTTTACAAAAAATAAACTGTATTTTACATAATTTTAAAATTTATATTTTATTCTCGATACGTACTTTTGTTTTATGCAAAAGAACTCAATTTTTTGTAATTTCGAAATTGATATTTTATTTTGGATCTCTATTTTTGTTTTACAAGAAGAACTCAATATTTAGTAATTTGGATATTTATATTTTATTCTCGATATGTACTTGGGTTTTATGCAAAAGAACTCAATTTTTGTACTTTTGAAATTGATATTTTATTTTGGATCCCTACTTTTGTTTTACAAAAAATAAACTCAATTTTTCATAATTTTGAAATTTATATTTTATTCTCGATACGTACTTTTGTTTTATGCAAAAGAACTCATTTTTTTGTAATTTCGAAATTGATATTTTATTTTGGATCCCTACTTTGGTTTTACAAAAAGAACACTATTTTTAGTAATTTGGATATTTATATTTTATTCTCGATATGTACTTTGGTTTTATACAAAAGAACTCAATTTTTTGTGATTTCGAAATTTATATTTTATTTTGGATACCTACTTTTGTTTTACAAAAAGATCTCATTTTTTAGTAATTTGGATATTTATATTTTATTCTCGATATGTACTTTGGTTTTATGCAAAAGAAATCAACTTTTTGTAATTTTGAAATCTATATTTTATTTTGGATCTCTACTTTTATTTTACAAAAAGAACTCAATTTTTCGTAATTTAGATATCTATATTTTACTCTCGATATGTACTTTGGTTTTATGCATAAGAACTCAATTTTTTGTAATTTCGAAATTGATATTTTATTTTCGATCCCTACTTTTGTTTTACAAAAAGAACTTAAATTTTAGTAATTTCAATATTTATAATTTATTCTCCATATGTACTTTGGTTTTATGCAAAAGTACTCAATTTTTTCTAATTTCAAAATTTATATTTTATTTTGGATCTCTATTTTTGTTTTACAAGAAGAACTCAATATTTAGTAATTTGGATATTTATATTTTATTCTCGATATGTACTTGGGTTTTATGCAAAAGAACTCAATTTTTTGTACTTTTGAAATTGATATTTTATTTTGGATCCCTACTTTTGTTTTACAAAAAATAAACTCAATTTTTCATAATTTTGAAATTTATATTTTATTCTCGATACGTACTTTTGTTTTATGCAAAAGAACTCATTTTTTTGTAATTTCGAAATTGATATTTTATTTTGGATCCCTACTTTTGTTTTACAAAAAATAAACTTAAATTTTCATAATTTTGAAATTTATATTTTATTCTCGATACGTACTTTTGTTTTATGCAAAAGAACTCATTTTTTTGTAATTTCGAAATTGATATTTTATTTTGGATCCCTAGTTTTGTTTTACAAAAAGAACTCAATTTTTAGTAATTTGGATATTTATATTGTATTCTCGATATGTACTGTGGTTTTACGCAAAAGAACTCAATTTTTTGTAATTTCGAAATTGATATTTTATTTTCTTTTCCTACTTTTGTTTGACAAAAAGAACTCAAATTTTAGTAATTTGGATATTTATATTTTATTCTCGATATGTACTTTGGTTTATGCAAAAGAACTCAATTTTTTGTAATTTCGAAATTGATATTTTATTTTCGATCCCTACTTTTGTTTTACAAAAGAACTTAAATTTTAGTAATTTTGATATTTCTATTTTATTCTCGATATGTACTTTGGTTTTATGCAAAAGTACTCAATTCTTTCTAATTTCGAAATTTATATTTTATTTTCGATCCCTACTTTTGTTTTACAAAAAATAAACTGTATTTTACATAATTTTAAAATTTATATTTTATTCTCGATACGTACTTTTGTTTTATGCAAAAGAACTCAATTTTTTGTAATTTCGAAATTGATATTTTATTTTGGATCTCTATTTTTGTTTTACAAGAAGACTCAATATTTAGTAATTTGGATATTTATATTTTATTCTCGATATGTACTTGGGTTTTATGCAAAAGAACTCAATTTTTTGTACTTTTGAAATTGATATTTTATTTTGGATCCCTACTTTTGTTTTACAAAAAATAAACTCAATTTTTCATAATTTTGAAATTTATATTTTATTCTCGATACGTACTTTTGTTTTATGCAAAAGAACTCATTTTTTTGTAATTTCGAAATTGATATTTTATTTTGGATCCCTACTTTGGTTTTACAAAAAGAACACTATTTTTAGTAATTTTGATATTTATATTTTATTCTCGATATGTACTTTGGTTTTATACAAAAGAACTCAATTTTTTGTGATTTCGAAATTTATATTTTATTTTGGATACCTACTTTTGTTTTACAAAAAGATCTCATTTTTTAGTAATTTGGATATTTATATTTTATTCTCGATATGTACTTTGGTTTTATGCAAAAGAAATCAACTTTTTGTAATTTTGAAATCTATATTTTATTTTGGATCTCTACTTTTATTTTACAAAAAGAACTCAATTTTTAGTAATTTAGATATCTATATTTTACTCTCGATATGTACTTTGGTTTTATGCATAAGAACTCAATTTTTTGTAATTTCGAAATTGATATTTTATTTTCGATCCCTACTTTTGTTTTACAAAAAGAACTTAAATTTTAGTAATTTCAATATTTATAATTTATTCTCCATATGTACTTTGGTTTTATGCAAAAGTACTCAATTTTTTCTAATTTCAAAATTTATATTTTATTTTGGATCTCTATTTTTGTTTTACAAGAAGAACTCAATATTTAGTAATTTGGATATTTATATTTTATTCTCGATATGTACTTGGGTTTTATGCAAAAGAACTCAATTTTTGTACTTTTGAAATTGATATTTTATTTTGGATCCCTACTTTTGTTTTACAAAAAATAAACTCAATTTTTCATAATTTTGAAATTTATATTTTATTCTCGATACGTACTTTTGTTTTATGCAAAAGAACTCATTTTTTTGTAATTTCGAAATTGATATTTTATTTTGGATCCCTAGTTTTGTTTTACAAAAAGAACTCAATTTTTAGTAATTTGGATATTTATATTGTATTCTCCATATGTACTATGGTTTTACGCAAAAGAACTCAATTTTTTGTAATTTCGAAATTGATATTTTATTTTCTTTTCCTACTTTTGTTTGACAAAAAGAACTCAAATTTTAGTAATTTGGATATTTATATTTTATTCTCGATATGTACTTTGGTTTATGCAAAAGAACTCAATTTTTTGTAATTTCGAAATTGATATTTTATTTTCGATCCCTACTTTTGTTTTACAAAAGAACTTAAATTTTAGTAATTTTGATATTTCTATTTTATTCTCGATATGTACTTTGGTTTTATGCAAAAGTACTCAATTCTTTCTAATTTCGAAATTTATATTTTATTTTCGATCCTTACTTTTGTTTTACAAAAAATAAACTGTATTTTACATAATTTTAAAATTTATATTTTATTCTCGATACGTACTTTTGTTTTATGCAAAAGAACTCAATTTTTTGTAATTTCGAAATTGATATTTTATTTTGGATCTCTATTTTTGTTTTACAAGAAGAACTCAATATTTAGTAATTTGGATATTTATATTTTATTCTCGATATGTACTTGGGTTTTATGCAAAAGAACTCAATTTTTTGTACTTTTGAAATTGATATTTTATTTTGGATCCCTACTTTTGTTTTACAAAAAATAAACTCAATTTTTCATAGTTTTGAAATTTATATTTTATTCTCGATACGTACTTTTGTTTTATGCAAAAGAACTCATTTTTTTGTAATTTCGAAATTGATATTTTATTTTGGATCCCTACTTTGGTTTTACAAAAAGAACACTATTTTTAGTAATTTGGATATTTATATTTTATTCTCGATATGTACTTTGGTTTTATGAAAAAGAACTCAATTTTTTGTACTTTCGAAATTGATATTTTATTTTGGATCTCTACTTTTGTTTTACAAAAAGAACTTAATTTTTAGTAATTTTGATATTTATATTTTATTCTCGATATGTACTTTGGTTTTATGCAAAAGAACTCAATTTTTTGTGATTTCGAAATTGATATTTTATTTCGGATCCCTACTTTTGCTTTACAAAAACAACTCAATTTTTAGTAATTTGGATATTTATATTTTATTCTCGATATGTACTTTGGTTTTATGCAAAAGAACTCAATTTTTTGTGATTTTGAAATTGATATTTTATTTCGGATCCCTACTTTTGTTTTACAAAAAGAACTCAATTTTTAGTAATTTGGATATTTATATTTTATTCTCGATATGTACCTTGGTTTTATGCAAAAGAACTCAATTTTTTTTAATTTCGAAATTTTTATTTTATTTTGGATCCCTACTTTTGTTTTACATAAAGAACTCAATATTTAGTCATTTGGATATTTATATTTTATTCTCGATATGTACTTTGGTTTTATGGAAAAGTACTTAATTCTTTCTAATTTCGAAATTTATATTTTATTTTCGATCCCTACTTTTGTTTTACAAAAAGAATTCAATTTTTAGTAATTTGGATATTTATATTTTATTCTCAATATATACTTTGCTTTTATGCAAAAGAACTCAATTTTTTGTAATTTCGAAATCTATATTTTATTTTGGATCCCTACTTTTGTTTTACAACAAGAACTCAATTTTTAGTAATTTGGATATTTATATTTTATTCTCGATATGTACCTTGGTTTTATGCAAAAGAACTCAATTTTTTTTAATTTCGAATTTTATATTTTATTTTGGATCCCTACTTTTGTTTTACAAAAAGAACTCAATATTTAGTGATTTGGATATTTATATTTTATTCTCGATATGTACTTTGGTTTTATGTAAAAGAACTCAATTTTTTGTGATTTCGAAATTGATATTTTATTTCGGATCCCTACTTTTGCTTTACAAAAACAACTCAATTTTTAGTAATTTGGATATTTATATTTTATTCTCGATATGTACTTTGGTTTTATGAAAAAGAACTCAATTTTTTGTAATTTCGAAATTGATATTTTATTTTGGATCTCTACTTTTGTTTTAAAAAAAGAACTCAATTTTTAGTAATTTGGATATTTATATTTTATTCTCGATATGTACTTTGGTTTTATGTAAAAGAACTCAATTTTTTGTAATTTCTAAATTGATATTTGATTTTGGAACGCTACTTTTGTTTAACAAAAAGAACTCAATTTTTAGTAATTTGGATATTTATATTTTATTCTCGATATGTGCTTTGGTTTTATGGAAAAGAACTCAATTTTTTGTAATTTCGAAAGCTATATTTTATTTTGGATCCCTACTTTTGTTTTACAAAAAGAACTCAATTTTTAGTAATTTGGATATTTATATTTTATTCTCGATATGTACTTTGGTTTTATGCAAAAGAACTCAATTTTTTGTGATTTTGAAATTGATATTTTATTTCGGATCCCTACTTTTGTTTTACAAAAAGAACTCAATTTTTAGTAATTTGGATATTTATATTTTATTCTCGATATGTACCTTAGTTTTATGCAAAAGAACTCAATTTTTTTTAATTTCGAAATTTTTATTTTATTTTGGATCCCTACTTTTGTTTTACATAAAGAACTCAATATTTAGTCATTTGGATATTTATATTTTATTCTCGATATGTACTTTGGTTTTATGGAAAAGTACTTAATTCTTTCTAATTTCGAAATTTATATTTTATTTTAGATCCCTACTTTTGTTTTACAAAAAGAACTCACTTTTTAGTAATTTGGATATTTATATTTTATTCTCAATATATACTTTGCTTTTATGCAAAAGAACTCAATTTTTTGTAATTTCGAAATCTATATTTTATTTTGGATCCCTACTTTTGTTTTACAACAAGAACTCAATTTTTAGTAATTTGGATATTTATATTTTATTCTCGATATGTACCTTGGTTTTATGCAAAAGAACTCAATTTTTTTTAATTTCGAATTTTATATTTTATTTTGGATCCCTACTTTTGTTTTACAAAAAGAACTCAATATTTAGTGATTTGGATATTTATATTTTATTCTCGATATGTACTTTGGTTTTATGCAAAAGAACTCAATTTTTTGTGATTTCGAAATTGATATTTTATTTCGGATCCCTACTTTTGCTTTACAAAAACAACTCAATTTTTAGTAATTTGGATATTTATATTTTATTCTCGATATGTACTTTGGTTTTATGAAAAAGAACTCAATTTTTTGTAATTTCGAAATTGATATTTTATTTTGGATCTCTACTTTTGTTTTAAAAAAAGAACTCAATTTTTAGTAATTTGGATATTTATATTTTATTCTCGATATGTACTTTGGTTTTATGCAAAAGAACTCAATTTTTTGTAATTTCTAAATTGATATTTAATTTTGGAACCCTACTTTTGTTTAACAAAAAGAACTCAATTTTTAGTAATTTTGATATTTATATTTTATTCTCGATATGTGCTTTGGTTTTATGGAAAAGAACTCAATTTTTTGTAATTTCGAAAGCTATATTTTATTTTGGATCCCTACTTTTGTTTTACAAAAAGAACTCAATTTTTAGTAATTTGGATATTTATATTTTATTCTCGATATGTACTTTGGTTTTATGCAAAAGAACTCAATTTTTTGTAATTTCGAAATTTATATTTTATTTCGGATCCTTGCTTTTGTTTTACAAAAAGAACTCAATATTTAGTAATTTGGATATTTATATTTTATTCTCAATATGTACTTTGGTTTTATGCAAAAGAACTCAATTTTTTGTAATTTCGAAATTGATATTTTATTTTCGAGCCCTACTTTTGTTTTACAAAAAGAACTTAAATTTTAGTAATTTGGATATTTATATTTTATTCTCGATATGTACTTTGGTTTTATGCAAAAGTACTCAATTCTTCCTAATTTCGAAATTTATATCTTATTTTCGATCCCTACTTTTGTTTTACAAAAAATAAACTATATTTTACATAATTTTGAAATTTATATTTTATTCTCAATACGTACTTTAGTTTTATGCAAAAGAACTCAATTTTTTGTAATTTCGAAATTGATATTTTATTTTGGGTCTCTACTTTGGTTTTACAAAAAGAACACTATTTTTAGTAATTTGGATATTTATATTTTATTCTCGATATGTACTTTGGTTTTATGAAAAAGAACTCAATTTTTTGTACTTTCGAAATTGATATTTTATTTTGGATCTCTACTTTTGTTTTACAAAAAGAACTTAATTTTTAGTAATTTGGATATTTATATTTTCTTCTCGATATGTACTTTGGTTTTATGCAAAAGAACTCAATTTTTTGTGATTTCGAAATTTATATTTTATTTCGGATCTCTACTTTTGCTTTACAAAAACAACTCAGTTTTTAGTAATTTGGATATTTATGTTTTATTCTCGATATGTACTTTGGTTTTATGAAAAAGAACTCAATTTTTTGTAATTTCGAAATTGATATTTTATTTTGGATCTCTACTTTTGTTTTACAAAAAAGGACTCAATTTTTAGTAATTTGGATATTTATATTTTATTCTCGATATGTGCTTTGGTTTTATGGAAAAGAACTCAATTTTTTGTAATTTCGAAATCTATATTCTATTTTGGATCCCTACTTTTGTTTTACAAAAAGAACTCAATTTTTAGAAATTTGGATATTTATATTTTATTCTTAATATATACTTTGCTTTTATGCAAAAGAACTCAATTTTTTGTAATTTCGAAATCTATATTTTATTTGGGATCCCTACTTTTGTTTTAAAAAAAGAACTCAATTTTTAGTAATTTGGATATTTATATTTTATTCTCAATATATGCTTTGCTTTTATGCAAAAGAACTCAATTTTTTGTAATTTCGAAATTGATATTTTATTTTGGATCCCTACTTTTGTTTTACAAAAAATAAACTCAATTTTTCGTAATTTTTAAATTTATACTTTATTCTCGATACGTACTTTTGTTTTATGGAAAGAATTCAATTTTTTGTAATTTCGAAAGTGATATTTTATTTTGGATCCCTACTTTTGTTTTACAAAAAGAACTCAATTTTTAGTAATTTGGATATTTATATTTTATTCTCGATATGTACTTTGGTTTTATGGAAAAGAACTAAATTTTTTGTAATTTGGAAATCCATATTTTATTTTGGATCCCTGCTTTTGTTTTACAAAAAGAACTCAATTTTTAGTAATTTGGATATTTATATTTTATTATCGATATGTACTTTCCTTTTTTGCAAGAGAACTCAATTTTTTGTAATTTCAAATTTATATTTTATTTTGGATCCCTACTTTTGTTTTACAAAAAAGAACTCCATATTTAGTTATTTGGATATTTATATTTTATTCTCGATATGTACTTGGGTTTTATGCAAAAGAACTCAATTTTTTCTAATTTCGAAATTTATATTTTATTTGGGATCCCTACTTTTGTTTTACAAAAAGAACTCAATTTTTAGTAATTTGGATATTTATACTTTATTCTCGATATGTACTTTGGGTTTATGCAAAAGATCTCAATTTTTTGTAATTTCAAAATTTATATTTTATTTTCGATGCCTACTTTTGTTTAAAAAAAACACCTCAATATTTAGTAATTTGCATATTTTTATTTTATTCTCGATATGTAGTTTGGTTTTACGCAAAAGAACTCAATTTTTTGGAATTTCAAAAGTGATATTTTATTTTGGATCCCTACTTTTGTTTTACAAAAAGAACTCAATTTTTAGTAATTTGAATAATTATATTTTATTCTCGATATGTACTTTGGTTTTAAGGAAAAGAACTCCATTTTTTGTGATTTCGAAATTCATATTTTATTTTGGATCCCTACTTTTGTTTTACAAAAGGAACTCAAATTTTAGTCATTTGGATTTTTAAATTTTATTCTCGATATGTACTTTGGTTTTATGCAAAAGAACTTAATTTTTTGTAATTTCGAAATTTATATTTTATTTTGGATCCCAACTTTTGTTTTACAAAAAGAACTCAATTTTTAGTAATTTGGACATTTATAAATTATTCTCAATATGTACTTCGCTTTTATGCAAAAGAACTCAATTTTTTGTAATTTCGAAATTGATATTTTATTTTGGATCCCTACTTTTGTTTTACAAAAAATAAACTCAATTTTTCATAATTTGGAAATTTATATTTTATTCTCGATACGTACTTGGGATTTATGCAAAAGAACTCAATTTTTTGTAATTTCGAAATTCATATTTTATTTTGGATCCCTGCTTTTTTTTTATAAAAAGAACTTAATATTTAGTAATTTGGATATTTGTATTTTATTCTCGATATGTACTTTGGTTTTATGCAAAAGAACTCAATTTTTTGAATTTCGAAATTGATATTTTATTTTGGATCCCTACTTTTGTTTTACAAAAAGTAAACTCAATTTTTCATAATTTTGAAATTTATATTTTATTCTCGATATGTACTTTTCTGTTATGCAAAAGAACTCAATTTTTTCTAATTCCGAAATTTATATTTTATTTTGGATCCCTACTTTTCGTTTTACAAAAAGAATTCAATTTTTAGTAATTTGGATATTTATATTTTATTCTCGATATGTACTTTGGTTTTATGCAAAAGAACTCAATTTTTTGTAATTTCGAAATTGATATTTTATTTTGGATCCCTACTTTTGTTTTACAAAAAGAACTCAAATTTTAGTAATTCTGATATTTATATTTTATTCTTGATATGACTTTGGTTTTATGCAAAAGAACTCAATTTTTTGTAATTTCGAAATTGATATTTTATTTTGGATCCCTACTTTTGTTTTACAAAAAATAAACTCAATTTTTCATAATTTGGAAATTTATATTTTATTCTCGATACGTACTTGGGATTTATGCAAAAGAACTCAATTTTTTGTAATTTCAAAATTTTTTTATTTTATTTTTGATCCCTACTTTTGTTTTACAAAAAGAACTCAATTTTTAGTGATTTCGATATTTTTATTTTATTGTCGATTTCTACTTTTGTTTTATGCAAACGCACTCAATTTTTTGTAATTTCGAAATCTATATTTTATTTTGGATCTCTACTTTTGTTTTACAAAAAGAACTCAATTTTTAATAATTTGGATATTTATATTTTATTCTCGATATGTACTTTGGTTTTATGCAAAAGAACTCAATTTTTTGTAATTTTTAAATTGATATTTTATTTTGGATCCCTACTTTTGTTTTACAAAAAATAAACTCAATTTTTCATAATTTTTAAATTTATATACTATTCTCGATACATACTTTTGTTTTATACAAAGGAACTCAATTTTTTGTAATTTCGAAATTGATATTTTATTTTGGATCCCTACTTTTGTTTTACAAAAAGAACTCAATTTTTAGTAATTTGGATATTTATATTTTATTCTCGATATGTACTTTGGTTTTATGCAAAGGAACTCAATTTTTTGTAATTTCGAAATTGATATTTTATTTTGGATCCCTACTTTTGTTTCACAAAACGAACTGAAATTTTAGTAATTTGGATATTTATATTTTATTCTCGATATGTACTTTGGTTTTATGCAAAAGAACTCAATCTTTTGTAATTTCGAAATTTATATTTTATTTTGGATCCCTACTTTTGTTTAACTAAAAGAAATCAATATTTAGTAATTTGGATATTTATATTTTATTCTCGATATGTACTTTGGTTTTATGCAAAAGAACTCGATTTTTTGTAATTTTGTAATTTATATTTTATTTTGGATCCCTACTTTCGTTTTACAAAAAGAACTCAATTTTCATTAATTTGGATATTTATATTTTATTCTCGATATGTACTTCGGTTTTATGGAAAAGAACTCAATTTTTTGTAATTTCGAAATCAATATTTTATTTTGGATCCCTACTTTTGTTTAACAAAAAGAACTCAATATTTAGTAATTTGGATATTTATATTTTATTCTCGATATGTACTTTGCTTTTATGCAAAAGAACTCAATATTTTGTAATTTCGAAATTTGTATTTTATTTTGGATCCCTACTTTTGTTTTACAAAAAGAACTAATATTTTAGTAATTTGGATATTTATATTTTATTCTCGATATGTACTTTGGTTTTATGCAAAAGAACTCAATTTTTTGTGATTTTGAAATTGATATTTTATTTCGGATCCCTACTTTTTGTTTTACAAAAAGAACTCAATTTTTAGTAATTTGGATATTTATATTTTATTCTCGATATGTACTTTGGTTTTATGCAAAAGATCTCAATTTTTTGTAATTTCAAAATTTATATTCTATATTCGATCACCACTTTTGTTTAACAAAAAGAACTCAATATTTAGTAATTTGGATATTTATATTTTATTCTCGATATGTACTCTGGTTTTATGCAAAAGAACTCAATTTTTTGTAATTTCGAAATTTATATTTTATTTTGGATCCCCACTTTTGTTACAAAAAGAACTCAATTTTTAATAATTTGGATACTTATATTTTATTCTCGATATGTACTTTGGTTTAATTGAAAAGAACTCAATTTTTTGTAATTTCGAAATCTATATTTTATTTTGGATCCCTACTTTTGTTTTACAAAAAGAACTCAATTTTTAGTAATTTTAATATTTATATTTTATTCTCGATATGTACTTTGGTTTTATGCAAATGAATTCAATTTTTTGTAATTTCAAAATTTATAGTTTATATTGGATCCCTACTTTTGTTTTACAAAAAGAACTCAATATTTAGTAATTTGGATATTTATATTTTTTTCTGGATATGTAATTTGGTTTTATGCAAAAGAACTCAACTTTTTGTCATTTCAAAATTTATATTTTATTTTGGATCCTACTTTTGTTTTACAAAAAGAACTCAATTTTTTGTAATTTGGATATTTATATTTTATTCTCCATATGTACTCTGGTTTCATGAAAAAGAACTCAATTTTTTGTAATTTTGAAATTGATATTTTATTTTGGATCCCTACTTTTGTTTTACAAAAAATAAACTCAATTTTTCATAATTTTTAAATTTATATTTTATTCTCGATACGTACTTTTGTTTTATGCAAAAGAACTCAATTTTTTGTAATTTCGAAATTGATATTTTATTTTTGATCCGTACTTTTGTTTTACAAAAAGAACTCAATTTTTAGTAATTTGGATATTTATATTTTATTCTCGATATATACTTTGATTTTTTGCAAAAGAACTCAACTTTTTGTGATTTCAAAATTTATATTTTATTTTGGATCCGTACTTTTGTTTTAAAAAAAATAAACTCAATTTTTCATAATTTTATAATTTATATTTTATTCTCGATCCGTACTTTTGTTCTATGCAAAAGAACTCAATTTTTTGTAATTTCGAAATTGATATTTTATTTTGGATCCCCACTTCTTGTTTTACAAGAAGAACTCAAATTTTAGTAATTTGGATATTTATATTTTATTCTCGATATGGACTTTGGTTTTATGCAAAAGATCTCAATTTTTTGTAATTTGAAAATTTGTATTTTATTTTGGATCCCTAGTTTTGTTTATCCAAAAGAACTCAATATTTAGTAATTTGGATATTTATATTTTATTTTTGATATGTACTTTGGTTTTATGCAAAAGAACTCAATTTTTTGTAATTTCGAAATTTATATTTTATTTTGGATCCCTACTTTTATTTTACAAAATGAACTCAAATTTTAGTAATTTGGATATTTATATTTTATTCTCGATATGTACTTTGGTTTTATGCAAAAGAACTCAATTTTTTTGTAATTTCGCAATTTATATTTTATTTTGGATCCGTACTTTTGTTTTACAAAAAGAACTCAATTTTTAGTAATTTCGATATTTTTATTTTATTGTCGATATGTACTTTAGTTTTATGCAAACGAACTCAATTTTTTGTAATTTCGAAATCTATATTTTATTTTGGATCTCTACTTTTTGTTTTACAAAAAGAACTCAATTTTTAATGATATGGATATTTATATTTTATTCTCGATATGTACTTTGGTTTTATGCAAAAGAACTCAATTTTTTGTAATTTTTAAATTGATATTTTATTTTGGATCCCTACTTTTATTTTACAAGAAGAACTCAATTTTTAGTAATTTGGATATTTATATTTTATTCTTGATATGTACTTTGGTTTTATGCAAAAGAATTCAATTTTTTGTGATTTTGAAATTGATATTTTATTTTGGATCCCTTCCTTTGTTTTACAAAAAGAACTCAATATTTAGTAATTTGGATATTTTTATTTTATTCTCGATATGTACTTTGGTTTTGTGCAAAAGAACTCAATTTTTTCTAATTTCGAAATTGATATTTTATTTTGGATCCGTACTTTTATTTTACAAAAAGAACTCAATTTTTACTAATTTGCATATTTATATTTTATTCTCGATATGTACTTTGGTTTTATGCAGACGAACTCAATTTCTTGTAATTTCGAAATCTATATTTTATATTGGATCTCTACTTCTGTTTTACAAAAAGAACTCAATTTTTAGTAATTTGGATATTTATATTTTATTCTCGATATGTACTTTGGTTTTATGGAAAAGAACTCAATTTTTTGTAATTTTGAAATTGATATTTTATTTTGGATCCCTATTTTTGTTTTACAAAAAGAACTCAATTTTTAGTAATTTCGATATTTTTATTTTATTGTCGATATGTACTTTAGTTTTATGCAAACGAACTCAATTTTTTGTAATTTCGAAATCTATATTTTATTTTGGATCTCTACTTTTTGTTTTACAAAAAGAACTCAATTTTTAATGATATGGATATTTATATTTTATTCTCGATATGTACTTTGGTTTTATGCAAAAGAACTCAATTTTTTGTAATTTTTAAATTGATATTTTACTTTGGATCCCTACTTTTTTTTACAAAAAGAACTCAATTTTTAGTAATTTGGATATTTATATTTTATTCTTGATATGTACTTTGGTTTTATGCAAAAGAATTCAATTTTTTGTGATTTTGAGATTGATATTTTATTTTGGATCCCTACTTTTGTTTTACAAAAAGAACTCAATTTTTAGTAATTTTGATATTTATATTTTATTCTTGATATGTACTTTGATTTTATGCAAAAGAATTCAATTTTTTTTTATTTTGAAATTGGTATTTTGTTTTGGATTCCTACTTTTGTTTTACAAAAAGAACTCAATATTTAGTAATTTGGATATTTTTATTTTATTCTCGATATGTACTTTGGTTTTATGCAAAAGAACTCAATTTTTTGTAATTTCGAAATTGATATTTTATTTTGGATCCGTACTTTTATTTTACAAAAAGAACTCAATTTTTACTAATTTGCATATTTATATTTTATTCTTGATATGTACTTTGGTTTTATGCAAACGAACTCAATTTCTTGTAATTTCGAAATCTATATTTTATATTGGATCTCTACTTTTGTTTTACAAAAAGAACTTAATTTTTAGTAGTTTGGATATTTATATTTTATTCTCGATATGTACTTTGGTTTTATGCAAAAGAACTCAATTTTTTGTAATTTTGAAGTTCATATTTTATTTTGGATCCCTACTTTTGTTTTACAAAAAATAAACTCAATTTTTTACAATTTTGAAATTTATTTTTTATTCTCGATACATACTTTTGTTTTATAGAAAAGAACTCAATTTTTTTAATTTCAAAATTGATATTTTGTTTTGGATCCCTACTTTAGTTTTACAAAAAGAACTCAATTTTTAGAAATTTGGATATTTATATTTTAATCTCGGTATGTACTTTGGTTTTATGCAAAAGAACTCAATTTTTTGTAATTTCGAAATTTATATTTTATTTTGGTTCCCTACTTTTGTTTTAAAAAAAGAACTCAATTTTTAGTAATTTGGATATTCATATTTTATTCTCGATATGTACTTTGGTTTTATGCACAAGAACTCAATTTTTTGTAATTTCGTAATTGATATTTTATTTTGGATCCCTAGTTTTGTTTTACAAAAAGAACTCGATTTTTAGTAATTTGGATATTTATATTTTATTCTCGATATGTAATTTGGTTTTATGCAAAAGAACTCAATTTTTGTAATTTCGAAATTCATATTTTATTTTGGATCCCTACATTTGTTTTATAAAAAGAACTTAATATTTAGTAATTTGGATATTTGTATTTTATTCTCGATATCTACTTTTGTTTTATGCAAAAGAACTCAATTTTTTGTAATTTCGAAATTGATATTTTATTTTGGATCGCTACTTTTGTTTTACAAAAAGAACTCAATTTTTAATAATTTGGATATTTATATTTTATTCTCGATATGTACTTTGGTTTTATGCAAAAGAACTCAATTTTTTGTAATTTCGAAATCGATATTTTATTTTCGATCCCTACTTTTTGATTTACAAAAAGAACTCAATTCTTAGTAATTTGGATATTTTTATTTTATTCTCGATATGTACTTTGGTTTACGCAAAAGAACTGAATATTTTGTGATTTCGAAATTGATATTTTATTTTGGATCCGTACTTTTGTTTTACAAAAAGAACTCAATTTTTAGTAATTTGGATATTTTTATTTTATTCTCGAGATGTACTTTCGTTTTATGCAAAAGAACTCGATTGTTTGTAATTTCGAAATTTATATTTTATTTTGGATCCCTACTTTTGTTTTACAAAAAGAACTCAGTTTTTAGTAATTTGGATATTTATATTTTAATCTCGATATGTACTTTGGTTTTATGCAAAAGAACTCAATTTTTTGTAATTTTGAAATTGATATTTTATTTTGGATCCCTATTTTTGTTTTACAAAAAGAACTCAATTTTTAGTAATTTTTATATTTATATTTTATTCTCGATATGTACTTTGGTTTTATGGAAAAGAACTCAATTTTTTGTGATTTCGAAATTTATATTTTATTTTGGATCCCTAGTTTTGTTTTACAAAAAGAACTCAATTTTTAGTAATTTTGATATTTATATTTTATTCTCGATATGTACTATGGTTTTATGCAAAAGAACTCAATTTTTTGTAATTTCGAAATTGATATTTTATTTTGGATCCCTACTTTTGTTTTACAAAAAATAAACTCAATTTTTCATAATTTTATAATTTATATTTTATTCTCGATACATACTTTTGTCTTATGCAAAAGAACTCAATTTTTTGTAATTTCGAAATTGATATTTTATTTTTGATCCCTACTTTTGTTTTGCAAAAAGAACTCAATTTTTAGTAATTTGGATATTTATATTTTATTCTCGATATGTACATTGGTTTTATGCAAAAGAACTCAATTTTTTGTAATTCGAAATTGATATTTTATTTTGGATCCCTACTTTTGTTTTACAAAAAGAACTAAAATTTTAGTAATTTGGATATTTATATTTTATTCTCGATATGTACTTTGGTTTTATGTGATGTGATCTCAATTCATGAAAAACCTCAACCCATGCAAGGAGGATTCACCACAAGAAAATAAGAAAAGGAAAATATGAAAGAAGAGCTTAAAAAGAATTTTGAGGAAAAGGAAGGAAGAAAAACAAGGAGAATGTACAAGAAGCTTGAAGAAGAGATTAGAGATATTAATAGCTCTTGTAATTTCCTTGTATATAAAAATAGAGTTTAGTTTAGTGTCTTTCTTTGATATAGAAATAAGAGGCTAGTTGTTTGGACACATGGATAGTATAAAAAACAAGGGCCTTGTTTGGGAAGCTAGGGAGCATCTCCAAACATGGCCTAAACCATTCACCTTCCACCCATGTGCATGCATTTTCGTTTTCCCTTCTATATAAGGGTGTAAGTCTCATTTGTAACATAACTTTGAAGATTAATTGAGAGCAAGAGCTAATTCTCTTTGAAGTTCAAGAGGTAAGCCTCATTTCTAGAATCTTATCTTGAGTTTTCCATAATTCAAGTGGTGATTGTCCTTTGCACTTATCTTTCTTTATGAAAGTGGCGTGTTCTTCATTCTCTTATCTTCTCCATGTTTTCTCTTTTCATTTTCTTGAATGTTCTTCATAGCTGCACCTTTATTCTTCATTTTAACCAATTTTCCACCGATTAAAATGTTTGTTTTGATCTTCTATGTCTTCCTATGGGTTATATCTTGAATTTAATCGGTTGAATTGAATTGTTTTTCAATTTCTAAGTGTGGGCCAAATTTGAACCCTAACAATTGGGGAAAAATCTCATTTCATGTTCTTCCACGCAATTTTACATGTTATTTTGATCCCATATGCCTATACACATGTTTGATAGATCCTACAACACTTGTAATGCCTCCTAGGCATCCATCATTATGCAAAAGAACTCAATTTTTTGTAATTTTGAAATTGATATTTTATTTTGGATCCCTACTTTTGTTTTACAAAAAATAAACTCAATTTTTTATAATTTTGAAATTTATATTTTATTCTCGATACATACTTTTGTTTTATGGAAAAGAACTCAATTTTTTTTAATTTCGAAATTGATATTTTATTTTGGATCCCTACTTTTGTTTTACAAAAAGAACTCAATTTTTAGTAATTTGGATATTTATATTTTATTCTCGATATGTACTTTGGTTTTATGCAAAAGAACTCAATTTTTTGTGATTTCGAACTTGATATTTCATTTTGGATCCCTACTTTTGTTTTACAAAATGAACTCAATTTTTAGTAATTTGAATATTTATATTTTACTCTAGATATGTACTTTGGTTTATGCAAAAGAACTCAATTTTTTGTAATTTCGAAATTGATATTTTATTTTGGATCCCTACTTTTGTTTTAGAAAAAGAACTCATTTTTTAGTAATTTGGATATTTATATTTTATTCTCGATATGTACTTTGGTTTTATGCAAAAGAACTCAATTTTTTGTAATTTCGAAATTGATATTTTATTTTGCATCCTACTTTTGTTTTACAAAAAGAACTCAAATTTTACTAGTTTGGATATTTATATTTTATTCCCGATATGTACTTTGGTTTTATGCAAAAGAACTCAATTTTTAGTAATTTTGAAATTGATATTTTATTTTGGATCCCTACTTTTGTTTTACAAAAAATAAACTGAATTTTTTACAATTTTGAAATTTATTTTTTATTCTCGATACATACTTTTGTTTTATAGAAAAGAACTCAATTTTTTTAATTTCAAAATTGATATTTTATTTTGGATCCCTACTTTAATTTTACAAAAAGAACTCAATTTTTAGAAATTTGGATATTTATATTTTATTCTCGATATGTACTTTGGTTTTATGCAAAAGAACTCAATTTTTTGTAATTTCGAAATTTATATTTTATTTTGGTTCCCTACTTTTGTTTTAAAAAAAGAACTCAATTTTTAGTAATTTGGATATTCATATTTTATTCTCGATATGTACTTTGGTTTTATGCAAAAGAACTCAATTTTTTGTAATTTCGTAATTGATATTTTATTTTGGATCCCTAGTTTTGTTTTAGAAAAAGAACTCGATTTTTAGTAATTTGGATATTTATATTTTATTCTCGATATGTAATTTGGTTTTATGCAAAAGAACTCAATTTTTGTAATTCCAAAATTCATATTTTATTTTGGATCCCTACATTTGTTTTATAAAAAAAACTTAATATTTAGTAATTTGGATATTTGTATTTTATTCTCGATATCTACTTTTGTTTTATGCAAAAGAACTCAATTTTTTGTAATTTCAAAATTGATATTTTATTTTGGATCGCTACTTTTGTTTTACAAAAAGAACTCAATTTTTAATAATTTGGATATTTATATTTTATTCTCGATATGTACTTTGGTTTTCTGCAAAAGAACTCAATTTTTTGTCATTTCGAAATTGATATTTTATTTTCGATCACTACTTTTTCTTTTACAAAAAGAACTCAATTCTTAGTAATTTAGATATTTTTATTTTATTCTCGATATGTACTTTGGTTTTATGCAAAAGAACTCAATTTTTTGTAATTTCAAAATTTATATTTTATTCTCGATATGTACTTTGGTTTTATGCAAAAGAAATCAATTTTTTGCGATTTCGAAATTGATATTTCATTTTGGATCCCTACTTTTGTTTTACAAAAAGAACTCAATTTTTAGTAATTTGAATATTTATATTTTATTCTAGATATGTACATTGGTTTATGCAAAAGAACTCAATTTTTTGTAATTTCGAAATTGATATTTTATTTTGGATCCCTACTTTTGTTTTAGAAAAAGAACTCAATTTTTAGTAATTTGGATATTTATATTTTATTCTCGATATGTACTTTGGTTTTATGCAAAAGAACTCAATTTTTTGTAATTTCGAAATTGATATCTTATTTTGCATCCTACTTTTGTTTAACAAAAAGAACTCAAATTTTACTAGTTTGGATATTTATATTTTATTCTCGATATGTAGTTTGGTTTTATGCAAAAGAACTCAATTTTTTGTAATTTTGAAATTGATATTTTATTTTGGATCCCTACTTTTGTTTTACAAAAAATAAACTCAATTTTTTACAATTTTGAAATTTATTTTTTATTCTCGATACATACTTCTGTTTTATAGAACAGAACTCAATTTTTTTTTAATTTTTAAATTGATATTTTATTTTGGATCCCTACTTTTGTTTTACAAAAAGAACTCAATTTTTAGAAATTTGGATATTTATATTTTATTCTCGATATGTACTTTGGTTTTATGCAAAAGAACTCAATTTTTTGTAATTTCAAAATTTATATTTTATTTTGGTTCCCTGCTTTTGTTTTACAAAAAGAACTCAATATTTAGTAATTTGGATATTTATATTTTATTCTCGATATGTACTTTGGTTTTATGCAAAAGAACTCAATTTTTTGTTATTTCGAAATTGATATTTTATTTTGGATCCCTACTTTTGTTTTAAAAAAAGAACTCAATTTTTAGTAATTTGGATATTTTTATTTTATTCTCGATATGTACTTTGGTTTTATGCAAAAGAACTCAATTTTTTGTCATTTCGAAATTGATATTTCATTTTGGATCCCTACTTTTGTTTTACAAAAAGAACTCAATTTTTAGTAATTTGAATATTTATATTTTACTCTAGATATGTACTTTGGTTTATGCAAAAGAACTCAATTTTTTTTAATTTCGAAATTGATATTTTATTTTGGATCCCTACTTTTGTTTTACAAAAAATAAACTCAATTTTTCATAATTTTGAAATTTATATTTTATTCTCGATGCGTACTTTTGTTTTATGCAAAAGAACTCCATTTTTTGTAATTTCGAAATTGATATTTTATTTTTATCCTTGCTTTTGTTTTACAAAAAGAACTCATTTTTAGTAATTTGGATATTTATATTTTATTCTTGATATGTACTTTGGTTTTATGCAAAAGAACTCAATTTTTTGTAATTTCAAAATTTATATTTTATTTTGGTTCCCTGCTTTTGTTTTACAAAAAGAACTCAATATTTAGTAATTTGGATATTTATATTTTATTCTCGATATGTACTTTGGTTTTATGCAAAAGAACTCAATTTTTTGTTATTTCGAAATTGATATTTTATTTTGGATCCCTGCTTTTGTTTTAAAAAAAGAACTCAATTTTTAGTAATTTGGATATTTTTATTTTATTCTCGATATGTACTTTGGTTTTATGCAAAAGAACTCAATTTTTTGTCATTTCGAAATTGATATTTCATTTTGGATCCCTACTTTTGTTTTACAAAAAGAACTCAATTTTTAGTAATTTGAATATTTATATTTTACTCTAGATATGTACTTTGGTTTATGCAAAACAACTCAATTTTTTTTAATTTCGAAATTGATATTTTATTTTGGATCCCTACTTTTGTTTTACAAAAAATAAACTCAATTTTTCATAATTTTGAAATTTATATTTTATTCTCGATGCGTACTTTTGTTTTATGCAAAAGAACTCCATTTTTTGTAATTTCGAAATTGATATTTTATTTTTATCCCTACTTTTGTTTTACAAAAAGAACTCATTTTTAGTAATTTGGATATTTATATTTTATTCTCGATATGTACTTTGGTTTTATGCAAAAGAACTCAATTTTTGTAATTTCAAAATTTATATTTTATTTTGGATCCCTACTTTTGTTTTACAAAAGAACTTAATATTTAGTAAATTGGATATTTATATTTTATTCTTGATATGTACTTTGGTTTTATGCAAAAGAACTTAATTTTTTGTAATTTCAAAATTTATATTTTATTTTGGATCCCTACTTTTGTTTTACAAAAAGAACTCAAATTTTAGTAGTTTAGATATTTATATTTTATTCTCGATATGTACTTTGGTTTTATGCAAAAGAACTCAATTTTTTGTAATTTTGAAATTGATATTTTGTTTTGGATCCCTACTTTTGTTTTACAAAAAATAAACTCAATTTTTCATAATTTTGAAATTTATACTCTATTCTCGATACATAATTTTGTTTTATAAAAAGAACTGAATTTTTTAATTTCGAACTTTATATTTCGTTTTGGTTCCCTACTTTTGTTTTACAAAAAGGACTTAATTTTTAGTAATTTGGATATTTATATTTTAATCTCGATATGTACTTTGGTTTATGCAAAAGAATTAAATTTTTTGTAATTTTGAAATTGATATTTTATTTTGGATCCCTACTTTTGTTTTACGAAAAGAACTCAATTTTTAGTAATTTGGATATTTATATTTTATTCTCGATATGTACTTTGGTTTTATGGAAAAAAACTCATATTTTTGTAATTTCGAAATTGATATTTTATTTTGGATCCCTACTTTTGTTTTACAAAAAGAACTCAATTTTTAGTAATTTGGGTATTTATATTTTATTCTCGATATGTACTTTGCTTTTATGCAAAAGAACTCAATTTTTTGTGATTTCGAAATTGATATTTCATTTTGGATCCCTACTTTTGTTTTACAAAAGGAACTCAATTTTTAGTAATTTGGATATTTACATTTTATTCTCGATATGTACTTTGGTTTATGCAAAAGAAATCAATTTTTTGTAATTTCGAAATTGATATTTTATTTTGGATCCCTACTTTTGTTTTACAAAAAGAACTCAATTTTTAGTAATTTGGATATTTAGATTTTATTCTCGATATGTACTTTGGTTTATGCAAAAGAACTCAATTTTTGTAATTTCGAAATTTATATTTTATTTTGGATCCCTACTTTTGTTTTACAAAAGAACTCAATATTTAGTAATTTGGATATTTATATTTTATTCTCGATATGTACTTTGGTTTTATGCAAAAGAACTCAATTTTTGTAATTTCGAAATTGATATTTTATTTTGCATCCCTACTTTTGTTTTACAAAAGAACTCAAATTTTAGTAATTCGATATTTATATTTTATTCTTCATATGTACTTTGGTTTTATGCAAAAGAACTCAATTTTTGTAATTTCGAAATTCATATTTTATTTTGGATCCCTACTTTTGTTTTACAAAAAATAAACTCAATTTTTCATAATTTAGAAATTTATATTTTATTCTCGGTACGTACTTTTGTTTTATGCAAAAGAACTCAATTTTTTGTAATTTCGAAATTGATATTTTATTTTGGATCCCTACTTTTGTTTTACAAAAAGAACTCGATTTTTAGTAATTTGGATATTTATATTTTATTCTCGATATGTACTTTGGTTTTATGCAAAAGAACTCAATTTTTGTAATTTTGAAATTGATATTTTATTTTGGATCCGTACATTTGTTTTACAAAAAATAAACTCAATTTTTCATAATTTTGAAATTTATATTTTATTCTCGATGCGTACTTTTGTTTTATGCAAAAGAACTCCATTTTTTGTAATTTCGAAATTGATATTTTATTTTGGATCCCTACTTTTGTTTTACAAAAAGAACTCGATTTTTAGTAATTTGGATATTTATATTTTATTCTCGATATGTACTTTGGTTTTATGCAAAAGAACTCAATTTTTTGTAATTTTGAAATTGATATTTTATTTTGGATCCCTACTTTTGTTTTACAAAAAATAAACTCAATTTTTTACAATTTTGAAATTTATTTTTTATTCTCGATACATACTTCTGTTTTATAGAACAGAACTCAATTTTTTTTTAATTTTTAAATTGATATTTTATTTTGGATCCCTACTTTTGTTTTACAAAAAGAACTCAATTTTTAAATTTTCAAATTACGAAAAATTGAGTTTTTTTTATGTAAAACAAAAGTACGAATCGAGAATAAAATATAAATATCCAAATTATGAAAAACTGAATTTTTTTTTGTAAAATAAAAGTACAGATCGAGAATATAATATAAAATTCGAAATTTTGAAAAGTTGAGTTTTTTTTGTAAAACAAAAGTACAGATCGAAAATAAAATTTGAATTTTCAAATTATGAAAAATTGAGTTTTTTTTTGTAAAAAAAAGTACGAATCGAAAATAAAATATTAATTTCCAAATTATGAAAAGTTGATTTTTTATATGTAAAACAAAAGTACGGATCAAGAAATAAAATTTGAATTTCGAAGTTACGAAAAATTGAGTTCTTTTGTCTAAAACAAAAGTACGGATCGAGAGTTAAATAAAAATTTAAAAATTATGAAAAATTGATTTTTTTTTTGTGCAAAATAAAGTACAGATTGAAAATACAATATAAATTTTCGAATTTTGAAAAATTGATTTTTTTTGTACATGTTGGAATCAAAAATAAAATATAAATTTCGAAATTACGAAAAATTGAGTTTTTTTGCGTAAAACAAAAGTACGGATCGAAAATTAAATTTGAATTTCGAAATTACGAAAAATTAAGTTTTTTTGTGCAAAAAAAAAGTACGGATCGAGAATAAAATAAAAATTTCCAAATTATGAAAAATTCATTTTTTTTTCTAAATCAAAAGTATGGATCGAGAATAAAATATAAATTTTGAAATTACGTAAAATTGAGTTTTTATGCGTAAAACAAAAGTACGTATCGTGAATAAAATATAAATTTCCAAATTATGAAAAATTGATTTTTTTTTGTAAAACCAAAGTACGGATCGAAAATAAAATTTAAATTTCGAAATTACGAAAAGTAGAGTTTGTTTTTTGCGTAAAACAAGAGGTACGGATCGAAAATAAAATTTGAATTTTCAAATTACGAAAAATTGAGTTTTTTTTATATATAAAAAAGGTAGGGATCGAGAATAAAATATAAATATCCAAATTATGAAAAACTGAATCTTTTTTGTAAAATAAAGGTACGGATCGAGAATATAATATAAATTTCGAAATTACGAAAAATTGAGTTTTTTTTGTAAAACAAAAGTACAGATCGAAAATAAAATTTGAATTTTAAAATTATGAAAAATTGAGTTTTTTTTTGTAAAAAAAAGTACGAATCGAAAATAAAATATTAATTTCCAAATTATGAAAAATTGATTTTTTATATGTAAAACAAAAGTACGGATCAAGAAATAAAATTTGAATTTCGAAGTTACGAAAAATTGAGTTCTTTTGTCTAAAACAAAAGTACGGATCGAGAGTTAAATAAAAATTTACAAATTATGAAAAATTGATTTTTTTTTGTGCAAAAAAAAGTACAGATTAAACAAAGTACGAATAGAAAATAAAATATAAATTTCCAAATTATGAAAATTTGATTTTTTATATGTAAAACAAAAGTACGGATCAAAAATAAAATTTGAATTTCGAAGTTACGAAAAATTGAGTTTTTATGTGTAAAACAAAAGTACGGATCGAGAGTAAAATAAAAATTTCCAAATTATGAAAAATTGATTTTTTTTGTGCAAAAAGAAAGTACATATCGAAAATAAAATATAAATTTTTGAATTGTGAAAATTTGATTTTTTTTGTAAAACAAGTACGAATCAAAAATAAAATATAAATTTCGCAATGACGAAAAATTGAATTTTTTTGTGTAAAACAACAGTACGGATCGAAAATTAAATTTGAATTTCCAATTTACGAAAAATTAAGTTTTTTTGTGCAAAACAAAAGTACGGATCGAGAATAAAATATAAATTTCCAAATTATGAAAAATTAGTTTTTTTAAAACAAAAGTACAGATCTAAAATAAAATATAAATTTCTGAATTATGAAAAATTAATTTTTTTTGTAAATCAAAAGTATGGATCGAGAATAAAATATAAATTTCGAGATTACAGAAAATTGAGTTTTAATGCGTAAAACAAAAGTACGTATTGAGAATAAAATATAAATTTCCAAATTATGAAAAATTGATTTTTTTTTGTAAAACCAAAGCACGGATCGAAAATAAAATTTAAATTTCGAAATTGCAAAAAATTGAGTTTTTTTCTCGTAAAACAAAGGTACGGATCGAAAATAAAATTTAAATTTTCAAATTACGAAAAATTGAGTTTTTTTTATGTAAAACAAAAGTACGAATCGAGAATAAAATATAAATATCCAAATTATGAAAAACTGAATTTTTTTTGTAAAATAAAAGTACAGATCGAGAATATAATATAAAATTCGAAATTTTGAAAAGTTGAGTTTTTTTTGTAAAACAAAAGTACAGATCGAAAATAAAATTTGAATTTTCAAATTATGAAAAATTGAGTTTTTTTTTGTAAAAAAAAGTACGAATCGAAAATAAAATATTAATTTCCAAATTATGAAAAGTTGATTTTTTATATGTAAAACAAAAGTACGGATCAAGAAATAAAATTTGAATTTCGAAGTTACGAAAAATTGAGTTCTTTTGTCTAAAACAAAAGTACGGATCGAGAGTTAAATAAAAATTTACAAATTATGAAAAATTGACTTTTTTTTTGTGCAAAAAAAAGTACAGATTGAAAATACAATATAAATTTTCGAATTTTGAAAAATTGATTTTTTTTGTAAAACATGTTGGAATCAAAAATAAAATATAAATTTTGAAATTACGAAAAATTGAGTTTTTTTGCGTAAAACAAAAGTACGGATCGAAAATTAAATTTGAATTTCGAAATGACGAAAAATTAAGTTTTTTTGTGCAAAAAAAACGTACGGATCGAGAATAAAATAAAAATTTCCAAATTATGAAAAATTAATTTTTTTTTCTACATCAAAAGTATGGATCGAGAATAAAATATAAATTTTGAAATTACGAAAAATTGAGTTTTTATGCGTAAAACAAAAGTACGTATCGTGAATAAAATATAAATTTCCAAATTATGAAAAATTGATTTTTTTTGTAAAACCAAAGTACGGATCGAAAATAAAATTTAAATTTCGAAATTACGAAAAGTAGAGTTTGTTTTTGCGTAAAACAAGAGGTACTGGATCGAAAATAAAATTTGAATTTTCAAATTACGAAAAATTGAGTTTTTTATATATAAAAAAGTAGGGATCGAGAATAAAATATAAATATCCAAATTATGAAAAACTGAATCTTTTTTGTAAAATAAAGGTACGGATCGAGAATATAATATAAATTTCGAAATTACGAAAAATTGAGTCTTTTTTGTAAAACAAAAGTACAGATCGAAAATAAAATTTGAATTTCCAAATTATGAAAATTTGAGCTTTTTTTTTTTAAAACAAAGTACAAATAGAAAATAAAATATAAATTTCCAAATTATGAAAATTTGATTTTTTATATGTAAAACAAAAGTACGGATCAAAAGTAAAATTTGAATTTCGAAGTTACGAAAAATTGAGTTTTTATGTGTAAAACAAAAGTACGGATCGAGAGTAAAATAAAAATTTCCAAATTATGGAAAATTGATTTTTTTTGTAAAACATGTTGGAATCAAAAATAAAATATAAATTTCGAAATTACGAAAAATTGAGTTTTTTTGCGTAAAACAAAAGTACGGATCGAAAATTAAATTTGAATTTCGAAATTACGAAAAATTAAGTTTTTTTGTGCAAAAAAAAAGTACGGATCGAGAATAAAATAAAAATTTCCAAA
Organism: Lablab purpureus; assembly: GCA_030347555.1. Lineage (NCBI taxonomy): Eukaryota > Viridiplantae > Streptophyta > Magnoliopsida > Fabales > Fabaceae > Lablab > Lablab purpureus. The sequence continues at coordinate 12,236,219 of CM059255.1, forward strand.
TTATGAAAAATTCATTTTTTTTTCTAAGTCAAATGTATGGATCGAGAATAAAATATAAATTTTGAAATTACGAAAAATTGAGTTTTTATGCGTAAAACAAAAGTACGTATCGTGAATAAAATATAAATTTCCAAATTATGAAAAATTGATTTTTTTTTGTAAAACCAAAGTACGGATCGAAAATAAAATTTAAATTTCGAAATTACGAAAAGTAGAGTTTGTTTTTTGCGTAAAACAAGAGGTACGGATCGAAAATAAAATTTGAATTTTCAAATTACGAAAAATTGAGTTTTTTTATATATAAAAAAAGTAGGGATCGAGAATAAAATATAAATATCCAAATTATGAAAAACTGAATCTTTTTTGTAAAATAAAGGTACGGATCGAGAATATAATATAAATTTCGAAATTACGAAAAATTGAGTTTTTTTTGTAAAACAAAAGTACAGATCGAAAATAAAATTTGAATTTCCAAATTATGAAAATTTGAGCTTTTTTTTTGTAAAACAAAGTACGAATAGAAAATAAAATATAAATTTCCAAATTATGAAAATTTGATTTTTTATATGTAAAACAAAAGTACGGATCAAAAATAAAATTTGAATTTCGAAGTTACGAAAAATTGAGTTTTTATGTGTAAAACAAAAGTACGGATCGAGAGTAAAATAAAAATTTCCAAATTATGAAAAATTAGTTTTTTTAAAACAAAAGTACAGATCTAAAATAAAATATAAATTTCTGAATTATGAAAAATTAATTTTTTTTGTAAATCAAAAGTATGGATCGAGAATAAAATATAAATATCGAGATTACAGAAAATTGAGTTTTAATGCGTAAAACAAAAGTACGTATTGAGAATAAAATATAAATTTCCAAATTATGAAAAATTGATTTTTTTTTGTAAAACCAAAGCACGGATCGAAAATAAAATTTAAATTTCGAAATTGCAAAAAATTGAGTTTTTTTCTCGTAAAACAAAGGTACGAATCGAAAATAAAATTTAAATTTTCAAATTACGAAAAATTGAGTTTTTTTTATGTAAAACAAAAGTACGAATCGAGAATAAAATATAAATATCCAAATTATGAAAAAATGAATCTTTTTTTGTAAAATAAAAGTACAGATCGAGAATATAATATAAATTTCGAAATTTTGAAAAGTTGAGTTTTTTTTGTAAAATAAAAGTACAGATCGAAAATAAAATTTGAATTTTCAAATTATGAAAAATTGAGTTTTTTTTTGTAAAAAAAAGTACGAATCGAAAATAAAATATTAATTTCCAAATTATGAAAAGTTGATTTTTTATATGTAAAACAAAAGTACGGATCAAGAAATAAAATTTGAATTTCGAAGTTACGAAAAATTGAGTTCTTTTGTCTAAAACAAAAGTACGGATCGAGAGTTAAATAAAAATTTAAAAATTATGAAAAATTGATTTTTTTTTTGTGCAAAATAAAGTACAGATTGAAAATACAATATAAATTTTCGAATTTTGAAAAATTGATTTTTTTTGTAAAACATGTTGGAATCAAAAATAAAATATAAATTTCGAAATTACGAAAAATTGAGTTTTTTTGCGTAAAACAAAAGTACGGATCGAAAATTAAATTTGAATTTCGAAATTACGAAAAATTAAGTTTTTTTGTGCAAAAAAAAAGTACGGATCGAGAATAAAATAAAAATTTCCAAATTATGAAAAATTCACTTTTTTTTCTAAATCAAAAGTATGGATCGAGAATAAAATATAAATTTTGAAATTACGAAAAATTGAGTTTTTATGCGTAAAACAAAAGTACGAATCAAAAATAAAATATAAATTTCGAAATGACGAAAAATTGAATTTTTTTGTGTAAAACAACAGTACGGATCGAAAATTAAATTTGAATTTCCAATTTACGAAAAATTAAGTTTTTTTGTGCAAAACAAAAGTACGGATCGAGAATAAAATATAAATTTCCAAATTATGAAAAATTAATATTTTTTAGAACAAAAGTACAGATCTAAAATAAAATATAAATTTCTGAATTATGAAAAATTAATTTTTTTTGTAAATCAAAAGTATGGATCGAGAATAAAATATAAATTTCGAGATTACAGAAAATTGAGTTTTAATGCGTAAAACAAAAGTACGTATTGAGAATAAAATATAAATTTCCAAATTATGAAAAATTGATTTTTTTTTGTAAAACCAAAGCACGGATCGAAAATAAAATTTAAATTTCGAAATTGCAAAAACCAGAGTTTTTTTTTTCGTAAAACAAAGGTACGGCTCGAAAATAAAATTTAAATTTTCAAATTACGAAAAATTGAGTTTTTTTTATGTAAAACAAAAGTACGAATCGAGAATAAAATATAAATATCCAAATTATGAAAAACTGAATTTTTTTTTGTAAAATAAAAGTACAGATCGAGAATATAATATAAAATTCGAAATTTTGAAAAGTTGAGTTTTTTTTGTAAAACAAAAGTACAGATCGAAAATAAAATTTGAATTTTCAAATTATGAAAAATTGAGTTTTTTTTTGTAAAGAAAAGTACGAATCGAAAATAAAATATTAATTTCCAAATTATGAAAAATTGATTTTTTATATGTAAAACAAAAGTACGGATCAAGAAATAAAATTTGAATTTCGAAGTTACGAAAAATTGAGTTCTTTTGTCTTAAACAAAAGTACGGATCGAGAGTTAAATAAAAATTTACAAATTTTGAAAAATTGATTTTTTTTTGTGCAAAAAAAAGTACAGATTGAAAATACAATATAAATTTTCGAATTTTGAAAAATTGATTTTTTTTGTAAAACATGTTGGAATCAAAAATAAAATATAAATTTCGAAATTACGAAAAATTGAGTTTCTTTCGGTAAAACAAAAGTACGGATCGAAAATTAAATTTGAATTTCGAAATTACGAAAAATTAAGTTTTTTTGTGCAAAAAAAAAGTACGGATCGAGAATAAAATAAAAATTTCCAAATTATGAAAAATTAATTTTTTTTTCTAAATCAAAAGTATGGATCGAGAATAAAATATAAATTTTGAAATTACGAAAAATTGAGTTTTTATGCGTAAAACAAATGTACGTATCGTGAATAAAATATAAATTTCCAAATTATGAAAAATTGATTTTTTTTGTAAAACCAAAGTACGGATCGAAAATAAAATTTGAATTTTCAAATTATGAAAAATTGAATTTTTTTTTGTAAAAAAAAGTACGAATCGAAAATAAAATATTAATTTCCAAATTATGAAAAATTGATTTTTTATATGTAAAACAAAAGTACGGATCAAGAAATAAAATTTGAATTTCGAAGTTACGAAAAATTGAGTTCTTTTGTCTTAAACAAAAGTACGGATCGAGAGTTAAATAAAAATTTACAAATTATGAAAAATTGATTTTTTTTTGTGCACAAAAAAGTACAGATTGAAAATACAATATAAATTTTCGAATTTTGAAAAATTGATTTTTTTTGTAAAACATGTTGGAATCAAAAATAAAATATAAATTTCGAAATTACGAAAAATTGAGTTTTTTTGCATAAAACAAAAGTACGGATCGAAAATTAAATTTGAATTTCGAAATTACGAAAAATTAAGTTTTTTTGTGCAAAAAAAAAGTACGGATCGAGAATAAAATAAAAATTTCCAAATTATGAAAAATTCATTTTTTTTTCTAAATCAAAAGTATGGATCGAGAATAAAATATAAATTTTGAAATTACGAAAAATTGAGTTTTTATGCGTAAAACAAAAGTACGAATCAAAAATAAAATATAAATTTCGAAATGACGAAAAATTGAATTTTTTTGTGTAAAACAACAGTACGGATCGAAAATTAAATTTGAATTTCCAATTTACGAAAAATTAAGTTTTTTTGTGCAAAACAAAAGTACGGATCGAGTATAAAATATAAATTTCCAAATTATGAAAAATTAATATTTTTAAAAACAAAAGTACAGATCTAAAATAAAATATAAATTTCTGAATTATGAAAAATTTATTTTTTTTGTAAATCAAAAGTATGGATCGAGAATAAAATATAAATTTCGAGATTACAGAAAATTGAGTTTTAAGGCGTAAAACAAAAGTACGTATTGAGAATAAAATATAAATTTCCAAATTATGAAAAATTGATTTTTTTTTGTAAAACCAAAGCACGGATCGAAAATAAAATTTAAATTTCGAAATTGCAAAAAATAGAGTTTTTTTTTTCGTAAAACAAAGGTACGGATCGAAAATAAAATTTAAATTTTCAAATTACGAAAAATTGAGTTTTTTTTACGTAAAACAAAAGTACGAATCGAGAATAAAATATAAATATCCAAATTATGAAAAACTGAATTTTTTTTGTAAAATATATAATATAAAATTCGAAATTTTGAAAAGTTGAGTTTTTTTGGTAGAACAAAAGTACAGATCGAAAATAAAATTTGAATTTTCAAATTATGAAAAATTGAGTTTTTTTTTGTTAAAAAAAGTACGAATCGAAAATAAAATATTAATTTCCAAATTATGAAAAATTGATTTTTTATATGTAAAACAAAAGTACGGATCAAGAAATAAACTTTGAATTTCGAAGTTACGAAAAATTGAGTTCTTTTGTCTAAAACAAAAGTACTGGATCGAGAGTTAAATAAAAATTTACAAATTATGAAAAATTGACTTTTTTTGTGCAAAAAAAGTACATGATTGAAAATACAATATAAATTTTCGAATTTTGAAAAATTGATTTTTTGTAAAACATGTTGGAATCAAAAATAAAATATAAATTTCGAAATTACGAAAAATTGAGTTTTTTTGCGTAAAACAAAAGTACGGATCGAAAATTAAATTTGAATTTCGAAATGACGAAAAATTAAGTTTTTTTGTGCAAAAAAAAAGTACGGATCGAGAATAAAATAAAAATTTCCAAATTATGAAAAATTAATTTTTTTTTCTAAATCAAAAGTATGGATCGAGAATAAAATATAAATTTTGAAATTACGAAAAATTGAGTTTTTATGCGTAAAACAAAAGTACGTATCGTGAATAAAATATAAATTTCCAAATTATGAAAAATTGATTTTTTTGTAAAACCAAAGTACGGATCGAAAATAAAATTTAAATTTCGAAATTACGAAAAGTAGAGTTTGTTTTTGCGTAAAACAAGAGGTACTGGATCGAAAATAAAATTTGAATTTTCAAATTACGAAAAATTGAGTTTTTTATATATAAAAAAGTAGGGATCGAGAATAAAATATAAATATCCAAATTATGAAAAACTGAATCTTTTTGTAAAATAAAGGTACGGATCGAGAATATAATATAAATTTCGAAATTACGAAAAATTGAGTTTTTTTGTAAAACAAAAGTACAGATCGAAAATAAAATTTGAATTTTCAAATTATGAAAAATTGAGTTTTTTTGTAAAAAAGTACTGAATCGAAAATAAAATATTAATTTCCAAATTATGAAAAATTGATTTTTATATGTAAAACAAAAGTACTGGATCAAGAAATAAAATTTGAATTTCGAGTTACTGAAAAATTGAGTTCTTTTGTCTAAAACAAAAGTACTGGATCGAGAGTTAAATAAAAATTTACAAATTATGAAAAATTGACTTTTTTTGTGCAAAAAAGTACAGATTGAAAATACAATATAAATTTTCGAATTTTGAAAAATTGATTTTTTTGTAAAACATGTTGGAATCAAAAATAAAATATAAATTTTGAAATTACGAAAAATTGAGTTTTTTGCGTAAAACAAAAGTACTGGATCGAAAATTAAATTTGAATTTCGAAATGACGAAAAATTAAGTTTTTTGTGCAAAAAAAAAGTACGGATCAAGAATAAAATAAAAATTTCCAAATTATGAAAAATTAATTTTTTTTTCTAAATCAAAAGTATGGATCGAGAATAAAATATAAATTTTGAAATTACGAAAAATTGAGTTTTTATGCGTAAAACAAAAGTACGTATCGTGAATAAAATATAAATTTCCAAATTATGAAAAATTGATTTTTTTGTAAAACCAAAGTACTGGATCGAAAATAAAATTTAAATTTCGAAATTACGAAAAGTAGAGTTTGTTTTTTGCGTAAAACAAGAGGTACGGATCGAAAATAAAATTTGAATTTTCAAATTACGAAAAATTGAGTTTTTTTATATATAAAAAAAGTAGGGATCGAGAATAAAATATAAATATCCAAATTATGAAAAACTGAATCTTTTTTGTAAAATAAAGGTACGGATCGAGAATATAATATAAATTTCGAAATTACGAAAAATTGAGTTTTTTTTGTAAAACAAATGTACAGATCGAAAATAAAATTTGAATTTTCAAATTATGAAAAATTGATTTTTTATATGTAAAACAAAAGTACGGATCAAGAAATAAAATTTGAATTTCGAAGTTACGAAAAATTGAGTTCTTTTGTCTAAAACAAAAGTACGGATCGAGAGTTAAATAAAAATTTACAAATTATGAAAAATTGACTTTTTTTTTGTGCAAAAAAAAGTACAGATTGAAAATACAATATAAATTTTCGAATTTTGAAAAATTGATTTTTTTTGTAAAACATGTTGGAATCAAAAATAAAATATAAATTTTGAAATTACGAAAAATTGAGTTTTTTTGCGTAAAACAAAAGTACGGATCGAAAATTAAATTTGAATTTCGAAATGACGAAAAATTAAGTTTTTTTGTGCAAAAAAAAAGTACGGATCGAGAATAAAATAAAAATTTCCAAATTATGAAAAATTAATTTTTTTTTCTAAATCAAAAGTATGGATCGAGAATAAAATATAAATTTTGAAATTACGAAAAATTGAGTTTTTATGCGTAAAACAAAAGTACGTATCGTGAATAAAATATAAATTTCCAAATTATGAAAAATTGATTTTTTTGTAAAACCAAAGTACGGATCGAAAATAAAATTTAAATTTCGAAATTACGAAAAGTAGAGTTTGTTTTTTGCGTAAAACAAGAGGTACGGATCGAAAATAAAATTTGAATTTTCAAATTACGAAAAATTGAGTTTTTTTATATATAAAAAAAGTAGGGATCGAGAATAAAATATAAATATCCAAATTATGAAAAACTGAATCTTTTTTGTAAAATAAAGGTACGGATCGAGAATATAATATAAATTTCGAAATTACGAAAAATTGAGTCTTTTTTGTAAAACAAAAGTACAGATCGAAAATAAAATTTGAATTTCCAAATTATGAAAATTTGAGCTTTTTTTTTTTAAAACAAAGTACAAATAGAAAATAAAATATAAATTTCCAAATTATGAAAATTTGATTTTTTATATGTAAAACAAAAGTACGGATCAAAAATAAAATTTGAATTTCGAAGTTACGAAAAATTGAGTTTTTATGTGTAAAACAAAAGTACGGATCGAGAGTAAAATAAAAATTTCCAAATTATGAAAAATTAGTTTTTTTAAAACAAAAGTACAGATCTAAAATAAAATATAAATTTCTGAATTATGAAAAATTTATTTTTTTTGTAAATCAAAAGTATGGATCGAGAATAAAATATAAATTTCGAGATTACAGAAAATTGAGTTTTAAGGCGTAAAACAAAAGTACGTATTGAGAATAAAATATAAATTTCCAAATTATGAAAAATTGATTTTTTTTTGTAAAACCAAAGCACGGATCGAAAATAAAATTTAAATTTCGAAATTGCAAAAAATAGAGTTTTTTTCTCGTAAAACAAAGGTACGGATCGAAAATAAAATTTAAATTTTCAAATTACGAAAAATTGAGTTTTTTTTACGTAAAACAAAAGTACGAATCGAGAATAAAATATAAATATCCAAATTATGAAAAACTGAATTTTTTTTGTAAAATATATAATATAAAATTCGAAATTTTGAAAAGTTGAGTTTTTTTGGTAGAACAAAAGTACAGATCGAAAATAAAATTTGAATTTTCAAATTATGAAAAATTGAGTTTTTTTTTGTTAAAAAAAGTACTGAATCGAAAATAAAATATTAATTTCCAAATTATGAAAAATTGATTTTTATATGTAAAACAAAAGTACGGATCAAGAAATAAACTTTGAATTTCGAAGTTACGAAAAATTGAGTTCTTTTGTCTAAAACAAAAGTACGGATCGAGAGTTAAATAAAAATTTACAAATTATGAAAAATTGACTTTTTTTTTGTGCAAAAAAAAGTACAGATTGAAAATACAATATAAATTTTCGAATTTTGAAAAATTGATTTTTTTTGTAAAACATGTTGGAATCAAAAATAAAATATAAATTTCGAAATTACGAAAAATTGAGTTTTTTTGCGTAAAACAAAAGTACGGATCGAAAATTAAATTTGAATTTCGAAATGACGAAAAATTAAGTTTTTTGTGCAAAAAAAAGTACTGGATCGAGAATAAAATAAAAATTTCCAAATTATGAAAAATTAATTTTTTTCTAAATCAAAAGTATGGATCGAGAATAAAATATAAATTTTGAAATTACGAAAAATTGAGTTTTTATGCGTAAAACAAAAGTACGTATCGTGAATAAAATATAAATTTCCAAATTATGAAAAATTGATTTTTTTGTAAAACCAAAGTACTGGATCGAAAATAAAATTTAAATTTCGAAATTACGAAAAGTAGAGTTTGTTTTTGCGTAAAACAAGAGGTACTGGATCGAAAATAAAATTTGAATTTTCAAATTACGAAAAATTGAGTTTTTTTATATATAAAAAAAGTAGGGATCGAGAATAAAATATAAATATCCAAATTATGAAAAACTGAATCTTTTTTGTAAAATAAAGGTACGGATCGAGAATATAATATAAATTTCGAAATTACGAAAAATTGAGTTTTTTTTGTAAAACAAAAGTACAGATCGAAAATAAAATTTGAATTTTCAAATTATGAAAAATTGAGTTTTTTTGTAAAAAAGTACTGAATCGAAAATAAAATATTAATTTCCAAATTATGAAAAATTGATTTTTATATGTAAAACAAAAGTACTGGATCAAGAAATAAAATTTGAATTTCGAGTTACGAAAAATTGAGTTCTTTTGTCTAAAACAAAAGTACTGGATCGAGAGTTAAATAAAAATTTACAAATTATGAAAAATTGACTTTTTTTGTGCAAAAAAGTACAGATTGAAAATACAATATAAATTTTCGAATTTTGAAAAATTGATTTTTTTGTAAAACATGTTGGAATCAAAAATAAAATATAAATTTTGAAATTACGAAAAATTGAGTTTTTGCGTAAAACAAAAGTACTGGATCGAAAATTAAATTTGAATTTCGAAATGACGAAAAATTAAGTTTTTTGTGCAAAAAAAGTACTGGATCAAGAATAAAATAAAAATTTCCAAATTATGAAAAATTAATTTTTTTCTAAATCAAAAGTATGGATCGAGAATAAAATATAAATTTTGAAATTACGAAAAATTGAGTTTTTATGCGTAAAACAAAAGTACGTATCGTGAATAAAATATAAATTTCCAAATTATGAAAAATTGATTTTTTTTTGTAAAACCAAAGTACGGATCGAAAATAAAATTTAAATTTCGAAATTACGAAAAGTAGAGTTTGTTTTTTGCGTAAAACAAGAGGTACGGATCGAAAATAAAATTTGAATTTTCAAATTACGAAAAATTGAGTTTTTTTTATATATAAAAAAGGTAGGGATCGAGAATAAAATATAAATATCCAAATTATGAAAAACTGAATCTTTTTTGTAAAATAAAGGTACGGATCGAGAATATAATATAAATTTCGAAATTACGAAAAATTGAGTTTTTTTTGTAAAACAAAAGTACAGATCGAAAATAAAATTTGAATTTTCAAATTATGAAAAATTGATTTTTTATATGTAAAACAAAAGTACGGATCAAGAAATAAAATTTGAATTTCGAAGTTACGAAAAATTGAGTTCTTTTGTCTAAAACAAAAGTACGGATCGAGAGTTAAATAAAAATTTACAAATTATGAAAAATTGACTTTTTTTTTGTGCAAAAAAAAGTACAGATTGAAAATACAATATAAATTTTCGAATTTTGAAAAATTGATTTTTTTTGTAAAACATGTTGGAATCAAAAATAAAATATAAATTTTGAAATTACGAAAAATTGAGTTTTTTTGCGTAAAACAAAAGTACGGATCGAAAATTAAATTTGAATTTCGAAATGACGAAAAATTAAGTTTTTTTGTGCAAAAAAAAAGTACGGATCGAGAATAAAATAAAAATTTCCAAATTATGAAAAATTAATTTTTTTTTCTTTCTAAATCAAAAGTATGGATCGAGAATAAAATATAAATTTTGAAATTACGAAAAATTGAGTTTTTATGCGTAAAACAAAAGTACGTATCGTGAATAAAATATAAATTTCCAAATTATGAAAAATTGATTTTTTTGTAAAACCAAAGTACTGGATCGAAAATAAAATTTAAATTTCGAAATTACGAAAAGTAGAGTTTGTTTTTGCGTAAAACAAGAGGTACTGGATTGAAAATAAAATTTGAATTTTCAAATTACGAAAAATTGAGTTTTTTTATATATAAAAAAAGTAGGGATCGAGAATAAAATATAAATATCCAAATTATGAAAAACTGAATCTTTTTTGTAAAATAAAGGTACGGATCGAGAATATAATATAAATTTCGAAATTACGAAAAATTGAGTTTTTTTTGTAAAACAAAAGTACAGATCGAAAATAAAATTTGAATTTCCAAATTATGAAAATTTGAGCTTTTTTTTGGATATTTATATTTTATTCTCGATATGTACTTTGGTTTTATGCAAAAGAACTCAATTTTTTGTAATTTCAAAATTTATATTTTATTTTGGTTCCCTGCTTTTGTTTTACAAAAAGAACTCAATATTTAGTAATTTGGATATTTATATTTTATTCTCGATATGTACTTTGGTTTTATGCAAAAGAACTCAATTTTTTGTTATTTCGAAATTGATATTTTATTTTGGATCCCTACTTTTGTTTTAAAAAAAGAACTCAATTTTTAGTAATTTGGATATTTTTATTTTATTCTCGATATGTACTTTGGTTTTATGCAAAAGAACTCAATTTTTTGTCATTTCGAAATTGATATTTCATTTTGGATCCCTACTTTTGTTTTACAAAAAGAACTCAATTTTTAGTAATTTGAATATTTATATTTTACTCTAGATATGTACTTTGGTTTATGCAAAACAACTCAATTTTTTTTAATTTCGAAATTGATATTTTATTTTGGATCCCTACTTTTGTTTTACAAAAAATAAACTCAATTTTTCATAATTTTGAAATTTATATTTTATTCTCGATGCGTACTTTTGTTTTATGCAAAAGAACTCCATTTTTTGTAATTTCGAAATTGATATTTTATTTTTATCCCTACTTTTGTTTTACAAAAAGAACTCATTTTTAGTAATTTGGATATTTATATTTTATTCTCGATATGTACTTTGGTTTTATGCAAAAGAACTCAATTTTTTGTAATTTCAAAATTTATATTTTATTTTGGATCCCTACTTTTGTTTTACAAAAAGAACTTAATATTTAGTAAATTGGATATTTATATTTTATTCTTGATATGTACTTTGGTTTTATGCAAAAGAACTCAATTTTTTGTAATTTCAAAATTTATATTTTATTTTGGATCCCTACTTTTGTTTTACAAAAAGAACTCAAATTTTAGTAGTTTAGATATTTATATTTTATTCTCGATATGTACTTTGGTTTTATGCAAAAGAACTCAATTTTTTGTAATTTTGAAATTGATATTTTGTTTTGGATCCCTACTTTTGTTTTACAAAAAATAAACTCAATTTTTCATAATTTTGAAATTTATACTCTATTCTCGATACATAATTTTGTTTTATAAAAAGAACTGAATTTTTTTAATTTCGAACTTTATATTTCGTTTTGGTTCCCTACTTTTGTTTTACAAAAAGGACTTAATTTTTAGTAATTTGGATATTTATATTTTAATCTCGATATGTACTTTGGTTTATGCAAAAGAATTAAATTTTTTGTAATTTTGAAATTGATATTTTATTTTGGATCCCTACTTTTGTTTTACGAAAAGAACTCAATTTTTAGTAATTTGGATATTTATATTTTATTCTCGATATGTACTTTGGTTTTATGCAAAAAAACTCATATTTTTGTAATTTCGAAATTGATATTTTATTTTGGATCCCTACTTTTGTTTTACAAAAAGAACTCAATTTTTAGTAATTTGGGTATTTATATTTTATTCTCGATATGTACTTTGCTTTTATGCAAAAGAACTCAATTTTTTGTGATTTCGAAATTGATATTTCATTTTGGATCCCTACTTTTGTTTTACAAAAGGTACTCAATTTTTAGTAATTTGGATATTTACATTTTATTCTCGATATGTACTTTGGTTTATGCAAAAGAAATCAATTTTTTGTAATTTCGAAATTGATATTTTATTTTGGATCCCTACTTTTGTTTTACAAAAAGAACTCAATTTTTAGTAATTTGGATATTTAGATTTTATTCTCGATATGTACTTTGGTTTATGCAAAAGAACTCAATTTTTTGTAATTTCGAAATTTATATTTTATTTTGGATCCCTACTTTTGTTTTACAAAAAGAACTCAATATTTAGTAATTTGGATATTTATATTTTATTCTCGATATGTACTTTGGTTTTATGCAAAAGAACTCAATTTTTTGTAATTTCGAAATTGATATTTTATTTTGCATCCCTACTTTTGTTTTACAAAAAGAACTCAAATTTTAGTAATTCTGATATTTATATTTTATTCTTCATATGTACTTTGGTTTTATGCAAAAGAACTCAATTTTTTGTAATTTCGAAATTCATATTTTATTTTGGATCCCTACTTCTGTTTTACAAAAAATAAACTCAATTTTTCATAATTTAGAAATTTATATTTTATTCTCGGTACGTACTTTTGTTTTATGCAAAAGAACTCAATTTTTTGTAATTTCGAAATTGATATTTTATTTTGGATCCCTACTTTTGTTTTACAAAAAGAACTCGATTTTTAGTAATTTGGATATTTATATTTTATTCTCGATATGTACTTTGGTTTTATGCAAAAGAACTCAATTTTTTGTAATTTTGAAATTGGTATTTTATTTTGAATCCGTACTTTTGTTTTACAAAAAATAAACTCAATTTTTCATAAATTTGAAATTTATATTTTATTCTCGATGCGTACTTTTGTTTTATGCAAAAGAACTCCATTTTTTGTAATTTCGAAATTGATATTTTATTTTGGATCCCTACTTTTGTTTTACAAAAAGAACTCGATTTTTAGTAATTTGGATATTTATATTTTATTCTCGATATGTACTTTGGTTTTATGCAAAAGAACTCAATTTTTTGTAATTTTGAAATTGATATTTTATTTTGGATCCCTACTTTTGTTTTACAAAAAATAAACTCAATTTTTCATAATTTTGAAATTTATATTTTATTCTCGATGCGTACTTTTGTTTTATGCAAAAGAACTCCATTTTTTGTAATTTCGAAATTGATATTTTATTTTGGATCCCTACTTTTGTTTTACAAAAAGAACTCGATTTTTAGTAATTTGGATATTTATATTTTATTCTCCACATGTACTTTGGTTTTATGCAAAAGAACTCAATTTTTGTAATTTGAAAATTTATATTTTATATTCGATCCCTACTTTTGTTTAACAAAAAGAACTCAATATTTAGTAATTTGGATATTTATATTTTATTCTCGATATGTACTTTGGTTTTATGCAAAAGAACTCATATTTTTGGAATTTCGAAATTTATATTTTATTTCGGATCCCTACTTTTGTTTTACAAAAAGAACTCAATTTTTAGTAATTGGGATATTTATATTTTATTCTCAATATGTACTTTGGTTTTATGCAAAAGAACTCAATTTTTTGTAATTTCGAAATTGATATTTGATTTTGGATCCCTACTTATGTTTTACAAAAAGAACTCAATTTTTAGTAATTTGGATATTTATATTTTATTCTCGATATAAACTTTGCTTTTATGCAAAAGAACTCTATTTTTTGAAATTTCGAAATTTATATTTTATATTCGATCCCTACTTTTGTTTAACAAAAAGAACTCAATATTTAGTAATTTGGATATTTATATTTTATTCTCGATATGTACTTTGGTTTTATGCAAAAGAACTCATATTTTTGGAATTTTGAAATTTATATTTTATTTTGGATCCCTACTTTTGTTTTACAAAAAGAACTCAAATTTTAGTAGTTTGGATATTTATATTTTATTCTCGATATGTACTTTGGTTTTATGCAAAAGAAGTCAATTTTTTGTAATTTTGAAATTGATATTTTATTTTGGATCTCTAATTTTGTTTTACAAAAAATAAACTCAATTTTTCATAATTTTGAAATTTATATTTTATTCTCGATGCGTACTTTTGATTTATGCAAAGGAACTCCATTTTTTGTAATTTCGAAATTGATATTTTATTTTTTATCCCTACTTTTGTTTTACAAAAAGAACTCAATTTTTAGTAATTTGGATATTTATATTTTATTCTCCATATGTACTTTGGTTTTATGCAAAAGAACTCAATTTTTTGTAATTTCCAAATTGATATTTGATTTTGGATCCCTACTTTTGTTTTACAAAAAGAACTTAATTTTTAGTATTTTGGATATTTATATTTTATTCTCGATATGTACTTTGGTTTTATGCAAAAGAACTCAATTTTTTGTAATTTAAAAATTTATATTTTATTTTGGATCCCTACTTTTGTTTTACAAAAAGAACTTAATATTTAGTAAATTGGATATTTATATTTTATTCTTGATATGTACTTTGGTTTTATGCAAAAGAACTCAATTTTTTGTAATTTCAAAATTTATATTTTATTTTGGATCCCTACTTTTGTTTTACAAAAAGAACTCAAATTTTAGTAGTTTAGATATTTATATTTTATTCTCGATATGTACTTTGGTTTTATGCAAAAGAACTCAATTTTTTGTAATTTTGAAATTGATATTTTATTTTGGATCCCTACTTTTGTTTTACAAAAAGAACTCAAATTTTAGTAGTTTAGATATTTATATTTTATTCTCGATATGTACTTTGGTTTTATGCAAAAGAACTCAATTTTTTGTAATTTTGAAATTGATATTTTATTTTGGATCCCTACTTTTGTTTTACAAAAAATAAACTCAATTTTTCATAATTTTGAAATTTATATTTTATTCTCTATGCGTATATTTGTTTTATGCAAAAGAACTCCATTTTTTGTAATTTCGAAATTTATATTTTGTATTCGATCCCTACTTTTGTTTAACAAAAAGAACTCAATATTTAGTAATTTGGATATTTATATTTTATTCTCGATATGTACTTTGGTTTTATGCAAAAGAACTCATATTTTTGGAATTTCGAAATTTATATTTTATTTTGGATCCCTACTTTTCTTTTACAAAAACAACTCAAATTTAAGTAGTTTGGATATTTATATTTTATTCTCGATATATACTTTGGTTTTATGCAAAAGAACTCAATTTTTTGTAATTTTGAAATTGATATTTTATTTTGGATCCCTACTTTTGTTTTACAAAAAATAAACTCAATTTTTCATAATTTTGAAATTTATATTTTATTCTCGATGCGTACTTTTGTTTTATGCAAAAGAACTCCATTTTTTGTAATTTCGAAATTGATATTTTATTTTTGATCCCTACTTTTGTTTTAGAAAAAGAACTCAATTTTTTGTAATTTGGATATTTATATTTTATTCTCCATATGTACTTTGGTTTTATACAAAAGAACTCAATTTTTTGTAATTTCCAAATTGATATTTGATTTTGGATCCCTACTTTTGTTTTACAAAAAGAACTCAATTTTTAGTAATTTGGATATTTATATTTTAGTCTCCATATGTACTTTGGTTTTATGCAAAAGAACTCAATTTTTTGTAATTTCCAAATTGATATTTGATTTTGGATCCCTACTTTTGTTTTACAAAAAGAACTCAATTTTTAGTAATTTGGATATTTATATTTTATTCTCCATATGTACTTTGGTTTTATGCAAAAGAACTCAATTTTTTGTAATTTCCAAATTGATATTTGATTTTGGATCCCTACTTTTGTTTTACAAAAAGAACTCAATTTTTAGTAATTTGGATATTTATATTTTATTCTCGATATGTACTTTGGTTTTATGCAAAAGAACTCATATTTTTGGAATTTCGAAATTTATATTTTATTTTGGATCCCTACTTTTGTTTTACAAAAACAACTCAAATTTTAGTAGTTTGGATATTTATATTTTATTCTCGATATGTACTTTGGTTTTATGCAAAAGAACTCAATTTTTTGTAATTTTGAAATTGATATTTTATTTTGGATCCCTACTTTTGTTTTACAAAAAATAAACTCAATTTTTCATAATTTTGAAATTTATATTTTATTCTCGATGCGTACTTTTGTTTTATGCAAAAGAACTCCATTTTTTGTAATTTCGAAATTGATATTTTATTTTGGATCCCTACTTTTGTTTTACAAAAAGAACTCAATTTTTAGTAATTTGGATATTTATATTTTATTCTCCATATGTACTTTGGTTTTATGCAAAAGAAATCAATTTTTTGTAATTTCCAAATTGATATTTGATTTTGAATCCCTACTTTTGTTTTACAAAAAGAACTCAATTTTTAGTAATTTGGATATTTATATTTTATTCTCGATATGTACTTTGGTTTTATGCAAAAGAACTCATATTTTTGTAATTTCGAAATTTATATTTTATTTTGGATCCCTACTTTTCTTTTACAAAAAATAAACTCAATTTTTCATAATTTAGAAATTTATATTTTGTTCTCGGTACGTACTTTTGTTTTATGCAAAAGAACTCAATTTTTTGTAATTTCGAAATTTATATTTTATTTTGGATCCCTACTTTTTTTTTACTAAAAGAACTCGATTTTTAGTAATTTGGATATTTATATTTTATTCTCGATATGTACTTTGGTTTTATGCAAAAGAACTCAATTTTTTGTAATTTCGAAATTCATATTTTATTTTGGATCCCTGCTTTTTTTTTATAAAAAGAACTTAATATTTAGTAATTTGGATATTTGTATTTTATTCTCGATATGTACTTTGGTTTTATGCAAAAGAACTCAATTTTTTGAATTTCGAAATTGATATTTTATTTTGGATCCCTACTTTTGTTTTACAAAAAGTAAACTCAATTTTTCATAATTTTGAAATTTATATTTTATTCTCGATATGTACTTTTCTGTTATGCAAAAGAACTCAATTTTTTCTAATTCCGAAATTTATATTTTATTTTGGATCCCTACTTTTCGTTTTACAAAAAGAATTCAATTTTTAGTAATTTGGATATTTATATTTTATTCTCGATATGTACTTTGGTTTTATGCAAAAGAACTCAATTTTTTGTAATTTCGAAATTGATATTTTATTTTGGATCCCTACTTTTGTTTTACAAAAAGAACTCAAATTTTAGTAATTCTGATATTTATATTTTATTCTTGATATGTACTTTGGTTTTATGCAAAAGAACTCAATTTTTTGTAATTTCGAAATTGATATTTTATTTTGGATCCCTACTTTTGTTTTACAAAAAATAAACTCAATTTCTCATAATTTAGAAATTTATATTTTATTCTCGGTACGTACTTTTGTTTTATGCAAAAGAACTCAATTTTTTGTAATTCCGAAATTGATATTTTATTTTGGATCCCTACTTTTTTTTTACAAAAAGAACTCGATTTTAAGTAATTTGGATATTTATATTTTATTCTCGATATGTACTTTGGTTTTATGCAAAAGAACTCAATTTTTTGTAATTTCGAAATTCATATTTTATTTTGGATCCCTGCTTTTGTTTTATAAAAAGAACTTAATATTTAGTAATTTGGATATTTGTATTTTATTCTCGATATGTACATTGGTTTTATGCAAAAGAACTCAATTTTTTGAATTTCGAAATTGATATTTTATTTTGGATCCCTACTTTTGTTTTACAAAAAATAAACTCAATTTTTCATAATTTTGAAATTTATATTTTATTCTCGATATGTACTTTTCTGTTATGCAAAAGAACTCAATTTTTTCTAATTTCCAAATTTATATTTTATTTTGGATCCCTACTTTTGTTTTACAAAAAGAACTCAATATTTAGTAATTTGGATATTTATATTTTATTCTCGATATGTACTTTGGTTTTATGCAAAAGAACTCAATTTTTTGTAATTTCGAAATTGATATTTTATTTTGGATCCCTACTTTTGTTTTACAAAAAGAACTCAAATTTTAGTAATTCTGATATTTATATTTTATTCTTGATATGTACTTTGGTTTTATGCAAAAGAACTCAATTTTTTGTAATTTCAAAATTGATATTTTATTTTGGATCCCTACTTTTGTTTTAAAAAAAATAAACTCAATTTCTCATAATTTAGAAATTTATATTTTATTCTCGGTACGTACTTTTGTTTTATGCAAAAGAACTCAATTTTTTGTAATTCCGAAATTGATATTTTATTTTGGATCCCTACTTTTTTTTTACAAAAAGAACTCGATTTTTAGTAATTTGGATATTTATATTTTATTCTCGATATGTACTTTGGTTTTATGCAAAAGAACTCAATTTTTTGTAATTTCGAAATTCATATTTTATTTTGGATCCCTGCTTTTGTTTTATAAAAAGAACTTAATATTTAGTAATTTGGATATTTGTATTTTATTCTCGATATGCACTTTGGTTTTATGCAAAAGAACTCAATTTTTTGTAATTTCGAAATTGATATTTTATTTTGGATCCCTACTTTTGTTTTACAAAAAATAAACTCAATTTTTCATAATTTTGAAATTTATATTTTATTCTCAATACGTACTTTTCTTTTATGCAAAAGAACTCAATTTTTTGTAAATTCGAAATTCATATTTTATTTTGGATCCCTAATTTTTTTTTACAAAAAATAAACTCAATTTTCCATAATTTTGAAATTTATATTTTATTCTCAATACGTACTTTTCTTTTATGCAAAAGAACTCAATTTTTTCTATTTTCGAAATTGATATTTTATTTTGGATCCCTACTTTTTGTTTTACAAAAAGAACTCAAGTTTTAGTAATTTGGATATTTATATTTTATTCTCGATATGTACTTTGGTTTTATGCAAAAGAGCTCAATTTTTTGTAATTTCGAAATTGATATTTTATTTTGGATCCCTACTTTTTCTTTTACAAAAAGAACTCAATTTTTAGTAATTTGGATATTTATATTTTATTCTCGATATGTAATTTGGTTTTATGCAAAAGAACTCAATTTGTTGTAATTTCGAAATTCATATTTTATTTTGGATCCCTACTTTTGTTTTACAAAAAATAAACTCAATTTTTCATAATTTAGAAATTTATATTTTATTCTCGATATGTACTTTTCTTTTATGCAAAAGAACTCAATTTTTTCTAATTTCGAAATTTATATTTTATTTTGGATCCCTACTTTTTGTTTTACAAAAAGAATTCAATTTTTAGTAATTTGGATATTTACATTTTATTCTCGATATGTACTTTGGTTTATGCAAAAGAAATCAATTTTTTGTAATTTCGAAATTGATATTTTATTTTGGATCCCTACTTTTGTTTTACAAAAAGAACTCAATTTTTAGTAATTTGGATATTTACATTTTATTCTCGATATGTACTTTGGTTTATGCAAAAGAACTCAATTTTTTGTAATTTCGAAATTTATATTTTATTTTGGAGCCCTACTTTTGTTTTACAAAAAGAACTCAATATTTAGTAATTTGGGTATTTATATTTTCTTCTCGATATGTACTTTGGTTTTATGCAAAAAGAACTCAATTTTTTGTAATTTTGAAATTGATATTTTATTTTGGATCCCTACTTTTGTTTTACAAAAAGAACTCAAATTTTAGTAATTCTGATATTTATATTTTATTCTTGATATGTACTTTGGTTTTATGCAAAAGAACTCAATTTTTTGTAATTTCGAAATTCATATTTTATTTTGGATCCCTACTTTTGGTTTACACAAAATAAACTCAATTTTTCATAATTTAGAAATTTATATTTTATTCTCGGTACGTACTTTTGTTTTATGCAAAAGAACTCAATTTTTTGTAATTTCGAAATTGATATTTTATTTTGGATCCCTACTTTTGTTTTACAAAAAGAACTCGATTTTTAGTAATTTGGATATTTATATTTTATTTTCGATATGTACTTTGGTTTTATGCAAAAGAACTCAATTTTTTGTAATTTCGAAATTGGTATTTTATTTTGGATCCCTACTTTTGTTTTATAAAAAGAATTTTATATTTAGTAATTTGGATATTTGTATTTTATTCTTGATATGTACTTTAGTTTTATGCAAAAGAACTCAATTTTTTGTAATTTCGAAATTGATATTTTATTTTGGATCCCTAATTTTGTTTTACAAAAAATAAACTCAATTTTTCATAATTTTGAAATTTATATTTTATTCTCACTACCTAGTTTTCTTTTATGCAAAAGAACTCAATTTTTTGTAATTTCGAAATTTGTATTTTATTTTGGATCCCTAATTTTTTTTTACAAAAAATAAACTCAATTTTTCATAATTTTGAAATTTATATTTTATTCTCAATACGTACTTTTCTTTTATGCAAAAGAAGTCAATTTTTTCTATATTCGAAATTGATATTTTATTTTGGATCCCTACTTTTTGTTTTACAAAAAGAACTCAAGTTTTAGTAATTTGGATATTTATATTTTATTCTCGATATGTACTTTGGTTTTATGCAAAAGAACTCAATTTTTTGTAATTTCGAAATTGATATTTTATTTTGGATCCCTACTTTGTTTGCATATTTCAAGTCCAGAGTTTTATGGACACCTACAGTTTTGATGATGAAGTTTTTAGGAAGTTTCAATCAACATTAAAGACTTGTGCCATCTCACAAAGGAAGGTTGCTTGATAAGAAAGGAAAGGCATAAAGAGCATTCAAAGCTTTCAAGAGAGAAGATTGATGAAGATTTTCTCAAGAGCTGAAGGATCAAAGGTAGAAGGTTCTGTTTTGGGTGTTGGATAAAAAGAGTAAGTCATAAATCCCATTCAAGACCTTCCCAAACAAGAGAGCAAGGTGTTTTCTCGCAAAAACGTTTTTCTACGCTTTTAATCGATTACCATACGTAGATAATCGATTATTTAACTTAAAATTTGAATAAAAAATGTTTAACGAGCAAAATAATCGATTAAGTGTCTTTGATAATCGATTATATTGATTCTGGGTTAATATAATCGATTATGGCCTAATCTAATCGATTAAATCAGACGATATTTGTTTTCCAGTTTTTAAACATGATATAATCGATTAAGCTTTTAATATAATCGATTAAATGAGTCGTTTTGCGAAATTAATTCTAAATCAACCTAAGAATGGAAACTTTGGAGCATTTTCGAATTATAAAATGAAAGAGAATGTCTTAGGTTTAACACATCTGAACAAACACAAAATATTCAAAGTGTTTCTGCGCCTTAGTTTTTTCAAAGCCGCTTTCCTGCTCTCTTCAGTTTGATCAAGTCTTTGGAAGTGGTGATCATTGTGCTTAAGCTTTCTATCCAGCACATTTTAGGTGTATTCTTTTACTGTTTTCTGTAAAGGGAAAATTCATCCCTTGGATCTGTTCTAAGGGAGGTGTTTCATCTCTTGTGTGTCAAGAGAGGTGGGTTTCATCCTCAGTGTGTCTGGGGAGGTGTTTCATCTCTTGTGTGTCAAGAGAGGTGGGTTTCATCCTCAGTGTGTCTGGGGAGGTGTTTCATCCTTAGTGTGTCTAAGGAGGTGTTTTCATTTATCTTTATTTTGTTATTGCATGAATTGGTGTTTGTAATTTCAATTTAAAGATAGTGGGGAAAATCATCACGGATTTGTGGTGGTTGGGAACTGGATGTAGGATTGGCTTAATCCGAACCAGTATAAATCTCTGTGTTCTTTCTCTTTCTCTTTATCTCTTAATTGTCGATCATTATTACAATTGCTAATCTCAACAGCGTTAATCAAAGGATTGGAAAAATTCACATCCAAGTTTTTGAAAGTTTTTCAAAACCTGAAAATTTATTTAAAAGAGAAAATTTCTTTAAAAACCCAATTCACCCCCCCCCTCTTGGTTTTTACACTGCCGTCTTTATTTAACAATTGGCCTCAGAGCTGGTTTTTGAAAGTTATTCAAAAACAAGATCCTTATGGCGAACAAAAATCAAACTTTTGCTTGAAGGTGCATCTATTCATAGACCACCACTTTTACAGGTGAAAACTATCCTTTTTGGAAATTGAGGATGGAAATTTTTCTAAGGTCTAATGATCAAGGCGTTTGGGATGCTGTTGTAAATGGTCCTTTTATTCCTATGGTTGTTGTTGAAGAAGCGCAGGTACCTAAGAAGAAAGCAAATTGGAGCAAGGATGAATACAACCAGAATCAATGCGACATAAGGGCATGTAACATGATAGCATCTGCCTTAACCATTGATGAGTTTTACAGGTTATCGGATTGCACAACTGCAAAGGAGATGTGGGACACTCTAGAAGTCACACATGAAGGAACTGAAGAAGTGAAACGATCAAGGAAGAACACCTTGATTCAAGAATATGAAATGTTCCGTATGAGCAAAGGAGAAACCATATGCGACGTACAAAAGAGATTTACTCACATCGTAAATCATCTCAAGGCATTAGGTAAGAAATTCGATACTGAAGAATTAAATGTCAAAATTTTGAAATCTTTGGACAGGACTTGGCAACCTAAAGTGACGGCCATCACGGAATCAAAGAACCTGTCAAACATGAACATGACAACTCTTTTCGGGAAACTCAGAGAACATGAAATGGAACTTGGACGCTTCAAAGGAGAAGAAGAAGAAGTCAAAAGAACTCAATTTGTTGTAATTTCCAAATTCATATTTTATTTTGGATCCCTACTTTTGTTTTACAAAAAATAAACTCAATTTTTCATAATTTAGAAATTTATATTTTATTCTCGATATGTACTTTTCTTTTATGCAAAAGAACTCAATTTTTTCTAATTTCGAAATATATATTTTATTTTGGATCCCTACTTTTTGTTTTACAAAAAGAATTCAATTTTTAGTAATTTGGATATTTACATTTTATTCTCGATATGTACTTTGGTTTATGCAAAAGAAATCAATTTTTTGTAATTTCGAAATTGATATTTTATTTTGGATCCCTACTTTTGTTTTACAAAAAGAACTCAATTTTTAGTAATTTGGATATTTACATTTTATTCTCGATATGTACTTTGGTTTATGCAAAAGAACTCAATTTTTTGTAATTTCGAAATTTATATTTTATTTTGGAGCCCTACTTTTGTTTTACAAAAAGAACTCAATATTTAGTAATTTGGATATTTATATTTTCTTCTCGATATGTACTTTGGTTTTATGCAAAAGAACTCAATTTTTTGTAATTTCGAAATTGATATTTTATTTTGGATCCCTACTTTTGTTTTACAAAAAGAACTCAAATTTTAGTAATTCTGATATTTATATTTTATTCTTGATATGTACTTTGGTTTTATCCAAAAGAACTCAATTTTTTGTAATTTCGAAATTCATATTTTATTTTGGATCCGTACTTTTGTTTTACACAAAATAAACTCAATTTTTCATAATTTAGAAATTTATATTTTATTCTCGGTACGTACTTTTGTTTTATGCAAAAGAACTCAACTTTTTGTAATTTCGAAATTGATATTTTATTTTGGATCCCTACTTTTGTTTTACAAAAAGAACTCGATTTTTAGTAATTTGGATATTTATATTTTATTCTCGATATGTACTTTGGTTTTATGCAAAAGAACTCAATTTTTTGTAATTTCGAAATTGGTATTTTATTTTGGATCCCTACTTTTGTTTTATAAAAAGATTTTAATATTTAGTAATTTGGATATTTGTATTTTATTCTTGATATGTACTTTGGTTTTATGCAAAAGAACTCAATGTTTTGTAATTTCGAAATTGATATTTTATTTTGGATCCCTAATTTTTTTTTACAAAAAATAAACTCAATTTTTCATAATTTTGAAATTTATATTTTATTCTCAATACGTACTTTTCTTTTATGCAAAAGAAGTCAATTTTTTCTATATTCGAAATTGATATTTTATTTTGGATCCCTACTTCTTGTTTTACAAAAAGAACTCAAGTTTTAGTAATTTGGATATTTATATTTTATTCTCGATATGTACTTTGGTTTTATGCAAAAGAACTCAATTTTTTGTAATTTCGAAATTGATATTTTATTTTGGATCCCTACTTTTGTTTTACAAAAAGAACTTAATTTTTAGTAATTTGGATATTTATATTTTATTCTTGATATGTACTTTGGTTTTATGCAAAAGAACTCAATTTTTTGTAATTTCGAAATTGATATTTTATTTTGGATCCCTACTTTTGTTTTACAAAAAGAACTCGATTTTTAGTAATTTGGATATTTATATTTTATTCTTGATATGTACTTTGGTTTTATGCAAAAGAACTCAATTTTTTGTAATTTCGAAATTGATATTTGCTTTTGGATCCCTACTTTTGTTTTACAAAAAGAACTTAATACTTAGTAATTTGGATATTTGTATTTTATTCTCGATATGTACTATGGTTTTATGCAAAAGAACTAAATTTTTTGTAATTTCGAAATTGATATTTTATTTTGGATCCCTACTTTTGTTTTACAAAAAGAACTCAATTTTTAGTAATTTGGATATTTATATTTTATTCTCGATATGTACTTTGGTTTTATGCAAAAGAACTCAATTTTTTGCAATTTCGAAATTGATAGTTTATTTTGGATCCCTGATTTTGTTTTACAAAAAATAAACTCAATTTTTCATAATTTTGAAATTTATATTTTATTCTCAATACGTACTTTTCTTTTATACAAAAGAACTCAATTTTTTGTAATTTCGAAATTGATATTTTATTTTGGATCCCTACTTTTGTTTTACAAAAAGAACTCGATTTTTAGTAATTTGGATATTTATATTTTATTCTCGATATGTACTTTGATTTTACGCAAAAGAACTCAATTTTTTATAATTTCGAAGTTTATATTTTATTTTGGATCCCTACTTTTGTTTTACAAAAAAGAACTCAACATGTAGTAATTTGGATATTTATATTTTATTCTCGATATGTACTTTGGTTTTATGCAAAAGAACTCAATTTTTTGTAATTTCGAAATTGATATTTTATTTTGGATCCTTACTTTTGATTTAGAAAAAGAACTCGATTTTTAGTAATTTGGATATTTATATTTTATTCTCGATATGTACTTTGATTTTACGCAAAAGAACTCAATTTTTTATAATTTCGAAGTTTATATTTTATTTTGGATCCCTACTTTTGTTTTACAAAAAAGAACTCAACATGTAGTAATTTGGATATTTATATTTTATTCTCGATATGTACTTTGGTTTTATGCAAAAGAACTCAATTTTTTGTAATTTCGAAATTGATATTTTATTTTGGATCCTTACTTTTGATTTACAAAAAGAACTCGATTTTTAGTAATTTGGATATTTATATTTTATTCTCGATATGTACTTTGATTTTACGCAAAAGAACTCAATTTTTTATAATTTCGAAGTTTATATTTTATTTTGGATCCCTACTTTTGTTTTACAAAAAAGAACTCAACATGTAGTAATTTGGATATTTATATTTTATTCTCGATATGTACTTTGGTTTTGTGGAAAAGAACTCAATTTTTTGTAATTTCGAAATTGATATTTTTTTTTGGATCCCTACTTTTGTTTTACAAAAAGAACTCAATATTTAGTAATTTGGATATTTATATTTTATTCTCGATATGTACTTTGGTTTTGTGCAAAAGAACTCAATTTTTTGTAATTTCGAAATTGATATTTTATTTTGGACACCTACTTTTGTTTTACAAAAAATAAACTAAATTTTTCATAATTTTGAAATTTATATTTTATTCTCGATACGTACTTTTGTTTTATGCAAAAGAACTCAATTTTTTGTAATTTCGAAATTGATATTTTATTTTGGATCCCTACTTTTGTTTTACAAAAGGAACTCAATTTTTAGTAATTTGGATATTTATATTTTATTCTCGATATGTACTTTGGTTTTATGCAAAAGAACTCACTTTTTGTAATTTCGAAATTGATATTTTATTTTGGATCCCTACTTTTGTTTTACAAAAACAACTCAATATTTAGTAATTTGGATATTTATATTTTATTCTCGATATGTACTTTGGTTTTATGCAAAAGAACTCAATTTTTTGTAATTTCGAAAATGATATTTTATTTTGGATCCCTACTTTTGTTTTACAAAAGGAACTCAATTTTTAGTAATTTGGATATTTATATTTTATTCTCGATATGTACTTTGGTTTTATGCAAAAGAACTCAATTTTTTGTAATTTCGAAATTGAAATTTTATTTTGGATCCCTACTTTTGTTTTACAAAAAGAACTTAATATTTAGTAATTTGGATATTTATATTTTATTCTCGATATTAACTTTGGTTTTATGCAAAAGATCTCAATTTTTTGTAATTTCAAAATTGATATTTTATTTTGGATCCCTACTTTTGTTCTACAAAAAGAACTCAATTTTTAGTAATTTGGATATTTATATTTGATTCTTGATATGTACTTTGGTTTTATGCAAAAGAACTCAATTTTTAGTAATTTGGATATTTATATTTTATTCTCGATATGTATTTTGGTTTTATGCAAAATAACTCAATTTTTAGTAATTTGGATATTTATATTTTATTCTCGATATGTACTTTGGTTTTATGCAAAAGATCTCAATTTTTTGTAATTTCGAAATTGATATTTTATTTTGGATCCCTACTTTTCTTTTACGAAAAGAACTCAAATTTTAGTAATTTGGATATTGATATTTTTTTCTCGACATGTACTTTGGTTTTATGCAAAAGATCTCAATTTTGTGTAATTTCAAAATTGAAATTTTATTTTGGATCCCTACTTTTGTTCTACAAAAAGAACTCAATTTTTAGTAATTTGGATATTTATATTTTATTCTTGATATGTACTTTGGTTTTATGCAAAAGAACTCAATTTTTAGTAATTTGGATATTTATATTTTATTCTCGATATGTACTTTGGTTTTATGCAAAAGATCTCAATTTTTTGTAATTTCGAAATTGATATTTTATTTTGGATCCCTACTTTTGTTTTACAAAAAGAACTCAATTTTTGGTAATTTGGATATTTATATTTTATTCTCGATATGTACTTTGGTTTTATGCAAAAGAACTCGATTTTTTGTAATTTCAAAATTGATATTTTATTTTGGATCCCTACTTTTGTTTTACAAAAAGAACTCAATTTTTAGTAATTTTGATATTTATATTTGATTCTTGATATGTACTTTGGTTTTATGCAAAAGAACTCAATTTTTAGTAATTTGGATATTTATATTTTATTCTCGATATGTATTTTGGTTTTATGCAAAAGAACTCAATTTTTAGTAATTTGGATATTTATATTTTATTCTCGATATGTACTTTGATTTTATGCAAAAGAACTCAATTTTTTGTATTTTCGAAATTGATATTTTATTTTGGATCCCTACTTTTTGTTTTACAAAAAGAACTCAATTTTTAGTAATTTGGATATTTATATTTTATTCTCGATATGTACTTTGGTTTTATGCAAAAGAACTCAATTTTTTGCAATTTCGAAATTGATATTTTATTTTGGATCCTTACTTTTGTTTTACAAAAAGAACTCGATTTTTAGTAATTTGGATATTTATATTTTATTCTCGATATGTACTTTGATTTTACGCAAAAGAACTCAATTTTTTATAATTTCGAAGTTTATATTTTATTTTGGATCCCTACTTTTGTTTTACAAAAAAGAACTCAACATGTAGTAATTTGGATATTTATATTTTATTCTCGATATGTACTTTGGTTTTGTGGAAAAGAACTCAATTTTTTGTAATTTCGAAATTGATATTTTATTTTGGATCCCTACTTTTGTTTTACAAAAAGAACTCAATATTTAGTAATTTGGGTATTTATATTTTATTCTCGATATGTACTTTGGTTTTGTGCAAAAGAACTCAATTTTTTGTAATTTCGAAATTGATATTTTATTTTGGACACCTACTTTTGTTTTACAAAAAATAAACTAAATTTTTCATAATTTTGAAATTTATATTTTATTCTCGATACGTACTTTTGTTTTATGCAAAAGAACTCAATTTTTTGTAATTTCGAAATTGATATTTTATTTTGGATGCCTACTTTTGTTTTACAAAAGGAACTCAATTTTTAGTAATTTGGATATTTATATTTTATTCTCGATATGTACTTTGGTTTTATGCAAAAGAACTCAATTTTTTGTAATTTTGAAATTGATATTTTATTTTGGATCCCTACTTTTGTTTTACAAAAACAACTCAATATTTAGTAATTTGGATATTTATCTTTTATTCTCGATATGTACTTTGGTTTTATGCAAAAGAACTCATTTTTTTGTTATTTCGAAAATGATATTTTATTTTGGATCCCTACTTTTGTTTTACAAAAGGAACTCAATTTTTAGTAATTTGGATATTTATATTTTATTCTCGATATGTAGTTTGGTTTTATGCAAAAGAACTCAATTTTTTGTAATTTCGAAATTGAAATTTTATTTTGGATCCCTACTTTTGTTTTACAAAAACAACTTAATATTTAGTAATTTGGATATTTATATTTTATTCTCGATATTAACTTTGGTTTTATGCAAAAGATCTCAATTTTTTGTAATTTCAAAATTGATATTTTATTTTGGATCCCTACTTTTGTTCTACAAAAAGAACTCAATTTTTAGTAATTTGGATATTTATATTTGATTCTTGATATGTACTTTGGTTTTATGCAAAAGAACTCAATTTTTAGTAATTTGGATATTTATATTTTATTCTCGATATGTATTTTGGTTTTATGCAAAATAACTCAATTTTTAGTAATTTGGATATTTATATTTTATTCTCGATATGTACTTTGGTTTTATGCAAAAGATCTCAATTTTTTGTAATTTCGAAATTGATATTTTATTTTGGATCCCTACTTTCCTTTTACGAAAAGAACTCAAATTTTAGTAATTTGGATATTGATATTTTATTCTCGATATGTACTTTGGTTTTATGCAAAAGATCTCAATTTTTTGTAATTTCGAAATTTATATTTTATTTTGGATCCCTACTTTTGTTCTACAAAAAAAGAACTCAATTTTTAGTAATTTGGATATTTATATTTTATTCTTGATATGTACTTTGGTTTTATGCAAAAGAACTTAATTTTTTGTAATTTGGATATTTATATTTTATTCTCGATATATACTTTGGTTTTATGCAAAAGATCTCAATTTTCTGTAATTTCGAAATTGATATTTTATTTTGGATCCCTACTTTTGTTTTACAAAAAGAACACAATTTTTGGTAATTTGGATATTTATATTTTATTCTCGATATGTACTTTGGTTTTATGCAAAAGAACTCGATTTTTTGTAATTTCAAAATTGATATTTTATTTTGGATCCCTACTTTTGTTTTACAAAAAGAACTCAATTTTTAGTAATTTGGATATTTATATTTGATTCTTGATATGTACTTTGGTTTTATGCAAAAGAACTCAATTTTTAGTAATTTGGATATTTATATTTTATTCTCGATATGTATTTTGGTTTTATGCAAAAGAACTCAATTTTTAGTAATTTGGATATTTATATTTTATTCTCGATATGTACTTTGGTTTTATGTAAAAGATCTCAATTTTTTGTAATTTCGAACTTGATATTTTATTTTGGATCCCTACTTTTGTTTTACGAAAAGAACTCAAATTTTAGTAATTTGGATATTTATATTTTATTCTCGATATGTACTTTGGTTTTATGCAAAAGAACTCAATTTTTTGTAATTTCGAAATTGAAATTTTATTTTGGATCCCTACTTTTGTTTTACAAAAACAACTTAATATTTAGTAATTTGGATATTTATATTTTATTCTCGATATTTACTTTGGTTTTATGCAAAAGATCTCAATTTTTTGTAATTTCAAAATTGATATTTTATTTTGGATCCCTACTTTTGTTCTACAAAAAGAACTCAATTTTTAGTAATTTGGATATTTATATTTGATTCTTGATATGTACTTTGGTTTTATGCAAAAGAACTCAATTTTTAGTAATTTGGATATTTATATTTTATTCTCGATATGTATTTTGGTTTTATGCAAAAGAACTCAATTTTTAGTAATTTGGATATTTATATTTTATTCTCGATATGTACTTTGGTTTTATGCAAAAGATCTCAATTTTTTGTAATTTCGAAATTGATATTTTATTTTGGATCCCTACTTTTCTTTTACGAAAAGAACTCAAATTTTTGTAATTTGGATATTGATATTTTATTCTCGATATGTACTTTGGTTTTATGCAAAAGATCTCAATTTTCTGTAATTTCAAAATTGATATTTTATTTTGGATCCCTACTTTTGTTTTACAAAAAGAACTCAATTTTTAGTAATTTGGATATTTATATTTTATTCTTGATATGTACTTTGGTTTTATGCAAAAGAACTCAATTTTTAGTAATTTGGATATTTATATTTTATTCTCGATATGTACTTTGGTTTTATGCAAAAGAACTCAATTTTTTGTAATTTCGGAATTGAAATTTTATTTTGGATCCCTACTTTTGTTTTACAAAAACAACTCAATATTTAGTAATTTGGATATTTATATTTTATTCTCGACATGTACTTTTCTTTTATGCAAAAGAACTCAATTTTTTGTATTTTCGAAATTGATATTTTATTTTGGATCCCTACTTTTGTTTTACAAAAGGAACTCAATTTTTAGTAATTTGGATATTTATATTTTATTCTCGATATGTACTTTGGTTTTATGCAAAAGAACTCAATTTTTTGTAATTTCGAAATTGATATTTTATTTTGGATCCCTACTTTTGTTTTACAAAAACAACTCAATATTTAGTAATTTGGATATTTATATTTTATTCTCGATATGTACTTTGGTTTTATGCAAAAGAACTCAATTTTTTGTAATTTCGAAAATGATATTTTATTTTGGATCCCTACCTTTGTTTTACAAAAGGAACTCAATTTTTAGTAATTTGGATATTTATATTTTATTCTCGATATGTACTTTGGTTTTATGCAAAAGAACTCAATTTTTTGTAATTTCGAAATTGAAATTTTATTTTGGATCCCTACTTTTGTTTTACAAAAACAACTTAATATTTAGTAATTTGGATATTTATATTTTATCCTCGATATTTACTTTGGTTTTATGCAAAAGATCTCAATTTTCTGTAATTTCAAAATTGAAATTTTATTTTGGATCCCTACTTTTGTTCTACAAAAAGAACTCAATTTTTAGTAATTTGGATATTTATATTTTATTCTTGATATGTACTTTGGTTTTATGCAAAAGAACTCAATTTTTAGTAATTTGGATATTTATATTTTATTCTCGATATGTACTTTGGTTTTATGCAAAAGATCTCAATTTTTTGTAATTTCGGAATTGAAATTTTATTTTGGATCCCTACTTTTGTTTTACAAAAACAACTCAATATTTAGTAATTTGGATATTTATATTTTATTCTCGACATGTACTTTTCTTTTATGCAAAAGAACTCAATTTTTTGTATTTTCGAAATTCATATTTTATTTTGGATCCCTACTTTTGTTTTACAAAAGGAACTCAATTTTTAGTAATTTGGATATTTATATTTTATTCTCGATATGTATTTTGGTTTTATGCAAAAGAACTCAATTTTTAGTAATTTGGATATTTATATTTTATTCTCGATATGTACTTTGGTTTTATGCAAAAGATCTCAATTTTTTGTAATTTCGAAATTGATATTTTATTTTGGATCCCTACTTTTCTTTTACTGAAAAGAACTCAAATTTTTGTAATTTGGATATTGATATTTTATTCTCGATATGTACTTTGGTTTTATGCAAAAGATCTCAATTTTCTGTAATTTCAAAATTGAAATTTTATTTTGGATCCCTACTTTTGTTCTACAAAAAGAACTCAATTTTTAGTAATTTGGATATTTATATTTGATTCTTGATATGTACTTTGGTTTTATGCAAAAGAACTCAATTTTTAGTAATTTGGATATTTATATTTTATTCTCGATATGTATTTTGGTTTTATGCAAAAGAACTCAATTTTTAGTAATTTGGATATTTATATTTTATTCTCGATATGTACTTTGGTTTTATGCAAAAGATCTCAATTTTTTGTAATTTCGAAATTGATATTTTATTTTGGATCCCTACTTTTCTTTTACGAAAAGAACTCAAATTTTTGTAATTTGGATATTGATATTTTATTCTCGATATGTACTTTGGTTTTATGCAAAAGATCTCAATTTTCTGTAATTTCAAAATTGAAATTTTATTTTGGATCCCTACTTTTGTTCTACAAAAAGAACTCAATTTTTAGTAATTTGGATATTTATATTTTATTCTTGATATGTACTTTGGTTTTATGCAAAAGAACTCAATTTTTAGTAATTTGGATATTTATATTTTATTCTCGATATGTACTTTGGTTTTATGCAAAAGATCTCAATTTTTTGTAATTTCGAAATTGATATTTTATTTTGGATCCCTACTTTTCTTTTACGAAAAGAACTCAAATTTTTGTAATTTGGATATTGATATTTTATTCTCGATATATACTTTGGTTTTATGCAAAAGATCTCAATTTTCTGTAATTTCAAAATTGAAATTTTATTTTGGATCCCTACTTTTGTTCTACAAAAAGAACTCAATTTTTAGTAATTTGGATATTTATATTTTATTCTTGATATGTACTTTGGTTTTATGCAAAAGAACTCAATTTTTAGTAATTTGGATATTTATATTTTATTCTCGATATGTACTTTGGTTTTATGCAAAAGATCTCAATTTTTGTAATTTCGAAATTGATATTTTATTTTGGATCCCTACTTTCCTTTTACGAAAAGAACTCAAATTTTAGTAATTTGGATATTGATATTTTATTCTCGATATGTACTTTGGTTTTATGCAAAAGATCTCAATTTTTTGTAATTTCAAAATTGAAATTTTATTTTGGATCCCTACTTTTGTTCTACAAAAAGAACTCAATTTTTAGTAATTTGGATATTTATATTTTATTCTTGATATGTACTTTGGTTTTATGCAAAAGAACTCAATTTTTAGTAATTTGGATATTTATATTTTATTCTTGATATGTACTTTGGTTTTATGCAAAAGAACTCAATTTTTAGTAATTTGGATATTTATATTTTATTCTCGATATGTACTTTGGTTTTATGCAAAAGAACACAATTTTTTGTAATTTCGAAATTGATATTTTATTTTGGATCCCTACTTTTCTTTTACGAAAAGAACTCAAATTTTTGTAATTTGGATATTGATATTTTATTCTCGATATATACTTTGGTTTTATGCAAAAGATCTCAATTTTCTGTAATTTCAAAATTGAAATTTTATTTTGGATCCCTACTTTTGTTCTACAAAAAAAGAACTCAATTTTTAGTAATTTGGATATTTATATTTTATTCTTGATATGTACTTTGGTTTTATGCAAAAGAACTCAATTTTTAGTAATTTGGATATTTATATTTTATTCTCGATATGTATTTTGCTTTTATGCAAAAGAACTCAATTTTTAGTAATTTGGATATTTATATTTTATTCTCGATATGTACTTTGGTTTTATGTAAAAGATCTCAATTTTTTGTAATTTCGAAATTGATATTTTATTTTGGATCCCTACTTTTCTTTTACGAAAAGAACTCAAATTTCAGTAATTTGGGTATTTATATTTTATTCTCGATATGTACTTTGGTTTTATGCAAAAGAACTCAATTTTTTGTAATTTCGGAATTGAAATTTTATTTTGGATCCCTACTTTTGTTTTACAAAAACAACTCAATATTTAGTAATTTGGATATTTATATTTTATTCTCGATATGTACTTTGGTTTTATGCAAAAGAACTCAATTTTTTGTATTTTCGAAATTGATATTTTATTTTGGATCCCTACTTTTGTTTTACAAAAGGAACTCAATTTTTAGTAATTTGGATATTTATATTTTATTCTCGATATGTACTTTGGTTTTATGCAAAAGAACTCAATTTTTTGTAATTTCGAAATTGATATTTTATTTTGGATCCCTACTTTTGTTTTACAAAAACAACTCAATATTTAGTAATTTGGATATTTATATTTTATTCTCGATATGTACTTTGGTTTTATGCAAAAGAACTCAATTTTTTGTAATTTCGAAAATGATATTTTATTTTGGATCCCTACCTTTGTTTTACAAAAGGAACTCAATTTTTAGTAATTTGGATATTTATATTTTATTCTCGATATGTACTTTGGTTTTATGCAAAAGAACTCAATTTTTGTAATTTCGAAATTGAAATTTTATTTTGGATCCCTACTTTTGTTTTACAAAAACAACTTAATATTTAGTAATTTGGATATTTATATTTTATTCTCGATATTTACTTTGGTTTTATGCAAAAGATCTCAATTTTTTGTAATTTCAAAATTGATATTTTATTTTGGATCCCTACTTTTGTTCTACAAAAAGAACTCAATTTTTAGTAATTTGGATATTTATATTTGATTCTTGATATGTACTTTGGTTTTATGCAAAAGAACTCAATTTTTAGTAATTTGGATATTTATATTTTATTCTCGATATGTATTTTGGTTTTATGCAAAAGAACTCAATTTTTAGTAATTTGGATATTTATATTTTATTCTCGATATGTACTTTGGTTTTATGCAAAAGATCTCAATTTTTTGTAATTTCGAAATTGATATTTTATTTTGGATCCCTACTTTTCTTTTACGAAAAGAACTCAAATTTTTGTAATTTGGATATTGATATTTTATTCTCGATATATACTTTGGTTTTATGCAAAAGATCTCAATTTTCTGTAATTTCAAAATTGAAATTTTATTTTGGATCCCTACTTTTGTTCTACAAAAAGAACTCAATTTTTAGTAATTTGGATATTTATATTTTATTCTTGATATGTACTTTGGTTTTATGCAAAAGAACTCAATTTTTAGTAATTTGGATATTTATATTTTATTCTCGATATGTATTTTGCTTTTATGCAAAAGAACTCAATTTTTAGTAATTTGGATATTTATATTTTATTCTCGATATGTACTTTGGTTTTATGTAAAAGATCTCAATTTTTTGTAATTTCGAAATTGATATTTTATTTTGGATCCCTACTTTTCTTTTACGAAAAGAACTCAAATTTTAGTAATTTGGGTATTTATATTTTATTCTCGATATGTACTTTGGTTTTATGCAAAAGAACTCAATTTTTTGTAATTTCGGAATTGAAATTTTATTTTGGATCCCTACTTTTGTTTTACAAAAACAACTCAATATTTAGTAATTTGGATATTTATATTTTATTCTCGACATGTACTTTTCTTTTATGCAAAAGAACTCAATTTTTTGTATTTTCGAAATTGATATTTTATTTTGGATCCCTACTTTTTGTTTTACAAAAAGAACTCAATTTTTTGTAATTTGGATATTTATATTTTATTCTCGATATGTACTTTGGTTTTATGCAAAAGAACTCAATTTATTGTAATTTCGAAATTGATATTTTATGTTGGATTCCCTACTTTTGTTTTACAAAAAGAACTCATTTTTTAGTAATTCGGATATTTATATTTTATTCTCGATATGTACTTTGGTTTTATGCAAGAGATCTCAATTTTTTGTAAT
The DNA here is from genome assembly GCA_030347555.1 of Lablab purpureus. NCBI lineage: Eukaryota > Viridiplantae > Streptophyta > Magnoliopsida > Fabales > Fabaceae > Lablab > Lablab purpureus. Next base: position 12,272,064 of record CM059255.1, read on the forward strand.
TTCAAAATTGATATTCTATTTTGGATCCCTACTTTTGTTCTACAAAAAGAACTCAATTTTTAGTAATTTGGATATTTATATTTTATTTTTCATATGTACTTTGATTTTATCCAAAAGAACTCAATTTTTAGTAATTTGGATATTTATATTTTATTCTCGATATGTACTTTGGTTTTATGCAAAAGAACTCAATTTTTTGTAATTTCGGAATTGAAATTTTATTTTGGATCCCTACTTTTGTTTTACAAAAACAACTCAATATTTAGTAATTTGGATATTTATATTTTATTCTCGACATGTACTTTTCTTTTATGCAAAAGAACTCAATTTTTTGTATTTTCGAAATTGATATTTTATTTTAGATCCCTACTTTTTGTTTTACAAAAAGAACTCAATTTTTTGTAATTTGGATATTTATATTTTATTCTCGATATGTACTTTGGTTTTATGCAAAAGAACTCAATTTATTGTAATTTCGAAATTGATATTTTATTTTGGATTCCCTACTTTTGTTTTACAACAAAGAACTCATTTTTTAGTAATTTGGATATTTTTATTTTATTCTCGATATGTACTTTGGTTTTATGCAAAAGATCTCAATTTTTTGTAATTTCAAAATTGAAATTTTATTTTGGATCCCTACTTTTGTTCTACAAAAAGAACTCAATTTGTAGTAATTTGGATATTTATATTTTATTCTTGATATGTACTTTGGTTTTATGCAAAAGAACTCAATTTTTAGTAATTTGGATATTTATATTTTATTCTCGATATGTACTTTGGTTTTATGCAAAAGATCTCAATTTTTTGTAATTTCGAAATTGATATTTTATTTTGGATCCCTACTTTTGTTTTACAAAAAGAACTCAATTTTTAGTAATTTGGATATTTATATTTTATTCTCGATATGTACTTTGGTTTTATGCAAAAGAACTCGATTTTTTGTAATTTCAAAATTGATATTTTATTTTGGATCCCTACTTTTGTTTTACAAAAGAACTCAATTTTTAGTAATTTGGATATTTATATTTGATTCTTGATATGTACTTTGGTTTTATGCAAAAGAACTCAATTTTTAGTAATTTGGATATTTATATTTTATTCTCGATATGTATTTTGGTTTTATGCAAAAGAACTCAATTTTTAGTAATTTGGATATTTATATTTTATTCTCGATATGTACTTTGGTTTTATGTAAAAGATCTCAATTTTTTGTAATTTCGAAATTGATATTTTATTTTGGATCCCTACTTTTCTTTTACGAAAAGAACTCAAATTTTAGTAATTTGGATATTTATATTTTATTCTCGATATGTACTTTGGTTTTATGCAAAAGAACTCAATTTTTTGTAATTTCGGAATTGAAATTTTATTTTGGATCCCTACTTTTGTTTTACAAAAACAACTCAATATTTAGTAATTTGGATATTTATATTTTATTCTCGACATGTACTTTTCTTTTATGCAAAAGAACTCAATTTTTTGTATTTTTGAAATTGATATTTTATTTTGGATCCCTACTTTTTGTTTTACAAAAAGAACTCAATTTTTTGTAATTTGGATATTTATATTTTATTCTCGATATGTACTTTGGTTTTATGCAAAAGAACTCAATTTTTTGTAATTTCGAAATTGATATTTTATTTTGGATTCCCTACTTTTGTTTTACAAAAAGAACTCATTTTTTGTGATTTGGATATTTATATTTTATTCTCGATATGTACTTTGGTTTTACGTAAAGGAACTCAATTTTTTGTAATTTCAAAATTGATATTTTATTTTGGATCCCTACTTTTTTTCTACAAAAAGAACTCAATTTTTAGTAATTTGGATATTTATATTTTATTCTTGATATGTACTTTGGTTTTATGCAAAAGAACTCAATTTTTAGTAATTTGGATATTTATATTTTATTCTCGATATGTACTTTGGTTTTATGCAAAAGGTCTCAATTTTTTGTAATTTCGAAATTTATATTTTATTTTGGATCCCTACTTTTGTTTTACAAAAAGAACTCAATTTTTAGTAATTTGGATATTTATATTTTACTCTCGATATGTACTTTGGTTTTATGCAAAAGAACTCGATTTTTTGTAATTTCAAAATTGATATTTTATTTTGGATCCCTACTTTTGTTAAACAAAAAGAACTCAATTTTTAGTAATTTGGATATTTAGATTTTATTCTCGATATGTACTTTGGTTTTATGCAAAAGAACTCAATTTTTTGTAATTTCAAAATTGATATTTTATTTTGGATCCCTACTTTTGTTTTACAAAAAGAACTCAATTTTTAGTAATTTGGATATTTATATTTTATTCTTGATATGTACTTTGGTTTTATGCAAAAGAACTCAATTTTTAGTAATTTCGATATTTATATTTTATTCTCGATATGTACTTTGGTTTTATGCAAAAGAACTCAATTTTAGTAATTTGGATATTTATATTTTATTCTCGATATGTACTTTGTGTTGGACTTGAAGACTTGGCTTCAAGTGGATTTGATGTCTCCAACCACCTTTAATGATGAAGATATTGGTGCTTGAAGAATGAAGATTTTGTCTTAGGATTAGAGAGTCTTAGGTTGTGTGGTAAGATGCATTTCAATCTATCTTGGTCTTGGTCTTGGAGTTTAAAATGTTTTGAAATGTTTTTAAAAAGGTTTTAAAATGATTTCAAAGGTTTAACTGATTTTTAACTGGTTAAAAATCTGATTTCAACTAGTTAATCTGTTCTTCGTTTTTCAAAGCTTTGTATTTGGGAAATTTCAGCTGATCGTTTTGAAATTTAAACCAGCTTAAAATCTCGATAGGTTTGTTTCAGAATTCCAGTTTTCTGGAATAGCTAGTTAAAACGAGATTTCAACTGACTGATTTCAAGTTCCAGAAAAAAGGTGCTCACTGGAAAATTGGTTTTAATGAAAACAACCGGCTAAAACGCGATTTCAACCGACTATTTCCTGCAGAATCAGTTTTAACAGTTTTCTATATATATCTTGAAACTCAAAGAAGTAAGTGACGAAACATTTTCTAAAGAACCCATTGGGCAAGAACGTTCCTATTACACTCTAAAACATTTTGCTAATCACTCCAAGACGATCAAGATTCAATTGAGTGCGAATCAAATCAAGAAGTGCATGCTCTGCTTTTTCGTTCTTGCCGGTGCTCTGTTTTTCGCTTCCGCATTGAAGAACTCCAGTGTTTATTCAATCTTTTGTGTGTGTTGGTTAGCTGCATGTTTGTATCTTAATCAGGGTGATTAAGAGATCTTGTAATAGGGTTTTACAGGTGTTTAGAAGTCTTGTAGGGTTCAAGACTTGGTGCAGCTTTCTGGTTTCGGTTTTGCATGTAGTGTTCATGTAAAAACTGGTTTTTAGTGAATTGATTGAATTTGTTTGTTTAGGAAACTGGATGTAGCCTTTGTTGAAAGGTGAACCAGTATAAATCTGCTGTGTTGTTCTTCTTCCCTTTAACTCTTTCCATTCGGTAATTGAAGTTTGAATTGAAATTGAATTTGGTATATGATCAATTGATTAAGAGCATTTCAAGAACCTATAAAAACTGGTTTAAATCTTCAATTCGTATCTGGTTTTTCATAATTGGGCATTGGGTTTCGAAAATCTTTGAAAGTTTAATTCACCCCCCCTCTTAAACTCAGCCATTTATTCCAACACTTTGGTTTTATGCAAAAGATCTCAATTTTTTGTAATTTCGGAATTGATATTTCATTTTGGATCCCTACTTTTCCTTTACGAAAAGAACTCAAATTTTAGTAATTTGGATATTTATATTTTATTCTCGATATGTACTTTGGTTTTATGCAAAAGAACTCAATTTTTTTGTAATTTCGAAATTGAAATTTTTATTTTGGATCCCTACTTTTGTTTTACAAAAACAACTCAATATTTAGTAATTTGGATATTTATATTTTATTCTCGACATGTACTTTTCTTTTATGCAGAAGAACTCAATTTTTTGTATTTTCGAAATTGATATTTATTTTGGATCCCTATTTTTGTTTTACAAAAAGAACTCAATTTTTTGTAATTTGGATATTTATATTTTATTCTCGATATGTACTTTGGTTGTATGGAAAAGAACTCAATTTATTGTGATTTCGAAATTGATATTTTATTTTGGATTCCCTACTTTTTTTTTACAACAAGAACTCAATTTTTAGTAATTTGGATATTTATATTTTATTCTCGATATGTACTTTGGTTTTATGCAAAAGGACTCAATTTTTTGTAATTTCAAAATTGATATTTTATTTTGGATCCCTACTTTTGTTTTACAAAAAGAACTCAATTTTTAGTAATTTGGATATTTATATTTTATTCTTGATATGTACTTTGGTTTTATGCAAAAGAACTCAATTTTTAGTAATTTGGATATTTATATTTTATTCTCGATATGTACTTTGGTTTTATGCAAAAGAACTCAATTTTTTGTAATTTCGAAACTTATATGTTATTTTTTATCCCTACTTTTGTTTTACAAAAAGAACTCAATATTTAGTAATTTGGATATTTATATTTTATTCTCGATATGTACTTTGGTTTTATGCAAAAGATCTCAATTTTTTTTTATTTCGAAATTGATATTTTATTTTGGATCCCTACTTTTCTTTAACGAAAAGAACTCAAATTTTAGTAATTTGGATATTTACATTTTATTCTCGATATGTACTTTGGTTTTATGCAAAAGAACTCAATTTTTTGTAATTTCGAAATTGATATTTTATTTTGGATCCCTACTTTTGTTTTACAAAAAGAACTCAATTTTTACTAATTTGGACATTTATATTTTATTTTTGATATGTACTTTGGTTTTATGCAAAAGAACTCCATTTTTTGTAATTTCGAAATTTATATTTTATTTTGGATCCCTACTTTTGTTTTACAAAAAGAACTCAATATTTAGTAATTTGGATATTTATATTTTATTCTCGATATGTACTTTGGTTTTATGCAAAAGAACTCAATTTTTTGTAATTTCGAAATTGATATTTTATTTTGGATCCCTACTTTTGTTTTACAAAAGGAACTCACTTTTTAGTAATTTGGATATTTATATTTTATTCTCGATATGTACTTTGGTTTTATGCAAAAGAACTCAATTTTTTGTAATTTCGAAATTGATATTTTATCTTGGATCCCTACTTTTGTTTTACAAATAATAATCTAAATTTCTCACAATTTTGAAATTTATATTTTATTCTCGATACGTACTTTTCTTTTATGCAAAAGAACTCAATTTTTTGTAATTTCGAAATTGATATTTTATTTTTGATCCCTAGTTTTGTTTTACAATAAGAACTCAATTTTTAGTAATTTGGATATTTATATTTTATTCTCGATATGTACTTTGGTTTTGTGCAAAAGAACTCAATTTTTTGTAATTTCGAAATTGATATTTTATTTTGGATCCCAAGTTTTGTTTTACAAAAAGAACTCAATTTTTAGTAATTTGGATATTTATATTTTATTCTCGATATGTACTTTGGTTTTATGCAATAGAACTCAATTTTTTGTAATTTCGAAATTTATATTTTCTTTTGGATCCCTACTTTTGTCTTACAAAAAGAACTCAATATTTAGTAATTTGGATATTTATATTTTATTCTCGATATGTACTTTGGTTTTATGCAAAAGAACTCAATTTTTCGTAATTTCGAAATTTATATTTTATTTTGGATCCCTACTTTTGTCTTACAAAAAGAACTCAATATTTAGTAATTTGGATATTTATATTTTATTCTCGATATGTACTTTGGTTTTGTGCAAAAGAACTCAATTTTTTGTAATTTCGAAACTTATATGTTATTTTTTATCCCTACTTTTGTTTTACAAAAAGAACTAAATATTTAGTAATTTGGATATTTATATTTTATTCTCGATATGTACTTTGGTTTTATGCAATAGAACACAATTTTTTGTAATTTCGAAATTTATATTTTATTTTGGATCCCTACTTTTGCCTTACAAAAAGAACTCAATATTTGGTAATTTGGATATTTATATTTTATTCTCGATATGTACTTTGGTTTTATGGAAAAGAACTCAATTTTTCGTAATTTCGAAATTTATATTTTATTTTGGATCCCTACTTTTGTTTTACAAAAAGAACTCCATAATTAGTAATTTGGATATTTATATTTTATTCTCGATATGTACTTTGCTTTTATGCAATTAAACTCAATTTTTTGTAATTTTGAAATTTATATTTTATTTTGGGTCCCCTAGTTTTGTTTTAGAAAAAGAACTCAATATTTAGTGATTTGGATATTTCTATTTTATTCTCGATATGTGCTTTGGTTTTATGCAAAAGAACTCAATTTTTTGTAATTTCGAAATTGATATTTTATTTTGGATCCCTGGTTTTGTTTTACAAAAAGAACTCAATTTTTAGTAATTTGGATATTTATATTTTATTCTCGATATGTACTTTGGTTTTCTGCAAAAGAAGTCAATTTCTTTATATTTCAAAATTTATATTTTATTTTGGATCCCTACTTTTGTTTTACAAAAAAGAAACCAAATTCTTCATAATTTTGAAATTTATATTTTATTCTCGATACGTATTTTTCTTTTATGCAAAAGAACTCAATTTTTTGTAATTTCGAAATTGATAATTTACTTTGGATCCCTAGTTTTGTTTTACAAAAAGAACTCAATTTTTAGTAATTTGGATATTTATATTTTATTCTCGATATGTACTTTGGTTTTATGCAAAAGAACTCAATTTTTTGTAATTTCGAAATTGATATTTTATTTTGGATCCCTGGTTTTGTTTTACAAAAAGAACTCAATTTTTAGTAATTTGGATATTTATATTTTATTCTCGATATGTACTTTGGTTTTATGCAAAAGAACTCAATTATTTGTAAATTCGAAATTGATATTTTATTTTGGATCCCTGGTTTTGTTTTACAAAAAGAACTCAATTTTTAGTAATTTGGATATTGATATTTTATTCTCGATATGTACTTTGGTTTTATGGAAAAGAACTCAATTTTTTGTAATTTCGAAATTGATTTTATATTTTGGATCCCTACTTTTGTTTTACAAAAAGAACTCAATATTTAGTAAGTTGGATATTTATAGTTTATTCTCGATATGTACTTTGGTTTTATGCAAAAGACCTCTAATTTTTGTAATTTCGAAATTTATATTTTATTTTGGATCCCTACTTTTGTTTTAAAAAAAGAACTCAATATTTAGTAATTTGAATATTTATATTTTATTCTCGATATGTACTTTGGTTTTATGCAATTAAACTCAATTTTTTGTAATTTTGAAATTGATATTTTATTTTGGATCCCCACATTTGTTTTACAAAAAGAACTCAAATTTTAGTAGTTTAGATTTTTATATTTTATTCTCGATATGTACTTTGGTTTTATGCAAAAGAACTCAATTTTTTGTAATTTTGAAATTGATATTTTATTTTGGATCCCTACTTTTGTTTTACAAAAAAGAAACTCAATTTTTCATAATTTTGAAATTTATATTTTATTCTCGATGCGTACTTTTGTTTTATGCAAAAGAACTCCATTTTTTGTAATTTCGAAATTTATATTTTATTTTTGATCCCTACTTTTGTTTTAGAAAAAGAACTCAATTTTTAGTAATTTGGATATTTATATTTTATTCTCGATATGTACTTTGGTTTTATGCAAAAGAGCTTAATTTTTTGTAATTTCGAAATTGATATTTTATTTTGGATCCCTACTTTTCTTTTTCAAAAAGAACTCAATTTTTAGTAATTTGGATATTTATATTTTGTTCTCGATCCGTACTTTTGTTTTACCAAAAGAATTCAATTTTTAATAATTTTGAAATTGATATTTTATTTTGGATCCCTACTTTTCTTTTACAAAAAGAACTCAATTATTAGTAATTTGGATATTTATATTTTATGTTCGATCCGTACTTTTGTTTTACAAAAAGAATTCAGTTTTTAATAATTTCGAAATTGATATATTATTTTTCATTCGTAGTTTTGTTTTACAAAAAAGAAACTCAATTTTTGATAATTTTGAAATTTATATTTTATTCTCGATACGTACTTTTGTTCTATGCAAAAGAACTCAATTTTTTGTAATTTCGAAATTGATATTTTATTTTGGATCCCTACTTTTGTTTTACAAAAAGAACTCAATTTTTAGTAATTTGGATATTTATATTTTGTTATCGATCCGTACTTTTGTTTTACCAAAAGAATTCAATTTTTAATAATTTCGAAATTGATATTTTATTTTGGATCCCGACTTTTCTTTTACAAAAAGAACTCAACTATTAGTAATTTGGATACTTCTATTTTATGTTCGATCCGTACTTTTGTTTTACAAAAAGAATCCAATTTTTAATAATTTTGAAATTGATATATTATTTTTCATTCGTAGTTTTGTTTTACAAAAAAGAAACTCAATTTTTCATAATTTTGAAATATATATTTTATTGTTGATACGTACTTTTGTTCTATGCAAAAGAACTCAATTCTTTGTAATTTCGAAATTGACATTTTATTTTGGATTCCTACTTTTGTTTTACAAAAAGAACTCAATTTTTCGTAATTTGGATATTTATATTTTATTCTCGATCCGTAGTTTTGTTTTACCAAAAGAATTCAATTTTTAATAATTTCGAAATTGGTATATTATTTTTCATCCGTAGTTTTCTTTTACAAAAAAGAAACTCAATTTTTCATAATTTTGATATTTATATTTTATTCTCGATATGTACTTTTGTTCTATGCAAAAGAACTCCATTTTTTGTAATTTCGAAATTTATATTTTGTTTTGGATCCCTACGTTTGTTTTACAAAAAGAACTCAATTTTTAGTAATTTGGATATTTATATTTTATTTTCGATCCGTAGTTTTGTTTATCAAAAGAACTCAATTTTTAATAATTTCGAAATTGATATATTATTTTTCAACTGTAGTTTTGTTTTACAAAAAAGAAACTCAATTTTTCATAATTTTGAAATTTATATTTTATTCTCGATACGTACTTTTGTTATATATGCAAAAGAACTCAATTTTTTGTAGTTTCGAAATTAATATTTTATTTTGGATCCCTACTTTTGTTTTACAAAAAGAACTCAATTTTTAGTAATTTGGATTTTTATATTTTATTCTTGTTATGTACTTTGGTTTTATGCAAAAGAACTCAATTTTTTGTAATTTCGAAATTTATATTTTGTTTTGGATCCGTACTTTTGTTTTACAAAAAGAACTCAATTTTTAGTAATTTGGATATTTATATTTCATTTTCGATCCGTACTTTTGTTTTACAAAAAGAATTGAATTTTTAATAATTTCGAAATTGATATATTATTTTTCCTTCGTAGTTTTGTTTTACAAAAAAGAAACTCCATTTTTCATAATTTTGAAATTTATCTTTTATTCTCGATACGCACTTTTGTTCTATGCAAAAGAACTCAATTTTTTGAAATTTCGAAATTGATATTTTATTTTGGATCGCTACTTTTGTTTTACAAAAAGAACTCAATTTTTAGTAATTTGGATATTTATATTTTATTTTCGATCCGTAGTTTTGTTTTACAAAAAGAATTCATTTTTCAATAATTTCGAAATTGATATATTATTTTTCATTCGTAGTTTTGTTTTACAAAAAAGAAACTCAATTTTTGATAATTTTGAAAGTTATATTTTATTCTCGATACGTACTTTTGTTCTATGCAAAAGAACTCAATTTTTTCTAATTTTGAAATTGATATTTTATTTTGGATCCCTACTTTTGTTTTACAAAAAGAACTCAATTTTCAGTAATTTGGATATATATATTTTATTTTTGATCCTTACTTTTGTTTTACAAAAAGAATTCAATTTTTAATCATTTCGAAATTGATATATTATTTTTCATTCGTAGTTTTGTTTTACCAAAAAGAAACTCAATTTTTTATAATTTTTAAATTTATAATTTATTCTCGATACGTACTTTTGTTCTATGCAAAAGAACTCAATTCTTTGTAATTTCGAAATTGATATTTTATTTTGGATCCCTACTTTTGTTTTACAAAAAGAACTCAATCCTTAGTAATTTGGATATTTATATTTTATTTTTGATCCGTACTTTTGTTTTCCAAAAAGAATTCAATTTTTAATAATTTCGAAACTCATATATTATTTTTCATTCGTAGTTTTCTTTTACAAAAAAGAAATTCAATTTTGCATAATTTTGAAATTTATATGTTATTCTCGATACGTACTTTTGTTCTATGCAAAAGAACTCAATTTTTTGTAATTTCGAAATTGATATTTTATTTTGGATCCCAAGTTTTGTTTTACAAAAAGAACTCAATTTTTAGTAATTTGGATATTTATATTTTATTCTCGGTCTATACTTTGGTTTTATGTAAATGAACTCAATTTTTTATAATTTCGAAATTGATATTTTATTTTGGATCCCTACTTTTGTTTTTCGAAAAGAACTTAATATTTAGTAATTTGGATATTTATATTATATTCTCGATATGTACTTTGGTTTTATGCAATTAAACTCAATTTTTTGTAATTTTGAAATTGATATTTTATTTTGGATCCCCACATTTGTTTTACAAAAAGAACTCAACATTTAGTAATTTGGATATTAATATTTTATTCTCGATATGTACTTTGCTTTTATGCAATTAAACTCATTTTTTTTGTGATTTTGAAATTTATATTTTATTTTGGATCCCCTAGTTTTGTTTTACAAAATATAAACTCAATTTTTCATAATTTTGAAATTTATATTTTATTTTCGATACGTACTTTTGATTTATTTTAGATCCCTACTTTTATTTTACAAAAAGAACTCAATTTTTAGTAATTTGGATATTTATATTTTATTCTCGATATGTACTTTGGTTTTATGGAAAAGAACTCAATTTTTTGTAATTTCGAAATTGATTTTATATTTTGGATCCCTACTTTTGTTTTACAAAAAGAACTCAATATTTAGTAAGTTGGATATTTATAGTTTATTCTCGATATGTACTTTGGTTTTATGCAAAAGAACTCAAATTTTTGTAATTTCGAAATTTATATTTTATTTTGGATCCCTACTTTTGTTTTAAAAAAAGAACTCAATATTTAGTAATTTGAATATTTATATTTTATTCTTGATATGTACTTTGGTTTTATGCAAAAGAACTCAATTTTTTGTAATTTCGAATTTGATATTTTATTATGGATCCCTACTTTTGTTTTACAAAAAATAAACTCAATTTTTAATAATTTTGAAATTTATATTTTTTCTTGATACGTACTTTTGTTTTATGCAAAAGAACTCAATTTTTGTATTTTTGAAATTGATATTTTATTTTGGATCCCTACTTTTGTTTTACAAAAAATAAACTCAATTTTTCATAATTTTGAAATTTATATTTTATTCTCGATGCGTACTTTTGTTTTATGCAAAAGAACTCCATTTTTTGTAATTTCGAAATTGATATTTTATTTTTGATCCCTACTTTTGTTTTACAAAAAGAACTCAATTTTTAGTAATTTGGATATTTATATTTTATTCTCGATATGTACTTTGGTTTTATGCAAAAGAACTCAATTTTTTGTAGTTTCGAAATTGATATTTTATTTTGGATCCCTACTTTTCTTTTTCAAAAAGAACTCAATTTTTAGTAATTTGGATATTTATATTTTGTTCTCGATCCGTACTTTTGTTTTACAAAAAGAATTCAATTTTTAATAATTTTGAAATTGATATTTTATTTTGGATCCCTACTTTTCTTTTACAAAAAGAACTCAATTATTAGTAATTTGGATATTTATATTTTATGTTCGATCCGTACTTTTGTCTTACAAAAAGAATTCAATTTTTAATAATTTCGAAATTGATATTTTATTTTTCATTCGTAGTTCTGTTTTACAAAAAAGAAACTCAATTTTTCATAATTTTGAAATTTATATTTTATTCTCGATACGTACTTTTGTTCTATGCAAAAGAACTCAATTCTTTGTAATTTCGAAATTGATATTTTATTTTGGATCCCTACTTTTGTTTTACAAAAAGAACTCAATTTTTCGTAATTTTGATATTTATATTTTATTCTCGATCCGTACTTTTGTTTTACCAAAAGAATTCAATTTTTAATAATTTCGAAATTGATATATTATTTTTCATCCGTAGTTTTCTTTTACAAAAAAGAAACTCAATTTTTCATAATTTTGATATTTATAATTTATTCTCGATACGTACTTTTGTTCTATATGCAAAAGAACTCAATTTTTTATAATTTCGAAATTAATTTTTTATTTTGGATCCCTACTTTTGTTTTACAAAAAGAACTCAATTTTTAGTAATTTGGATTTTTATATTTTATTCTCGATATGTACTTTGGTTTTATGCAAAACAACTCAATTTTTTGTAATTTCGAAATTTAAATTTTGTTTTGGATCCGTACTTTTGTTTTACAAAAAGAACTCAATGTTTAGTAATTTGGATATTTATATTTCATTTTTGATCCGTACTTTTGTTTTACAAAAATAAATTAAATTTTTAATAATTTCGAAATTGATATATTATTTTTCCTTCGTAGTTTTGCTTTACAAAAAAGAAACTCAATTTTTCATAATTTTGAAATTTATATTTTATTCTCGATGCGTACTTTTGTTTTATGCAAAAGAACTCCATTTTTTGTAATTTCGAAATTGATATTTTATTTTTGATCCCTACTTTTGTTTTACAAAAAGAACTCAATTTTTAGTAATTTGGATATTTATATTTTATTCTCGATATGTACTTTGGTTTTATGCAAAAGAGCTCAATTTTTTGTAATTTCGAAATTGATATTTTATTTTGGATCCCTACTTTTGTTTTACAAAAAGAACTCAATTTTTAGTAATTTGGATATTTATATTTTATTCTCGATATGTACTTTAGTTTTATGCAAAAGAGCTCAATTTTTTGTAATTTCGAAATTGATATTTTATTTTGGATCCCTACTTTTCTTTTTCAAAAAGAACTCAATTTTTAGTAATTTGGATATTTATATTTTGTTCTCGATCCGTACTTTTGTTTTACCAAAAGAATTCAATTTTTAATAATTTTGAAATTGATATTTTATTTTGGATCCCTACTTTTCTTTTACAAAAAGAACTCAATTATTAGTAATTTGGATATTTATATTTTATGTTCGATCCGTACTTTTGTTTTACAAAAAGAATTCAGTTTTTAATAATTTCGAAATTGATATATTATTTTTCATTCGTAGTTTTGTTTTACAAAAAAGAAACTCAATTTTTGATAATTTTGAAATTTATATTTTATTCTCGATACGTACTTTTGTTCTATACCAAAGAACTCAATTTTTTGTAATTTTGAAATTGATATTTTATTTTGGATCCCTACTTTTCTTTTATAAAAAGAACTCAATTATTAGTAATTTGGATACTTCTATTTTATGTTCGATCCGTACTTTTGTTTTACAAAAAGAACTCAATTTTTAATAATTTCGAAATTGATATATTATTTTTCATTCGTAGTTTTGTTTTACAAAAAAGAAACTCAATTTTTCATAATTTTGAAATATATATTTTATTGTCGATACGTACTTTTGTTCTATGCAAAAGAACTTAATTCATTGTAATTTCGAAATTGATATTTTGTTTTGGATCCCTACTTCTGTTTTACAAGAAGAACTCAATTTTTAGTAATTTGGATATTTATATTTTATTTTCGATCCGTACTTTTGTTTTACAAAAAGGATTCAATTTTTAATAATTTCGAAATTGATATATTATTTTTCATCCATAGTTTTATTTCACAAAAAAGAAACTCAATTTTTCATAATTTTGAAATTTATATTTTATTCTCGATACGTACTTTTGTTCTATGCAAAAGAACGCAATTTTTTGTAATTTCGAAATTGATATTTTATTTTGGACACCTACTTTTGTTTTACAAAAAGAACTCAATTTTTAGTAATTTGGATATTTATATTTTATTTTCGATCCGTACATTTGTTTTACAAAAAGAATTCAATTTTTAATAATTTAGAAATTGATATATTATTTTTCATTCGTGGTTTTGTTTTACAAAAAAGAAACTCAATTTTTCATAATTTTGAAATTTATATTTTATTCTCGAAACGTACTTTTGTTCTACGCAAAAGAACTCTATTTTTTGTAATTTCGACATTGATATTTTATTTTGGATTCCTTCTTTTGTTTTACAAAAAGAACTCAATTTTTAGTAATTTGGATTTTTATATTTTATTCTCGATATGTACTTTGGTTTTATGCAAAAGAACTCAATTTTTTGTAATTTCGAAATTGATATTTTATTTTGGATCCCTGCTTTTGTTTTACAAAAAGAACTCAATTTTTAGTAATTTGGATATTTATATTTTATTTTCGATCCGTACTTTTGTTTTACAAAAAGAATTCAATTTTTAATAATTTCGAAATTGATATATTATTTTTCATTCATAGTTTTGTTTTACAAAAAGGAAACCGAATTTTTCATAATTTTTAAATTTATATTTTATTGTCGATACGTACTTTCGTTCAATGCAAAAGAACTATATTTTTTGTAATTTCAAAATTGATGTTTTCTTTTGGATCTCTACTTTTGTTTTACAAAAAGAACTCAATTTTTAGTAATTCGGATATTTATATTTTATTTTCGATCTGTACTTTTGTTTTACAAAAAGAATTAAATTTTTAATAATTTCGAAATTGATATATTATTTTTCATTCATAGTTTTGTTGTACAAAAAAGATACTCGATTTGTCAAAATTTTGAAATTTATATTTTATTCTCGATACGTACTTTTGTTCTATGCAAAAGAACTCAATTTTTTGTAATTTCGAAATTGATATTTTATTTTGGACACCTACTTTTGTTTTACAAAAAGAACTCAGTTTTTAGTAATTTGGATATTTATATTTTATTTTCGATGCGTACTTTTGTTTTACAAAAAGAATTCAATTTTTAATAATTTAGAAATTGATATATTATTTTTCATTCGTGGTTTTGTTTTACAAAAAAGAAACTCAATTTTTCATAATTTTGAAATTTATATTTTATTCTCGATACGTACTTTTGTTCTATGCAAAAGAACTCTATTTTTTGTAATTTCGAAATTGATATTTTATTTTGGATTCCTTCTTTTGTTTTACAAAAAGAACTCAATTTTTAGTAATTTGGATTTTTATATTTTATTCTCGATATGTACTTTGGTTTTATGCAAAAGAACTCAATTTTTGTAATTTCGAAATTGATATTTTATTTTGGATCCCTACTTTTGTTTTACAAAAAGAACTCAATTTTTAGTAATTTGGATATTTATATTTTATTTTCGATCCGTACTTTTGTTTTACAAAAAGAATTCAATTTTTAATAATTTCGAAATTGATATATTATTTTTCATTCATAGTTTTGTTTCACAAAAAAGAAACCGAATTTTTCATAATTTTTAAATTTATATTTTATTGTCGATACGTACTTTCGTTCAATGCAAAAGAACTATATTTTTTGTAATTTCAAAATTGATGTTTTCTTTTGGATCTCTACTTTTGTTTTACAAAAAGAACTCAATTTTTAGTAATTCGGATATTTATATTTTATTTTTGATCTGTACTTTTGTTTTACAAAAAGAATTAAATTTTTAATAATTTCAAAATTGATATATTATTTTTCTTTCATAGTTTTGTTTTAGAAAAAAGATATTCGATTTTTCATAATTTTGAAATTTATATTTTATTCTCGATACGTACTTTTGTTCTATGCAAAAGAACTCTATTTTTTGTAATTTCGCAATTGATATTTTATTTTGGACACCTACTTTTGTTTTACAAAAAGAACTCAATTTTTAGTAATTTGGATATTTATATTTTATTTTCGATCCGTACTTTTGTTTTACAAAAAGAATTCAATTTTTAATAATTTAGAAATTGATATATTATTTTTCATTCGTGGTTTTGTTTTACAAAAAAGAAACTCAATTTTTCATAATTTTGAAATTTATATTTTATTCTCGATACGTACTTTTGTTCTATGCAAAAGAACTCGATTTTTTGAAATTTCGAAATTGATATCTTATTTTGGATCCCTGCTTTTGTTTTACAAAAAGAACTCAATTATAAGTAAATTGGATATTTATATTTTATTCTCGATCCGTACTTTTGTTTTACGAAAAGAATTCAATTTTTAATAATTTCGAAATTGATATTTTATTTTGGATCCCTACTTTTCTTTTACAAAAAGAACTCAATTATTAGTAATTTGGATATTTATAATTTATTCTCGATATGTACTTTGGTTTTATGCTAAAGAACTCAATTTTTTGTAATTTCAAAATTGATATTTTATTTTGGATCCCTACTTTTGTTTTACAAAAAGAACTCAATTTTTAGTAATTTGGATATTTATATTTTATTTTCGATCCGTACTTTTGTTTTACAAAAAGAATTCAATTTTTAATAATTTCAAAATTGATATATTATTTTTCATTCATAGTTTTGTTTTACAAAAAGAAACCGAATTTTTCATAATTTTTAAATTTATATTTTATTGTCGATACGTACTTTCGTTCAATGCAAAAGAACTATATTTTTGTAATTTCAAAATTGATGTTTTCTTTTGGATCCCTACTTTTGTTTTGCAAAAAGAACTCAATTTTTAGTAATTCGGATATTTATATTTTATTTTCGATCTGTACTTTTGTCTTACAAAAAGAATTCAATTTTTAATAATTTCGAAATTGATATATTATTTTTCATTCATAGTTTTGTTTTACAAAAAAGATACTCGATTTTTCATAATTTTGAAATTTATATTTTATTCTCGATACGTACTTTTGTTCTATGCAAAAGAACTCTATTTTTTGTAATTTCGAAATTGATATTTTATTTTGGATCCCTACTTTTGTTTTACAAAAAGAACTCAATTTTTAGTAATTTGGATATTTATATTTTATTTTCGATCCGTACTTTTGTTTTACAAAAAGAATTCAATTTTTATTAATTTCGAAATTGATATATTATTTTTCATCCGTACTTTTGTTTTACAAAAAAGAAACTCAATTTTTCATAATTTTGAAATTTATATTTTATTCTCGATACGTACTTTTGTTCTATGCAAAACAACTCGATTTTTTGAAATTTCGAAATTGATATCTTATGTTGGATCCCTGCTTTTGTTTTACAAAAAGAACTCAATTATTAGTAAATTGGATATTTATATTTTATTCTCGATCCGTACCTTTGTTTTACCAAAAGAATTCAATTTTTAATAATTTCGAAATTGATATTTTATTTTGGATCCCTACTTTTCTTTTACAAAAAGAACTCAATTATTAGTAATTTGGATATTTATAATTTATTCTCGATATGTACTTTGGTTTTATGCAAAAGAACTCAATTTTTTGTAATTTCGAAATTGATATTTTATTTTGGATCCCTACTTTTGTTTTACAAAAAGAACTCAATTTTTAGTAATTTGGATATTTATATTTAATTTTCGATCCGTACTTTTGTTTTAGAAAAAGAATTCAATTTTTAATAATTTCGAAATTGATATATTATTTTTCATTCATAGTTTTGTTTTACAAAAAAGAAACCGAATTTTTCATAATTTTTAAATTTATATTTTATTGTCGATACGTACTTTCGTTCAATGCAAAAGAACTATATTTTTTGTAATTTCAAAATTGATGTTTTCTTTTGGATCCCTACTTTTGTTTTACAAAAAGAACTCAATTTTTAGTAATTCGGATATTTATATTTTATTTTCGATCTGTACTTTTGTTTTACAAAAAGAATTCAATTTTTAATAATTTCGAAATTGATATATTATTTTTCATTCATAGTTTTGTTGTACAAAAAAGATACTCGATTTTTCATAATTTTGAAATTTATATTTTATTCTCGATACGTACTTTTGTTCTATGCAAAAGAACTCTATTTTTTGTAATTTCGAAATTGATATTTTATTTTGGATCCCTACTTTTGTTTTACAAAAAGAACTCAATTTTTAGTAATTTGGATATTTATATTTTATTTTCGATCCGTACTTTTGTTTTACAAAAACAAATCAATTTTTATTAATTTCGAAATTGATATATTATTTTTCATCCGTACTTTTGTTTTACAAAAAAGAAACTCAATTTTTCATAATTTTGAAATTTATATTTTATTCTCGATACGTACTTTTGTTCTACGCAAAAGAACTCGATTTTTTGAAATTTCGAAATTGATATCTTATTTTGGATCCCTGCTTTTGTTTTACAAAAAGAACTCAATTATTAGTAAATTGGATATTTATATTTTATTCTCGATCCGTACTTTTGTTTTACCAAAAGAATTCAATTTTTAATAATTTCGAAATTGATATTTTATTTTGGATCTCTACTTTTCTTTTACAAAAAGAACTCAATTATTAGTAATTTGGATATTTATAATTTATTCTCGATATGTACTTTGGTTTTATGCAAAAGAACTCAATTTTTTGTAATTTCGAAATTGATATTTTATTTTGGATCCCTACTTTTGTTTTACAAAAGAACTCAATTTTTAGTAATTTGGATATTTATATTTTATTTTCGATCCGTACTTTTGTTTTACAAAAAGAATTCAATTTTTAATAATTTCGAAATTGATATATTATTTTTCATTCATAGTTTTGTTTTACAAAAAAGAAACCGAATTTTTCATAATTTTTAAATTTATATTTTATTGTCGATACGTACTTTCGTTCAATGCAAAAGAACTATATTTTTTGTAATTTCAAAATTGATGTTTTCTTTTGGATCTCTAATTTTGTTTTACAAAAAGAACTCAATATTTAGTAATTCGGATATTTATATTTTTTTCTCGATCTGTACTTTTGTTTTACAAAAAGAATTAAATTTTTAATAATTTCAAAATTGATATATTATTTTTCTTTCATAGTTTTGTTTTACAAAAAAGATATTCGATTTTTCATAATTTTGAAATTTATATTTTATTCTCGATACGTACTTTTGTTCTATGCAAAAGAACTCTATTTTTTGTAATTTCGAAATTGATATTTTATTTTGGACACCTACTTTTGTTTTACAAAAAGAACTCAATTTTTAGTAATTTGGATATTTATATTTTATTTTCGATCCGTACTTTTGTTTTACAAAAAGAATTGAATTTTTAATAATTTAGAAATTGATATATTATTTTTCATTCGTGGTTTTGTTTTACAAAAAAGAAACTCAATTTTTCATAATTTTGAAATTTATATTTTATTCTCGATACGTACTTTTGTTCTATGCAAAAGAACTCTATTTTTTGTAATTTCGAAATTGATATTTTATTTTGGATTCCTTCTTTTGTTTTACAAAAAGAACTCAATTTTTAGTAATTTGCATTTTTATATTTTATTCTCGATATGTACATTGGTTTTATGCAAAAGAACTCAATTTTTTGTAATTTTGAAATTGATATTTTATTTTGGATCCCTACTTTTGTTTTACAAAAAGAACTCAATTTTTAGTAATTTGGATATTTATATTTTATTTTCGATCCGTACTTTTGTTTTACAAAAAGAATTCAATTTTTAATAATTTCGAAATTGATATATTATTTTTCATTCATAGTTTTGTTTTACAAAAAGAAACCGAATTTTTCATAATTTTTAAACTTATATTTTATTGTCGATACGTACTTTCGTTCAATGCAAAAGAACTATATTTTTTGTAATTTCAAAATTGATGTTTTCTTTTGGATCTCTACTTTTGTTTTACAAAAAGAACTCAATTTTTAGTAATTCGGATATTTATATTTTATTTTCGATCTGTACTTTTGTTTTACAAAAAGAATTAAATTTTTAATAATTTCAAAATTGATATATTATTTTTCATTCATAGTTTTGTTTTACAAAAAAGATACTCGATTTTTCATAATTTTGAAATTTATATTTTATTCTCGATACGTACTTTTGTTCTATGCAAAAGAACTCTATTTTTTGTAATTTCGAAATTGATATTTTATTTTGGATCCCTACTTTTGTTTTACAAAAAGAACTCAATTTTTAGTAATTTGGATATTTATATTTTATTTTCGATCCGTACTTTTGTTTTACAAAAAGAATTCAATTTTTATTAATTTCGAAATTGATATATTATTTTTCATCCGTACTTTTGTTTTACAAAAAAGAAACTCAATTTTTCATAATTTTGAAATTTATATTTTATTCTCGATACGTACTTTTGTTCTATGCAAAAGAACTCGATTTTTTGAAATTTCGAAATTGATATCATATTTTGGATCCCTGCTTTTGTTTTACAAAAAGAACTCAATTATTAGTAAATTGGATATTTATATTTTATTCTCGATCCTTACTTTTGTTTTATCAAAAGAATTCAATTTTTAATAATTTCGAAATTGATATTTTATTTTGGATCCCTACTTTTCTTTTACAAAAAGAACTCAATTATTAGTAATTTGGATATTTATAATTTATTCTCGATATGTACTTTGGTTTTATGAAAAACAACTCAATTTTTTGTAATTTCGAAATTGATATTTTATTTTGGATCCCTACTTTTGTTTTACAAAAAGAACTCAATTTTTAGTAATTCAGATATTTATATTTTATTTTCGATCTGTACTTTTGTTTTACAAAAAGAATTAAATTTTTAATAATTTCAAAATTGATATATTATTTTTCATTCATAGTTTTGTTTTACAAAAAAGATACTCGATTTTTCATAATTTTGAAATTTATATTTTATTCTCGATACGTACTTTTGTTCTATGCAAAAGAACTCTATTTTTTGTAATTTCGAAATTGATATTTTATTTTGGATCCCTACTTTTGTTTTACAAAAAGAACTCAATTTTTAGTAATTTGGTATTTATATTTTATTTTCGATCCGTACTTTTGTTTTACAAAAAGAATTCAATTTTTATTAATTTCGAAATTGATATATTATTTTTCATCCGTACTTTTGTTTTACAAAAAAGAAACTCAATTTTTCATAATTTTGAAATTTATATTTTATTCTCGATACGTACTTTTGTTCTATGCAAAAGAACTCGATTTTTTGAAATTTCGAAATTGATATCTTATTTTGGATCCCTGCTTTTGTTTTACAAGAAGAACTCAATTATATGTAAATTGGATATTTATATTTTATTCTCGATCTGTACTTTTGTTTTACGAAAAGAATTCAATTTTTAATAATTTCGAAATTGATATTTTATTTTGGATCCCTACTTTTCTTTTACAAAAAGAACTCAATTATTAGTAATTTGGATATTTATAATTTATTCTCGATATGTACTTTGGTTTTATGCAAAAGAACTCAATTTTTTGTAATTTCAAAATTGATATTTTATTTTGGATCCCTACTTTTGTTTTACAAAAAGAACTCAATTTTTAGTAATTTGGATATTTATATTTTATTTTCGATCCGTACTTTTGTTTTACAAAAAGAATTCAATTTTTAATAATTTCAAAATTGATATATTATTTTTCACTCATAGTTTTGTTTTACAAAAAAGAAACCGAATTTTTCATAATTTTTAAATTTATATTTTATTGTCGATACGTACTTTCGTTCAATGCAAAAGAACTATATTTTTTGTAATTTCAAAATTGATGTTTTCTTTTGGATCCCTACTTTTGTTTTGCAAAAAGAACTCAATTTTTAGTAATTCGGATATTTATATTTTATTTTCGATCTGTACTTTTGTCTTACAAAAAGAATTCAATTTTTAATAATTTTGAAATTGATATATTATTTTTCATTCATAGTTTTGTTTTACAAAAAAGATACTCGATTTTTCATAATTATATTTTATTTTCGATCCATACTTTTGTTTTACAAAAGAATTCAATTTTTAATAATTTCGAAATTGATATATTATTTTTCATTCATAGTTTTGTTTTACAAAAAGAAACCGAATTTTTCATAATTTTTAAATTTATATTTTATTGTCGATACGTACTTTCGTTCAATGCAAAAGAACTATATTTTTTGTAATTTCAAAATTGATGTTTTCTTTTGGATCCCTACTTTTGTTTTACAAAAAGAACTCAATTTTTAGTAATTCGGATATTTATATTTTATTTTCGATCTGTACTTTTGTTTTACAAAAGAATTCAATTTTTAATAATTTCGAAATTGATATATTATTTTTCATTCATAGTTTTGTTGTACAAAAAGATACTCGATTTTTCATAATTTTGAAATTTATATTTTATTCTCGATACGTACTTTTGTTCTATGCAAAAGAACTCTATTTTTGTAATTTCGAAATTGATATTTTATTTTGGATCCCTACTTTTGTTTTACAAAAGAACTCAATTTTTAGTAATTTGGATATTTATATTTTATTTTCGATCCGTACTTTATTTTTACAAAAAGAATTCAATTTTTATTAATTTCGAAATTGATATATTATTTTTCATCCGTACTTTTGTTTTACAAAAAAGAAACTCAATTTTTCATAATTTTGAAATTTATATTTTATTCTCGATACATACTTTTGTTCTATGCAAAAGAACTCGATTTTTTGAAATTTCGAAATTGATATCTTATTTTGGATCCCTGCTTTTGTTTTACAAAAAGAACTCAATTATTAGTAAATTGGATATTTATATTTCATTCTCGATCCGTACTTTTGTTTTACCAAAAGAATTCAATTTTTAATAATTTCGAAATTGATATTTTATTTTGGATCCCTACTTTTCTTTTACAAAAAGAACTCAGTTATTAGTAATTTGGATATTTATAATTTATTCTCGATATGTACTTTGGTTTTATGCAAAAGAACTCAATTTTTTGTAATTTCGAAATTGATATTTTATTTTGGATCCCTACTTTTGTTTTACAAAAAGAACTCAATTTTTAGTAATTTGGATATTTATATTTTATTTTCGATCCGTACTTTTGTTTTACAAAAAGAATTCAATTTTTAATAATTTCGAAATTGATATATTATTTTTCATTCCTAGTTTTGTTTTACAAAAAAGAAACCGAATTTTTCATAATTTTTAAATTTATATTTTATTGTCGATACGTACTTTCGTTCAATGCAAAAGAACTATATTTTTTGTAATTTCAAAATTGATGTTTTCTTTTGGATCCCTACTTTTGTTTTACAAAAAGAACTCAATTTTTAGTAATTCGGATATTTATATTTTATTTTCGATCTGTACTTTTGTTTTACAAAAACAATTCAATTTTTAATAATTTCAAAATTGATATAGTATTTTTCATTCATAGTTTTGTTTTACAAAAAAGATAGTCGATTTTTCATAATTTTGAAATTTATATTTTATTCTCGATACGTACTTTTGTTCTATGCAAAAGAACTCTATTTTTTGTAATTTCGAAATTGATATTTTATTTTGGATCCCTATTTGTTTTACAAAAAGAACTCAATTTTTAGTAATTTGGATATTTATATTTTATTTTCGATCCGTACTTTTGTTTTACAAAAAGAATTCAATTTTTAATAATTTCAAAATTGATATATTATTTTTCACTCATAGTTTTGTTTTACAAAAAAGAAACCGAATTTTTCATAATTTTTAAATTTATATTTTATTGTCGATACGTACTTTCGTTCAATGCAAAAGAACTATATTTTTTGTAATTTCAAAATTGATGTTTTCTTTTGGATCCCTACTTTTGTTTTGCAAAAAGAACTCAATTTTTAGTAATTCGGATATTTATATTTTATTTTCGATCTGTACTTTTTTCTTACAAAAAGAATTCAATTTTTAATAATTTTGAAATTGATATATTATTTTTCATTCATAGTTTTGTTTTACAAAAAAGATACTCGATTTTTCATAATTATATTTTATTTTCGATCCATACTTTTGTTTTACAAAAAGAATTCAATTTTTAATAATTTCGAAATTGATATATTATTTTTCATTCATAGTTTTGTTTTACAAAAAAGAAACCGAATTTTTCATAATTTTTAAATTTATATTTTATTGTCGATACGTACTTTCGTTCAATGCAAAAGAACTATATTTTTTGTAATTTCAAAATTGATGTTTTCTTTTGGATCCCTACTTTTGTTTTACAAAAAGAACTCAATTTTTAGTAATTCGGATATTTATATTTTATTTTCGATCTGTACTTTTGTTTTACAAAAAGAATTCAATTTTTAATAATTTCGAAATTGATATATTATTTTTCATTCATAGTTTTGTTGTACAAAAAAGATACTCGATTTTTCATAATTTTGAAATTTATATTTTATTCTCGATACGTACTTTTGTTCTATGCAAAAGAACTCTATTTTTTGTAATTTCGAAATTGATATTTTATTTTGGATCCCTACTTTTGTTTTACAAAAGAACTCAATTTTTAGTAATTTGGATATTTATATTTTATTTTCGATCCAGTACTTTATTTTTACAAAAGAATTCAATTTTTATTAATTTCGAAATTGATATATTATTTTTCATCCGTACTTTTGTTTTACAAAAAAGAAACTCAATTTTTCATAATTTTGAAATTTATATTTTATTCTCGATACATACTTTTGTTCTATGCAAAAGAACTCGATTTTTTGAAATTTCGAAATTGATATCTTATTTTGGATCCCTGCTTTTGTTTTACAAAAAGAACTCAATTATTAGTAAATTGGATATTTATATTTCATTCTCGATCCGTACTTTTGTTTTACCAAAAGAATTCAATTTTTAATAATTTCGAAATTGATATTTTATTTTGGATCCCTACTTTTCTTTTACAAAAGAACTCGATTATTAGTAATTTGGATATTTATAATTTAATCTCGATATGTACTTTGGTTTTATGCAAAAGAACTCAATTTTTTGTAATTTCGAAATTGATATTTTATTTTGGATCCCTACTTTTGTTTTACAAAAAGAACTCAATTTTAAGTAATTTGGATATTTATATTTTATTTTCGATACGTACTTTTGTTTTACAAAAGGAATTCAATTTTTAATAATTTCGAAATTGATATATTATTTTTCATTCATAGTTTTGTTTTACAAAAAAGAAACCGAATTTTTCATAATTTTTAAATTTATATTTTATTGTCGATACGTACTTTCGTTCAATGCAAAAGAACTGTATTTTTTGTAATTTCAAAATTGATGTTTTCTTTTGGATCCCTACTTTTGTTTTACAAAAAGAACTCAATTTTTAGTAATTCGGATATTTATATTTTATTTTCGATCTGTACTTTTGTTTTACAAAAAGAATTCAATTTTTAATCATTTCGAAATTGATATATTATTTTTCATTCATAGTTTTGTTTTACAAAAAAGATACTCGATTTTTCATAATTTTGAAATTTATATTTTATTCTCGATACGTACTTTTGTTCTATGCAAAAGAACTCTATTTTTTGTAATTTCGAAATTGATATTTTATTTTGGATCCCTACATTTCTTTACAAAAAGAAGTCAATTTTTAGTAATTTGGATATTTATATTTTATTCTCTATATGTACTTTGGTTTTATGCAAAAGAACTCAATGTTTTGGAATTTCGAAATTTATATTATACTTTGGATCCCTACTTTTGTTTTACAAAGAGAACTCAATTTATAGTAATTTGGATATTTATATTTTATTTTCGATACGTACTTTTGTTTTACAAAAATAATTCAATTTTTAATAATTTCGAAATTGATATATTATTTTTCATTCGTAGTTTTGTTTTACAAAAAAGAAACACCATTTTTCATAATTTTGAAATTTATATTGTATTCTCGATACGCACTTTTGTTCTATGCAAAAGAACTCAATTTTTTGTAATTTCGAAATTGATATTTTATTTTGGATCCCTACATTTGTTTACAAAAAGAACTCAATTTTTAGTAATTTGGATATTTATATTTTATTCTCTATATGTACTTTGGTTTTATGCAAAAGAACTCAATTTTTTGTAATTTCGAAATTTATATTATATTTTGGATCCCTACTTTTGTTTTACCAAGAGAACTCAATTTATAGTAATTGGGATATTTATATTTTATTTTCGATCCGTACTTTTATTTTACAACAAGAATTCAATTTTTAATAATTTCGAAATTGATATATTATTTTTCATTCGTAGTAGTTTTGTTTTACAAAAAAGAAACTGAATTTCTCATAATTTTGAAATTTATATTTTATTCTCGATACGTACTTTTGTTCTATGCAAAAGAACTCAATTTTTTGTAACTTCGAAATTGATATTTTATTTTGGATCCCTACTTTTGTTTTACAAAAAGAACTCAATTTTTAGTAATTTCGATATTTATATTCTATTCTCGATCCGTACTTTTGTTTTAACAAAAGAATTCAATTTTTAATAATTTCGAAATTGATATTTTATTTTGGATCCCTACTTTTGTTTTACAAAAAGAACTCAATTTTTAGTAATTTGGATATTTATATTTTATTTTCGATCCGTACTTTTGTTTTACAAAAAGAATTCAATTTTAATAATTTCGAAATTGATATATTATTTTTCATTTGTAGTTTTGTTTTACAAAAAAGAAATTTTTTTTGATAATTTTGAAATTTATATTTTATTCTCGATACGTACTTTTGTTCTATGCAAAAGAACTCAATTTTTTGTAATTTCGTAATTGATATTTTATTTTGGATCCCTACTATTGTTTTACAAAAAGAACTCAATTTTTAGTAATTTGGATATTTATATTTTATTTTCGATCCGTACTTTTGTTTTACAAAAAGAATTCAATTTTTAATAATTTCGAAATTGATATATTACTTTTCATCCGTAGTTTTGTTTTACAAAAAAGAAACACCATTTTTAATAATTTTGAAATTTATATTTTATTCTCGATACGTACTTTTGTTCTATGCAAAAGAACTCAATTTTTTGTAATTTCGAAATTGATATTTTATTTTGGATCCCTACTTTTGTTTTACAAAAAGAACTCAATTTTAGTAATTTGGATTTTTATATTTTATTCTCGATATGTACTTTGGTTTTATGCAAAAGAACTCAATTTTTTGTAATTTCAAAATTTATATTTTGTTTTGGATCCCTACTTTTATTATAGAAAAAGAACTCAATTTTTAGTAAATTGGATATTTATATTTTAGTTTTGATCCGTACTTTTGTTTTCAAAAAGAATTCAATTTTTAATAATTTCGAAATTGATATATTATTTTTCATCTGAAGTTTTGTTTTACAAAAAAGAAACTCAATTTTTCATAATTTTGAAATTTATATTTTATTCTCGATATGTACTTTGGTTTTACGCAAAAGAACTCAATTTTTAGTAAATTGGATATTTATATTTTATTTTCGATCCGTACTTTTGCTTTGGAAAAAGAATTCAATTTTTAATAATTTCGAAATTGATGTATTATTTTTCATTCGTAGTTTTGTTTTACAAAAAAGAAACACCATTTTTCATAATTTTGAAATTTATATTTTATTCTCGATACGCACTTTTGTTCTATGCAAAAGAACTCAATTTTTTGTAACTTCGAAATTGATATTTTATTTTGGATCCCTACTTTTGTTTTACAAAAAGAACTCAATTTTTAGTAATTTCGATATTTATATTCTATTCTCGATCCGTACTTTTGTTTTAACAAAAGAATTCAATTTTTAATAATTTCGAAATTGATATTTTATTTTGGATCCCTACTTTTGTTTTACAAAAAGAACTCAATTTTTAGTAATTTGGATATTTATATTTTATTCTCGATATGTACTTTGGTTTTATGCAAAAGAACTCAATTTTTTGTAATTTCTAAATTTATATTTTATTTTGGATCCCTACTTTTGTTTTACGAAGAGAACTCAATTTATAGTAATTTGGATATTTATATTTTATTTTCGATCCGTACTTTTGTTTTACAAAAAGAATTTAATTTTTAATAATTTCGAAATTGATATATTATTTTTCACCTGTAGTTTTGTTTTACAAAAAAGGTACTCAATTTTTCATAATTTTGAAATTTATATTTTATTCTCGATACGTACTTTTGTTCTATGCAAAATAACTCAAGTTATTGTAA
Organism: Lablab purpureus; assembly: GCA_030347555.1. Taxonomy (NCBI): domain Eukaryota; kingdom Viridiplantae; phylum Streptophyta; class Magnoliopsida; order Fabales; family Fabaceae; genus Lablab; species Lablab purpureus. The sequence goes on from CM059255.1 coordinate 12,300,055, forward strand.
TTTTGAAATTGATATTTTATTTTGGATCCCTACATTTATTTTACAAAATGAACTCAATTTTTAGTAATTTGGATTTTTATATTTTATTCTCGATATGTACTTTGGTTTTATGCAAAACAACTCAATTTTTTGTAATTTCGAAATTTATAATATATTTTGGATCCCTACTTTTGTTTTACAAAGAGAACTGAATTTATAGTAATTTGGATATTTATATTTTATTTTGGATCCGTACTTTTGTTTTACAAAAAGAATTCAATTTTTAATATTTTCGAAATTGATATATTATTTTTCATCTGTAGTTTTGTTTTACATAAAAGGAACTCAATTTTTCATAATTTTGAAATTTAAATTTTATTCTTGATACGTACTTTTGTTCTATGCAAAAGAACTCAATTTTTTGTAATTTCGAAATTGATATTTTATTTTGGATTCCTACTTTTTTTTTACAAAAAGAACTCAATTTTTAGTAATTTGGATTTTTATATTTTATTCTCGATATGTACTTTGGTTTTACGCAAAAGAACTCAATTTTTTGTAATTTTGAAATTTATATTTTGTTTTGGATCCCTACTTTTGTTTTACAAAAAGAACTCAATTTTTAGTAAATTGGATATTTATATTTTACTTTCGATCCGTACTTTTGTTTTACAAAAAGAATTCAATTTCTAATAATTTCGATATTGATATATTATTTTTCATTCGTAGTTTTGTTTTACAAAAAAGAAACACCATTTTTCATAATTTTGAAATTTATATTTTATTCTCGATACGCACTTTTCTTCTATGCAAAAGAACTCAATTTTTTGTAATTTCGAAATTGATATTTTATTTTGGATCCCTACTTTTGTTTTAGAAAAAGAACTCAATTTTTAGTAATTTGGATATTTATATTTTATTTTCGATCCGTACTTTTGTTTTACAAAAAGAATTCAATTTTTAATAATTTCGATATTGATATATTATTTTTCATTCGTAGTTTTGTTTTACAAAAAAGAAACACCATTTTTCATTATTTTGAAATTTATATTTTATTCTCGATACGCACTTTTGTTCTATGCAAAAGAACTCAATTATTTGTAATTTCGAAATTGATATTTTATTTTGGATCCCTACTTTTGTTTACAAAAAGAACTCAATTTTTAGTAATTTGGATATTTATATTTTATTCTCTATATGTACTTTGGTTTTATGCAAAAGAACTCAATTTTTTGTAATTTCGAAATTTATATTTTATTTTGGATCCCCTCTTTTGTTTTACCAAGAGAACTCAATTTATAGTAATTTGGATATTTATATTTTATTTTCGATCCGTACTTTTGTTTTACAAAAAGAATTCAATTTTTAATAATTTCGAAATTGATATATTATTTTTCATTCGTAGTTTTGTTTTACAAAAAAGAAACACCATTTTTCATAATTTTGAAATTTATATTTTGTTCTCGATACGCACTTTTGTTCTATGCAAAAGAACTCAAATTTTTGTAATTTCGAAATTGATATTTTATTTTGGATCCCTACTTTTGTTTACAAAAAGAACTCAATTTTTAGTAATTTGGATATTTATATTTTATTCTCGATCCGTACTTTTGTTTTACCAAAATAATTCAATTTTTAATAATGTCGAAATTGATATTTTATTTTGGATCCCTACTTTTTTTTTACAAAAAGAACTCAATTTTTAGTAATTTGGATATTTATATTTTATTTTCGATCCATACTTTTGTTTTATAAAAAGAATTCAATTTTTAGTAATTTTGAAATTGATATATTATTTTTCATTCGTAGTTTTGTTTTATAAAAAAGAAACTCAATTTTTCATAATTTTGAAATTTATATTTTATTCTCGATACGTACTTTTGTTCTATGCAAAAGAACTCAATTTTTTGTAATTTCGAAATTGATATTTTATTTTGGATCCCTACTTTTGTTTTACAAAAAGAACTCAATTTTTAGTAATTTGGATATTTATATTTTATTTTCGATCCGTACTTTTGTTTTACAAAAAGAATTCAATTTTCAATAATTTCGAAATTGATATATTATTTTTCATTGGTAGTTTTGTTTTACAAAATAGAAACTGAATTTTTCATAATTTTGAAATTTATATTTTATTCTCGATACGTACTTTTTTTCTATGCAAAAGAACTCAATTTTTTGTAATTTCGAAATTGATATTTTATTTTGGATCCCTACTTTTCTTTTACAAAAAGAAATCAATTTTTAGTAATTTGGATATTTATATTTTATTCTCGATCCGTACTTTTGTTTTACCAAAAAAATTCAATTTTTAATAATTTCGAAATTGATATTTTATTTTGGATCCCTACTTTTCTTTTACAAGAAGAACTCAATTTTTAGTAATTTGGATATTTATATTTTATTTTCGATCCATACTTTTGTTTTACAAAAAGAATTCAATTTTTAATAATTTCGAAATTGATTTCTTATTTTTCATTCGTAGTTTTGTTTTACAAAAAAGAAACTCAATTTTTCAGAATTTTGAAATTTATATTTTATTCTCGATACGTACTTTTGTTCTATGCAAAAGAACCCAATTTCTTGTAATTTCGAAATTGACATTTTATTTTGGATCCCTACTTTTGTTTTACAAAAAGAACTCAATTTTTAGTAATTTGGATATTTAAATTTTATTCTCGATCCGTACTTTTCCTTTACCAGAAGAATTCAATTTTTAATAATTTCAAAATCGATATTTTATTTTGGATCCCTACTTTTCTTTTACCAAAAGAACTCAATTTTTAGTAATTTGGATATTTATATTTTAATCTCGATATGTACTTTGGTTTTATGCAAAAGAACTCAATTTTTTGTAATTTCGAAATTTATATTTTGTTTTGGATCCCTTCTTTTGTTTTACAAAGAGAACTCGATTTATAGTAATTTGGATATTTATATTTTATTTTCGATCCGTACTTTTGTTTTACAAAAAGAATTCAATTTTTAGTAATTTCGAAATTGATATATTATTTTTCATCTGTAGTTTTGTTTTACAAAAAAGGAACTCAATTTTTCATAATTTTGAAATTTATATTTTAATCTCGATACGTACTTTTCTTCTATGCAAAAGAACTCAATTTTTTGTAATTTCGAAATTGATATTTTATTTTGGATCCCTACTTTTTGTTTTACAAAAAGAACTCAATTTTTAGTAATTTGGATTTTTATATTTTATTCTCGATATGTACTTTGGTTTTATGCAAAAGAACTCAATTTTTTCTAATTTCGAAATTTATATTTTGTTTTGGATCCCTACCTTTGTTTTACAAAAAGAACACAATTTTTAGTAAATTGGATATTTATATTTTACTTTCGATCCGTACTTTTGTTTTACAAAAAGAATTCAATTTCTAATAATTTCGAAATTGATATATTATTTTTCATCCGTAGTTTTGTTTGACAAAAAAGAAACTCAATTTTTCAAAATTTTGAAATTTATATTTTATTCTCGATACGTACTTTTGTTCTATACAAAAGAACTCAATTTTTTGTAATTTCGAAATTGATATTTTATTTTGGATCCCTACTTTTGTTTTACAAAAAGAACTCAATTTTTAGTAATTTGGATATTTATATTATATTTTCGATCCGTACTTTTGTTTTACAAAAAGAATTCAATTTTTAATAATTTCGAAATTGATATATTATTTTTCATTCGTAGTTTTGGTTTACAAAAAAGAAACTCAATTTTTCATAATTTTGAAATTTATATTTTATTCTCGATACGTACTTTTGTTCTATGCAAAAGAACTCAATTTTTTGTAATTTCGAAATTGATATTTTATTTTTGATCCCTAGTTTTTTTTACAAAAAGAACTCAATTTTTAGTAATTTGGATATTTATATTTTATTTTCGGTCCGTACTTTTGTTTTACAAAAAGAATTCAATTTTTAATAATTTCGAAATTGATATATTATTTTTCATTCGTAGTTTTGGTTTACAAAAAAGAAACTCAATTTTTCATAATTTTGAAATTTATATTTTATTCTCGATACGTACTTTTGTTCTACGCAAAAGAACTCAATTTTTTGTAATTTCGAAATTGATATTTTATTTTGGATCCTTACTTTTGTTTTTCAAAAAGAACTCAATTTTTAGTAATTTGGATTTTTATATTTTATTCTCGATATGTACTTTGGTTTTATGCAAAAGAACTCAATTTTTTCTAATTTCGAAATTTCTATTTTGCTTTGGATCCCTACTTTTGTTTTACAAAAAGAACTCAATTTTTAGTAAATTGGATATTTCTATTTTACTTTCGATCCGTACTTTTGTTTTAATAAAAGAATCCAATTTCTAATAATTTCAAAATTGATATATTATTTTTCATCCGTAGTTTTGTTTTAAAAAAAAGAAACTCAATTTTTCATAATTTTGAAATTTATATTTTATTCTCGATATGTAATTTTGTTCTATGCAAAAGAACTCAATTTTTTGTAATTTCGAAATTGATATTTTATTTTGGATCCCTACATTTGTTTTACTAAAAGAACTCAATTTTTTGTAATTTGGATATTTATATTTTATTTTCGATCCGTACTTTTGTTTTACAAAAAGAATTCAATTTTTAATAATTTCGAAATTGAAATATTATTTTTCATCCGTAGTTTTGCTTTACAAAAAAGAAACTCAAGTTTTCATAATTTTGAAATTTATATTTTATTCTCGATACGTACTTTTGTTCAATGCAAAGGAACTTAATTTTTTGTAATTTTGAAATTGATATTTTATTTTGGATCCCTACTTTTGTTTTAAAAAAAGAACTCAATTTTTAGTAATTTGGATTTTTATATTTTATTCTCGATATGTACTTTGGTTTTATGCAAAAGAACTCAATTTTTTGTAATTTCGAAATATATAATTTGTTTTCGATACCTACTTTTGATTTACAAAAAGAACTCAATTTTTAGTAAATGGGATATTTATATTTTACTTTCGATCCGTACTTTTGTTTTACAAAAAGAGTTCAATTTTTAATAATTTCGAAATTGATATATTCTTTTTCATTCGTAGTTTTGTTTTAGAAAAAAGGAACAAAATTTTTCATAATTTTGAAATTTATATTTTATTCTCGATATGTACTTTGGTTTTATGCAAAAGAACTCAATTTTTTGTAATTTCGAAATTTATATTTTGTTTTGGATCCCTACTTTTGTTTTACAAAAAGAACTCAATTTTTAGTAATTTGGATATTTATATTTTATTTTCGATCTGTACTTTTGTTTTACAAAAAGAATTCAATTTTTAATAATTTCGAAATTGGTATATTATTTTTCATCCGTAGTTTTGTTTTACAAAAAAGAAACTCAATTTTTCATAATTTTGAAATTTATATTTTATTCTTGATATGTACTTTGGTTTTATGCAAAAGAACTCAATTTTTTGTAATTTCGAAATTTATATTTTATTTTGGATCCCTACTTTTCTTTTACAAAGAGAACTCAATTTATAGTAATTTGGATATTTATATTTTATTTTCGATACGTACTTTTGTTTTGCAAAAAGAATTCAATTTTTAATAATTTCGTAGTTGATATATTATTATTTATCCGTAGTTTTGTTTTAGAAAATAGAAACTCACTTTTTCATAATTTTGAAATTTATATTTTATTCTCGATACGTACTTTTTCTCTATGCAAAAGAACTCAATTTTTTGTAATTTCGAAATTGATATTTTATTTTGTATCCCTACTTTTGTTTTACAAAAAGAACTCAATTTTTAGTAATTTGGATATTTATATTTTATTTTCGATCCGTACTTTTGTTTTACCAAAAGAATTCAATTTTTAATAATTTCGAAATTGATATTTTATTTTGGATCCCTACTTTTGTTTTACAAAAAGAACTCAATTTTTAGTAATTTGGATTTTTATATTTTATTCTCGATATGTGCTTTGGTTTTATGCAAAAGAACTCAATTTTTTGTAATTTCGAAGTTTATATTTTGTTTTGGATCCCTAGTTTTGTTTTACAAAAAGAACTCAATTTTTAGTAAATTGGAAATTTATATTTTACTTTCGATCTGTACTTTTGTTTTACAAAAAGAATTCAATTTTTAATAATTTTGAAATTGATATATTATTTTTCATCCGTAGTTTTGTTTTACAAAAAAGAAACTCAATTTTTCATAATTTTGAAATTTATATTTTATTCTCGATACGTACTTTTGTTCTATGCAAAAGAACTCAATTTTTTGTAATTTCGAAATTGATATTTTATTTTGGATCCCTACTTTTGTTTTACAAAAAGAAGTCAATTTTTAGTAATTTGGATATTTATATTTTATTTTGGATGCGTACATTTGTTTTACAAAAAGAATTCAATTTTTAATAATTTCGAAATTGATATATTATTTTTCATTCGTAGTTTTGTTTTACAAAAAAGAAACTCAATTTTTCATAATTTTGAAATTTATATTTTATTCTCGATACGTACTTTTGTTCTATGCAAAAGAACTCAATATTTTGTAATTTTAAAAATGATATTTTATTTTGGATCCCTACTTTTGATTTACAAAAAGAACTCAATTTTTAGTAATTTGGATTTTTATATTTTATTCTCGATATGTACTTTGGTTTTATGCAAAAGAACTCAATTTTTTTGTAATTTCGAAATTTGTATTTTGTTTTGGATCCCTACTTTTGTTTTACAAAAAGAACTCAATTTTTAGTAATTTGGATATTTATATTTTATTTTCGATCCATACTTTTGTTTTACAAAAAGAATTCAATTTTTAATAATTTCGAAATTGATATATTATTTTTCATCCGTAGTTTTGCTTTACAAAAAAGAAACTCAATTTTTCATAATTTTGAAATTTATATTTTATTCTCGATACGTACTTTTGTTCAATGCAAAGGAACTCAATTTTTTGTAATTTTGAAATTGATATTTTATTTTGGATCCCTACTTTTTTTTACAAAAAGAACTCAATTTTTAGTAATTTGGATTTTTATATTTTATTATCGATATGTACTTTGGTTTTATGCAAAAGAACTCAATTTTTTGTAATTTCGAAGTTTATATTTTGTTTTGGATCCCTAGTTTTGTTTTACAAAAAGAACTCAATTTTTAGTAAATTGGAAATTTATATTTTACTTTCGATCTGTACTTTTGTTTTACAAAAAGAATTCAATTTTTAATAATTTTGAAATTGATATATTATTTTTCATCCGTAGTTTTGTTTTACAACAAAGAAACTCAATTTTTCATAATTTTGAAATTTATATTTTATTCTCGATACGTACTTTTGTTCTATGCAAAAGAACTCAATTTTTTGTAATTTCGAAATTGATATTTTATTTTGGATCCCTACTTTTGTTTTACAAAACGAAGTCAATTTTTAGTAATTTGGATATTTATATTTTATTTTGGATGCGTACATTTGTTTTACAAAAGAATTCAATTTTTAATAATTTCGAAATTGATATATTATTTTTCATTCGTAGTTTTGTTTTACAAAAAGAAACTCAATTTTTCATAATTTTGAAATTTATATTTTATTCTCGATACGTACTTTTGTTCTATGCAAAAGAACTCAATATTTTGTAATTTTAAAAATGATATTTTATTTTGGATCCCTACTTTTGATTTACAAAAAGAACTCAATTTTTAGTAATTTGGATATTTATATTTTATTCTCGATATGTACTTTGGTTTTATGCAAAAGAACTCAATTTTTTGTAATTTCGAAATTTGTATTTTGTTTTGGATCCCTACTTTTGTTTTACAAAAAGAACTCAATTTTTAGTAATTTGGATATTTATATTTTATTTTCGATCCATACTTTTGTTTTACAAAAAGAATTCAATTTTTAATAATTTCGAAATTGATATATTATTTTTCATCCGTAGTTTTGCTTTACAAAAAAGAAACTCAATTTTTCATAATTTTGAAAGTTATATTTTATTCTCGATACGTACTTTTGTTCAATGCAAAGGAACTCAATTTTTTGTAATTTTGAAATTGATATTTTATTTTGGATCCCTACTTTTTTTTTACAAAAGAACTCAATTTTTAGTAATTTGGATTTTTATATTTTATTATCGATATGTACTTTGGTTTTATGCAAAAGAACTCAATTTTTTGTAATTTCGAAGTTTATATTTTGTTTTGGATCCCTACTTTTGTTTTACAAAAAGAACTCAATTTTTAGTAAATTGGATATTCATATTTTACTTTCGATCCAGTACTTTTGTTTTACAAAAACAATTCAATTTTTAATAATTTCGAAATTGATATATTATTTTTCATCCGTAGTTTTGTTTTACAAAAAAGAAACTCAACTTTTCATAATTTTGAAATTTATATTTTATTCTCTATGCGTACTTTTGTTCTATGCAAAAGAACTCAATTTTTTGTAAATTCGAAATTGATATTTTATTTTGGATCCCTACTTTTGTTTTACAAAAAGAACTCAATTTTTAGTAATGTGGATTTTTATATTTTATTCTCGATATGTACTTTGGTTTTTTGCAAAAGAATTCAATTTTTTGTAATTTCGAAATTTATATTTTGTTTTGGATCCCTACTTTTGTTTTACAAAAAGAACTCAATTTTTAGTAAATTAGATATTTATATTTTACTTTCGATCCGTACTTCTGTGTTACAAGAAGAATAAATTTTTTAATAATTTTGAAATTGATATATTATTTTTCATCCGTAGTTTTGTTTTACAAAAAAGAAACTCTATTTTTCATAATTTTGAAATTTATATTTTATTCTCGATACGTACTTTTGTTCTATGCAAAAGAACTCAATTTTTTGCAATTTCGAAATTGATATTTTATTTTGGATCCCTACTTTTGTTTTATAAAAAGAACTCAATTTTTAGTAATTTGGATATTTATATTTTATTCTCTGTATGTACATTGGTTTTATGCAAAAGAATTCAATTTTTTGTAATTTCGAAATTTATATTTTATTTTGGATCCCTACTTTTGTTTTACAAGAAGAACTGAATTTATAGTAATTTGGATATTTATATTTTATTTTCGATCCGTACTTTTGTTTTACAAAAACAATTCAATTTTTAATAATTTCGAAATTGATATATTATTTTTCATCCGTAGTTTTGTTTTACAAAAAAGAAACTCAACTTTTCATAATTTTGAAATTTATATTTTATTCTCTATGCGTACTTTTGTTCTATGCAAAAGAACTCAATTTTTTGTAAATTCGAAATTGATATTTTATTTTGGATCCCTACTTTTGTTTTACAAAAAGAACTCAATTTTTAGTAAATTAGATATTTATATTTTACTTTCGATCCGTACTTCTGTTTTACAAGAAGAATAAATTTTTTAATAATTTTGAAATTGATATATTATTTTTCATCCGTAGTTTTGTTTTACAAAAAAGAAACTCTATTTTTCATAATTTTGAAATTTATATTTTATTCTCGATACGTACTTTTGTTCTATGCAAAAGAACTCAATATTTTGTAATTTTAAAAATGATATTTTATTTTGGATCCCTACTTTTGATTTACAAAAAGAACTCAATTTTTAGTAATTGGGATTTTTATATTTTATCCTCGATATGTACTTTGGTTTTATGCAAAAGAACTCAATTTTTTGTAATTTCGAAATTTGTATTTTGTTTTGGATCCCTACTTTTGTTTTACAAAAAGAACTCAATTTTTAGTAATTTGGATATTTATATTTTATTTTCGATCCATACTTTTGTTTTACAAAAAGAATTCAATTTTTAATAATTTCGAAATTGATATATTATTTTTCATCCGTAGTTTTGCTTTACAAAAAAGAAACTCAATTTTTCATAATTTTGAAATTTATATTTTATTCTCGATACGTACTTTTGTTCAATGCAAAGGAACTCAATTTTTTGTAATTTTGAAATTGATATTTTATTTTGGATCCCTACTTTTTTTTTACAAAAAGAACTCAATTTTTAGTAATTTGGATTTTTATATTTTATTCTCGATATGTACATTGGTTTTATGCAAAAGAACTCAATTTTTTGTAATTTCGAAATTTATATTTTATTTTGGATCCCCTCTTTTGTTTTACAAAAGAACTCAATTTTTAGTAAATTGGAAATTTATATTTTACTTTCGATCTGTACTTTTGTTTTACAAAAGAATTCAATTTTTAATAATTTTGAAATTGATATATTATTTTTCATCCGTAGTTTTGTTTTACAACAAAGAAACTCAATTTTTCATAATTTTGAAATTTATATTTTATTCTCGATACGTACTTTTGTTCTATGCAAAAGAACTCAATTTTTTGTAATTTCGAAATTGATATTTTATTTTGGATCCCTACTTTTGTTTTACAAAACGAAGTCAATTTTTAGTAATTTGGATATTTATATTTTATTTTGGATGCGTACATTTGTTTTACAAAAGAATTCAATTTTTAATAATTTCGAAATTGATATATTATTTTTCATTCGTAGTTTTGTTTTACAAAAAGAAACTCAATTTTTCATAATTTTGAAATTTATATTTTATTCTCGATACGTACTTTTGTTCTATGCAAAAGAACTCAATATTTTGTAATTTTAAAAATGATATTTTATTTTGGATCCCTACTTTTGATTTACAAAAGAACTCAATTTTTAGTAATTGGGATTTTTATATTTTATCCTCGATATGTACTTTGGTTTTATGCAAAGAACTCAATTTTTTTGTAATTTCGAAATTTGTATTTTGTTTTGGATCCCTACTTTTGTTTTACAAAAAGAACTCAATTTTTAGTAATTTGGATATTTATATTTTATTTTCGATCCATACTTTTGTTTTACAAAAAGAATTCAATTTTTAATAATTTCGAAATTGATATATTATTTTTCATCCGTAGTTTTGCTTTACAAAAAGAAACTCAATTTTTCATAATTTTGAAATTTATATTTTATTCTCGATACGTACTTTTGTTCAATGCAAAGGAACTCAATTTTTGTAATTTTGAAATTGATATTTTATTTTGGATCCCTACTTTTTTTTACAAAAAGAACTCAATTTTTAGTAATTTGGATTTTTATATTTTATTATCGATATGTACTTTGGTTTTATGCAAAAGAACTCAATTTTTTGTAATTTCGAAGTTTATATTTTGTTTTGGATCCCTACTTTTGTTTTACAAAAAGAACTCAATTTTTAGTAAATTGGATATTCATATTTTACTTTCGATCCAGTACTTTTGTTTTACAAAAACAATTCAATTTTTAATAATTTCGAAATTGATATATTATTTTTCATCCGTAGTTTTGTTTTACAAAAAGAAACTCAACTTTTCATAATTTTGAAATTTATATTTTATTCTCTATGCGTACTTTTGTTCTATGCAAAAGAACTCAATTTTTGTAAATTCGAAATTGATATTTTATTTTGGATCCCTACTTTTGTTTTACAAAAAGAACTCAATTTTTAGTAATGTGGATTTTTATATTTTATTCTCGATATGTACTTTGGTTTTTTGCAAAAGAATTCAATTTTTTGTAATTTCGAAATTTATATTTTGTTTTGGATCCCTACTTTTGTTTTACAAAAAGAACTCAATTTTTAGTAAATTAGATATTTATATTTTACTTTCGATCCGTACTTCTGTTTTACAAGAAGAATAAATTTTTTAATAATTTTGAAATTGATATATTATTTTTCATCCGTAGTTTTGTTTTACAAAAAAGAAACTCTATTTTTCATAATTTTGAAATTTATATTTTATTCTCGATACGTACTTTTGTTCTATGCAAAAGAACTCAATTTTTTGCAATTTCGAAATTGATATTTTATTTTGGATCCCTACTTTTGTTTTATAAAAAGAACTCAATTTTAAGTAATTTGGATATTTATATTTTATTCTCTGTATGTACATTGGTTTTATGCAAAAGAATTCAATTTTTGTAATTTCGAAATTTATATTTTATTTTGGATCCCTACTTTTGTTTTACAAGAAGAACTCGAATTTATAGTAATTTGGATATTTATATTTTATTTTCGATCCAGTACTTTTGTTTTACAAAAACAATTCAATTTTTAATAATTTCGAAATTGATATATTATTTTTCATCCGTAGTTTTGTTTTACAAAAAAGAAACTCAACTTTTCATAATTTTGAAATTTATATTTTATTCTCTATGCGTACTTTTGTTCTATGCAAAAGAACTCAATTTTTTGTAAATTCGAAATTGATATTTTATTTTGGATCCCTACTTTTGTTTTACAAAAAGAACTCAATTTTTAGTAAATTAGATATTTATATTTTACTTTCGATCCGTACTTCTGTTTTACAAGAAGAATAAATTTTTTAATAATTTTGAAATTGATATATTATTTTTCATCCGTAGTTTTGTTTTACAAAAAAGAAACTCTATTTTTCATAATTTTGAAATTTATATTTTATTCTCGATACGTACTTTTGTTCTATGCAAAAGAACTCAATATTTTGTAATTTTAAAAATGATATTTTATTTTGGATCCCTACTTTTGATTTACAAAAAGAACTCAATTTTTAGTAATTGGGATTTTTATATTTTATCCTCGATATGTACTTTGGTTTTATGCAAAAGAACTCAATTTTTTTGTAATTTCGAAATTTGTATTTTGTTTTGGATCCCTACATTTGTTTTACAAAAAGAACTCAATTTTTAGTAATTTGGATATTTATATTTTATTTTCGATCCATACTTTTGTTTTACAAAAAGAATTCAATTTTTAATAATTTCGAAATTGATATATTATTTTTCATCCGTAGTTTTGCTTTACAAAAAGAAACTCAATTTTTCATAATTTTGAAATTTATATTTTATTCTCGATACGTACTTTTGTTCAATGCAAAGGAACTCAATTTTTTGTAATTTTGAAATTGATATTTTATTTTGGATCCCTACTTTTTTTTACAAAAAGAACTCAATTTTTAGTAATTTGGATTTTTATATTTTATTATCGATATGTACTTTGGTTTTATGCAAAAGAACTCAATTTTTTGTAATTTCGAAGTTTATATTTTGTTTTGGATCCCTAGTTTTGTTTTACAAAAAGAACTCAATTTTTAGTAAATTGGAAATTTATATTTTACTTTCGATCTGTACTTTTGTTTTACAAAAGAATTCAATTTTTAATAATTTTGAAATTGATATATTATTTTTCATCCGTAGTTTTGTTTTACAACAAAGAAACTCAATTTTTCATAATTTTGAAATTTATATTTTATTCTCGATACGTACTTTTGTTCTATGCAAAAGAACTCAATTTTTTGTAATTTCGAAATTGATATTTTATTTTGGATCCCTACTTTTGTTTTACAAAACGAAGTCAATTTTTAGTAATTTGGATATTTATATTTTATTTTGGATGCGTACATTTGTTTTACAAAAAGAATTCAATTTTTAATAATTTCGAAATTGATATATTATTTTTCATTCGTAGTTTTGTTTTACAAAAAGAAACTCAATTTTTCATAATTTTGAAATTTATATTTTATTCTCGATACGTACTTTTGTTCTATGCAAAAGAACTCAATATTTTGTAATTTTAAAAATGATATTTTATTTTGGATCCCTACTTTTGATTTACAAAAAGAACTCAATTTTTAGTAATTGGGATTTTTATATTTTATCCTCGATATGTACTTTGGTTTTATGCAAAAGAACTCAATTTTTTTGTAATTTCGAAATTTGTATTTTGTTTTGGATCCCTACTTTTGTTTTACAAAAAGAACTCAATTTTTAGTAATTTGGATATTTATATTTTATTTTCGATCCATACTTTTGTTTTACAAAAAGAATTCAATTTTTAATAATTTCGAAATTGATATATTATTTTTCATCCGTAGTTTTGCTTTACAAAAAGAAACTCAATTTTTCATAATTTTGAAATTTATATTTTATTCTCGATACGTACTTTTGTTCAATGCAAAGGAACTCAATTTTTGTAATTTTGAAATTGATATTTTATTTTGGATCCCTACTTTTTTTTACAAAAAGAACTCAATTTTTAGTAATTTGGATTTTTATATTTTATTATCGATATGTACTTTGGTTTTATGCAAAAGAACTCAATTTTTTGTAATTTCGAAGTTTATATTTTGTTTTGGATCCCTACTTTTGTTTTACAAAAAGAACTCAATTTTTAGTAAATTGGATATTCATATTTTACTTTCGATCCGTACTTTTGTTTTACAAAAACAATTCAATTTTTAATAATTTCGAAATTGATATATTATTTTTCATCCGTAGTTTTGTTTTACAAAAAGAAACTCAACTTTTCATAATTTTGAAATTTATATTTTATTCTCTATGCGTACTTTTGTTCTATGCAAAAGAACTCAATTTTTGTAAATTCGAAATTGATATTTTATTTTGGATCCCTACTTTTGTTTTACAAAAAGAACTCAATTTTTAGTAATGTGGATTTTTATATTTTATTCTCGATATGTACTTTGGTTTTTTGCAAAAGAATTCAATTTTTTGTAATTTCGAAATTTATATTTTGTTTTGGATCCCTACTTTTGTTTTACAAAAAGAACTCAATTTTTAGTAAATTAGATATTTATATTTTACTTTCGATCCGTACTTCTGTGTTACAAGAAGAATAAATTTTTTAATAATTTTGAAATTGATATATTATTTTTCATCCGTAGTTTTGTTTTACAAAAAAGAAACTCTATTTTTCATAATTTTGAAATTTATATTTTATTCTCGATACGTACTTTTGTTCTATGCAAAAGAACTCAATTTTTTGCAATTTCGAAATTGATATTTTATTTTGGATCCCTACTTTTGTTTTATAAAAAGAACTCAATTTTTAGAAATTTGGATATTTATATTTTATTCTCTGTATGTACATTGGTTTTATGCAAAAGAATTCAATTTTTTGTAATTTCGAAATTTATATTTTATTTTGGATCCCTACTTTTGTTTTACAAGAAGAACTGAATTTATAGTAATTTGGATATTTATATTTTATTTTCGATCCGTACTTTTGTTTTACAAAAACAATTCAATTTTTAATAATTTCGAAATTGATATATTATTTTTCATCCGTAGTTTTCTTTTACAAAAAGAAACTCAACTTTTCATAATTTTGAAATTTATATTTTATTCTCTATGCGTACTTTTGTTCTATGCAAAAGAACTCAATTTTTGTAAATTCGAAATTGATATTTTATTTTGGATCCCTACTTTTGTTTTACAAAAAGAACTCAATTTTTAGTAAATTAGATATTTATATTTTACTTTCGATCCGTACTTCTGTTTTACAAGAAGAATAAATTTTTTAATAATTTTGAAATTGATATATTATTTTTCATCCGTAGTTTTGTTTTACAAAAAAGAAACTCTATTTTTCATAATTTTGAAATTTATATTTTATTCTCGATACGTACTTTTGTTCTATGCAAAAGAACTCAATTTTTTGCAATTTCGAAATTGATATTTTATTTTGGATCCCTACTTTTGTTTTATAAAAAGAACTCAATTTTTAGTAATTTGGATATTTATATTTTATTCTCTGTATGTACATTGGTTTTATGCAAAAGAATTCAATTTTTTGTAATTTCGAAATTTATATTTTATTTTGGATCCCTACTTTTGTTTTACAAGAAGAACTGAATTTATAGTAATTTGGATATTTATATTTTATTTTCGATCCGTACTTTTGTTTTACAAAAAGAATTCAATTTTTAATAATTTCGAAATTGATATATTATTTTTCATTCCTAGTTTTGTTTTACAAAAAAGAAACTGAATTTTTCATAATTCTGAAATTGATATTTTATTCTCGATACGTACTTTTGTTCTATGCAAAAGAACTCAATTTTTTGTAATTTCGAAATTGATATTTTATTTTGGATCCCTGCTTTTGTTTTACAAAAAGAACTCAATTTTTAGTAATTTGGATATTTAAATTTTATTCTCGATCCGTACTTTTGTTTTACCAAAAGAATTCAATTTTTAATAGTTTCGAAATTGATATTTTATTTTGGATCCCTACTTTTCTTTTACAAAAAGAACTCAATTTTTAGTAATTTGGATATTTATATTTATTCTCGATATGTACTTTGGTTTTATGCAAAAGAACTTAATTT
This sequence comes from Lablab purpureus, assembly GCA_030347555.1. NCBI lineage: Eukaryota > Viridiplantae > Streptophyta > Magnoliopsida > Fabales > Fabaceae > Lablab > Lablab purpureus. The sequence goes on from CM059255.1 coordinate 12,316,129, forward strand.
TTTGTAATTTCGAAATTTATATTTTATTTTTGGATCCCTTCTTTTGTTTTACAAAAAGAACTCAATTTTTAGTAATTGGGATTTTTATATTTTATCCTCGATATGTGCTTTGGTTTTATGCAAAAGAACTCAATTTTTTGTAATTTCGAAATTTATATTTTGTTTTAGATCCCTACTTTTGTTTTACAAAAAGAACTCATTTTTTAGTAATTTGGATATTTATATTTTATTTTCGATCCATACTTTTGTTTTACAAAAAGAATTCAATTTTTAATAATTTCGAAATTGATATATTATTTTTCATCCGTAGTTTTGCTTTACAAAAAAGAAACTCAATTTTTCATATTTTTGAAAGTTATATTTTATTCTCGATACGTACTTTTGTTCTATGCAAAAGAGTTCAATTTTTATAATTCCGAAATTGATATTTTATTTTGGATTCCTACTTTGGTTTTACAAAAAGAACTCAATTTTTAGTAATTTGGATTTTTTTATTTTATTCTCGATATGTACTTTGGTTTTATGCAAAAGTACTCAATTTTTTGTAATTTCAAAATTTATATTTTATTTTGGATCCCTACTTTTGTTTTACAAAAAGAACTCAATTTTTAGTAATTTGGATTTTTATATTTTATTCTCGATACGTACTTTTGTTCAATGCAAAAGAACTCAATTTTTTGTAATTTCGAAATTCATGCTTTATTTTGGATCCCTACTTTTGTTTTACAAAAAGAACTCAATTTTTAGTAATTTGGATATTTATATTTATTCTCGATATGTACTTTGGTTTTATGCAAAACAACTTAATTTTTTGTAATTTCGAAATTTATATTTTATTTTGGATCCCTTCTTTTGTTTTACAAAAAGAACTCAATTTTTAGTAATTGGGATTTTTATATTTTATCCTCGATATGTGCTTTGGTTTTATGCAAAAGAACTCAATTTTTTGTAATTTCGAAATTTATATTTTGTTTTAGATCCCTACTTTTGTTTTACAAAAAGAACTCATTTTTTAGTAATTTGGATATTTATATTTTATTTTCGATCCATACTTTTGTTTTACAAAAAGAATTCAATTTTTAATAATTTCGAAATTGATATATTATTTTTCATCCGTAGTTTTGCTTTACAAAAAAGAAACTCAATTTTTCATATTTTTGAAAGTTATATTTTATTCTCGATACGTACTTTTGTTCAATGCAAAAGAGTTCAATTTTTATAATTTCGAAATTGATATTTTATTTTGGATTCCTACTTTTGTTTTACAAAAAGAACTCAATTTTTAGTAATTTGGATTTTTTTATTTTATTCTCGATATGTACTTTGGTTTTATGCAAAAGAACTCAATTTTTTGTAATTTCGAAATTTATATTTTATTTTGGATCCCTACTTTTGTTTTACAAAAAGAACTCAATTTTTAGTAATTTGGATTTTTATATTTTATTCTCGATACGTACTTTTGTTCAATGCAAAAGAACACAATTTTTTGTAATTTCGAAATTCATGTTTTATTTTGGATCTCTACTTTTGTTTTACAAAAAGAACTCAATTTTTAGTAATTGGGATATTTATATTTTATTCTCGATCCGTACTTTTGTTTTACCAAAAGGATTCAATTTTTAATAATTTCGAAATTGATATTTTATTTTGGATCCCTACTTTTCTTTTACATAAAGAACTCAATTTTTAGTAATTCTGATATTTATATTTTATTCTCGCGTACTTTTGTTTTACAAAAAGAATTCAATCTTTAATAATTTCGAAATTCATATATTATTTTTCATTCGTAGTTTTGTTTTACAAAAAAGAAACTCAATTTTTCGTAATTTTAAAATTTATATTTTATTCTCGATACGTACCTTTCTACTATGCAAAAGAACTCAATTTTTTGTAATTTCGAAATTGATATTTTATCTTGGACACCTACTTTTGTTTTACAAAAAGAACTCAATATTTAGTAATTTGGATATTTGTATTTTATTTTCGATCCGTACTTTTGTTTTACAAAAAGAATTCAATTTTTAATAATTTCGAAATTGATATATTATTTTTCATCCGTAGTTTTGTTTCACATAAAAGAAACTCAATTTTTCATAATTTTGAAATTTATATTTTATTCTCGATACGTACTTTTGTCCGATGCATAAGAACTCAATTTTTTGTAATTTCGAAATTGATATTTTATTTTGGACACCTACTTTTGTTTTACAAAAAGAACTCAATTTTTAGTAATTTGGATATTTATATTTTATTTTTGATCCGTACTTTTGTTTTACAAGGAGAATTCAATTTTTAATAATTTCGAAATTGATGTATTATTTTTCATTCGTGGTTTTGTTTTACAAAAAAGAAACTCAATTTTTCATAATTTTGAAATTTATATTTTATTCTCGGTACGTACTTTTGTTCTATGCAAAAGAACTCAATTTTTTGTAATTTCGAAATTGATATTTTATTTTGGATCCCTGCTTTTGTTTTACAAAAAGAAGTCAATTTTTAGTAATTTGGAGTTTTATATTTTATTCTCGATATTTACTTGGGTTTTATGCAAAAGAACTCAATCTATTGTAATGTCGAAATTTATATTTTGTTTTCGATCCCTACATTTGTTTTACAAAAAGAACTCAATTTTTAGTAATTTGGATATTTGTATTTTATTTTCGATCCGTAATTTTGTTTTACAAAAAGAATTCAATTCTTAATAATTTCGAAATTGATATATTATTTTTCATCCGTAGTTTTGTTTCACAAAAAAGAAACTCAATTTTTCATAATTTTGAAATTTATATTTTATTCTCGATACGTACTTTTGTTCTATGCAAAAGAACTCAATTTTTTGTAATTTCGAAATTGATATTTTATTTTGGACACCTACTTTTGATTTACAAAAAGAACTCAATTTTTAGTAATTTGGATATGTCTATCTTATTTTCAATCCGTACTTTTGTTTTACAAAAAGAATTCAATTTTTAATAAAATTCGAAATTGACAAATTATTTTCCATTTGTGGTTTTGTTTTACAAAAAAAAACTCAAATTTTCATAATTTTGAAATTTATATTTTATTCTCGATACGTACTTTTGTTCCATGCAAAAGAACTCAATTTTTAGTAATTTGGATATTTATATTTTATTTTCGATCCGTACTTTTGTTTTACAAAAAGAATTCAATTTTTAATAATTTCGAAATTGATATATTATTTTTCATTCGTGGTTTTGTTTTACAAAAAAGAAACTCAATTTTTCATAATTTTGAAATTTATATTTTATTCTCGATACGTACTTTTCTTCTATGCAAAAGAACTCATTTTTTTGTAATTTTGAAATTGATATTTTATTTTGGATCCCTACTTTTGTTTTACAAAAAGAAGTCAGTTTTTAGTAATTTCGATTTTTATATTTTATTATCGATATGTACTTTGGTTTTATGCAAAAGAACTCAATTTTTTGTAATGTCGAAATTTATATTTTGTTTTGGATCCCTACATTTGTTTTACAAAAAGAACTCAATTTTTAGTAATTTGGATATTTATATTTTATTTTCGATCCGTACTTTTGTTTTACAAAAAGAATTCAATTTTTAATAATTTCGAATTGATATATTATTTTTCATCCGTAGTTTTGTTTCACAAAAAAGAAACTCAATTTTTCATAATTTTGAAATTTATATTTTATTCTCGATACGTACTTTTCTTCTATGCAAAAGAACTCATTTTTTTGTAATTTTGAAATTGATATTTTATTTTGGATCCCTACTTTTGTTTTACAAAAAGAAGTCAGTTTTTAGTAATTTCGATTTTTATATTTTATTCTCGATATGTACTTTGGTTTTATGCAAAAGAACTCAATTTTTTGTAATGTCGAAATTTATATTTTGTTTTGGATTCCTACATTTGTTTTACAAAAAGAACTCAATTTTTAGTAATTTGGATATTTATATTTTATTTTCGATCCGTACTTTTGTTTTCCAAAAAGAATTCAATTTTTAATAATTTCGAAATTGATATATTAATTTTCATTCGTAGTTTTGTTTTACAAAAAAGAAACTCAATATTTCATAATTTTGAAATTTATATTTTATTCTCGATACGTACTTTTGTTCCATGCAAAAGAACTCAATTTTTTGTAATTTCGAAATTGATATTTTATTTTTGACACCTACTTTTGTTTTACAAAAAGAATTCAATTTTTAGTAATTTGGATATTTATATTTTATTTTCGATCCGTACTTTTGTTTTACAAAAAGAATTCAATTTTTAATAATTTCGAAATTGATATATTATTTTTCATCCGTAGTTTTGTGTCACAAAAAAGAAACTCAATTTTTCATAATTTTGAAATTTATATTTTATTCTCGATACGTACTTTTGGTCTATGCAAAAGAACTCAATTTTTTGTAATTTCGAAATTGATATTTTATTTTAGATCCCTACTTTTGTTTTACAAAAAGAACTCAATTTTAGTAATTTGGATTTTTATATTTTATTCTCGATATGTACTTTGGTTTTATACAAAAGAACTCAATTTTTTGTAATGTCGAAATTTATATTTTGTTTTGGATCCCTACATTTGTTTTACAAAAAGAACTCATATTTTAGTAATTTGGATATTTATATTTTATTTTCGATACGTACTTTTGTTCTATGCAAAAGAACATAAGTTTTTGTACTTTCGAAATTGATATTTAATTTCGGATCCCTACTTTTGTTTTACAAAAAGAACTCAATTTTTTGTAATTTGGATTTTTATATTTTATTCTCGATATGTACTTTGGTTTTATGCAAAAGAACTCAATTTTTTGTAATGTCGAAATTTATATTTTGTTTTGGATCCCTACATTTGTTTTACAAAAAGAACTCAATTTTTAGTAATTTTGGATTTTTATATTTTATTTTCGATACGTACTTTTGTTCTATGCAAAAGAACATAAGTTTTTGTACTTTCGAAATTGATATTTTATTTCGGATCCCTACTTTTGTTTTACAAAAAGAACTCAATTTTTTGTAATTTGGATTTTTATATTTTATTCTCGATATGTACTTTGGTTTTATGCAAAAGAACTCAATTTTTTGTAATGTCGAAATTTATATTTTGTTTTGGATCCCTACATTTGTTTTACAAAAAGAACTCAATTTTTAGTAATTTTGGATTTTTATATTTTATTCTCGATATGTACTTTGGTTTTATGCAAAAGAACTCAATTTTTTGTAATGTCGAAATTTATATTTTATTTTGGATCCCTACTTTTGTTTTACAAAAAGAACTCAATTTTTAGTAATTTGGATATTTATATTTTATTTTCGATCCGTACATTTGTTTTACAAAAAGAATTCAATTTTTAATAATTTCGAAATTGATATATTATTTTTCATCCGTAGTTTTGTTTCACAAAAAAGAAACTCAATTTTTCATAATTTTGAAATTTATATTTTATTCTCGATACGTACTTTTGTTCTATGCAAAAGAACTCAATTTTTTGTAATCTCGAAATTGATATTTTATTTTGGACACCTACTTTTTATTTACAAACAGAACTCAATTTTTAGTAATTTGGATATGTCTATCTTATTTTCGATCCGTACTTTTGTTTTACAAAAAGAATTCAATTTTTAATAATTTCGAAATTGACATATTATTTTTCATTCGTGGTTTTGTTTTACAAAAAAGAAACTCAATTTTTCATAATTTTGAAATTTATATTTTATTCTCGATACGTACTTTTGTTCTATGCAAAAGAACTCAATTTTTTGTAATTTCGAAATTGATATTTTATTTTGGATCCCTACTTTTGTTTTACAAAAAGAACTCAATTTTAGTAATTTGGATTTTTATATTTTATTCTCGATATGTACTTTGGTTTTATACAAAAGAACTCAATTTTTTGTAATGTCGAAATTTATATTTTGTTTTGGATCCCTACATTTGTTTTACAAAAAGAACTCAATTTTTACTAATTTCGATATTTTTATCTTATTTTCGATCCGTACTTTTGTTTTACAAAAAGAATTCAGTTTTTAATAATTTCAAAATTGACATATTATTTTTCATTCGTGGTTTTGTTTTACATAAAAGAAACTCAATTTTTCATAATTTTGAAATTTATATTTTATTCTCGATACGTACTTTTGTTCTATGCAAAAGAACTCAATTTTTTGTAATTTCGAAATTGATATTTTATTTTGGATCCCTACTTTTGTTTTACAAAAAGAACTCAATTTTAGTAATTTGGATATTTATATTTTATTTTCGATCCGTACTTTTGTTTTACAAAAAGAATTCAATTTTTAATAATTTCGAAATTGATATATTATTTTTCATCCGTAGTTTTGTTTAACAAAAAAGAAACTCAATTTTTCATTATTTTGAAATTTATATTTTATTCTCGATACGTACTTTTGTTCTATGCAAAAGAACATAAGTTTTTGTAATTTCGAAATTGATATTTTATTTTGGACACCTACTTTTGATTTACAAAAAGAACTCAATTTTTAGTAATTTGGATATGTCTATCTTATTTTCGATCCGTACTTTTGTTTTACAAAAAGAATTCAATTTTTAATAATTTCGAAATTGACATATTATTTTTCATTCGTGGTTTTGTTTTACAAAAAAAAACTCAATTTTTCATAATTTTGAAATTTATATTTTATTCTCGATACGTACTTTTGTTCTATGCAAAAGAATTCAAATTTTTGTAATTTCGAAATTGATATTTTATTTTGGATCCTTACTATTGTTTTATAAAAAGAACTCAATTTTTAGTAATTTGGATATTTATATTTTATTTTCGATCCGTACTTTTGTTTTACAAAAAGAATTCAATTTTTAATAATTTCGAAATTGATATATTATTTTTCATCCGTAGTTTTGTTTAACAAAAAAGAAACTCAATTTTTCATTATTTTGAAATTTATATTTTATTCTCGATACGTACTTTTGTTCTATGCAAAAGAACATAAGTTTTTGTAATTTCGAAATTGATATTTTATTTTGGATCCCTACTTTTGTTTTACAAAAAGAAGTCAATTTTTAGTAATTTGGATTTTTATATTTTATTCTCGATATGTACTTTGGTTTTATGCAAAAGGACTCAATTTCTTGTAATGTCGAAATTTATATTTTGTTTTGGATCCCTACATTTGTTTTACAAAAAGAACTCAATTTTTAGTAATTTTGGATTTTTATATTTTATTCTGGATATCTACTTTGGTTTTATGCAAAAGAACTCAATTTTTTGTAATGTCGAAATTTATATTTTGTTTTGGATCCCTACATTTGTTTTACAAAAAGAACTCAATTTTTAGTAATTTTGGATTTTTATATTTTATTCTCGATATGTACTTTGGTTTTATGCAAAAGAACTCAATTTTTTGTAATGTCGAAATTTATATTTTGTTTTGGATCCCTACATTTGTTTTACAAAAAGAACTCAATTTTTACTAATTTCGATATTTTTATCTTATTTTCGATCCGTACTTTTGTTTTACAAAAAGAATTCAATTTTTAATAATTTCAAAATTGACATATTATTTTTCATTCGTGGTTTTGTTTTACATAAAAGAAACTCAATTTTTCATAATTTTGAAATTTATATTTTATTCTCGATACGTACTTTTGTTCTATGCAAAAGAACTCAATTTTTTGTAATTTCGAAATTGATATTTTATTTTGGATCCCTACTTTTGTTTTACAAAAAGAACTCAATTTTTAGTAATTTGGATATTTATATTTTATTTTTGATCCGTACTTTTGTTTTACAAGGAGAATTCAATTTTTAATAATTTCGAAATTGATGTATTATTTTTCATTCGTGGTTTTGTTTTACAAAAAAGAAACTCAATTTTTCATAATTTTGAAATTTATATTTTATTCTCGGTACGTACTTTTGTTCTATGCAAAAGAACTCAATTTTTTGTAATTTCGAAATTGATATTTTATTTTGGATCCCTGCTTTTGTTTTACAAAAAGAAGTCAGTTTTTAGTAATTTGGAGTTTTATATTTTATTCTCGATATTTACTTGGGTTTTATGCAAAAGAACTCAATCTATTGTAATGTCGAAATTTATATTTTGTTTTCGATCCCTACATTTGTTTTACAAAAAGAACTCAATTTTTAGTAATTTGGATATTTGTATTTTATTTTCGATCCAGTAATTTTGTTTTACAAAAGAATTCAATTCTTAATAATTTCGAAATTGATATATTATTTTTCATCCGTAGTTTTGTTTCACAAAAAGAAACTCAATTTTTCATAATTTTGAAATTTATATTTTATTCTCGATACGTACTTTTGTTCTATGCAAAAGAACTCAATTTTTTGTAATTTCGAAATTGATATTTTATTTTGGACACCTACTTTTGATTTACAAAAAGAACTCAATTTTTAGTAATTTGGATATGTCTATCTTATTTTCAATCCGTACTTTTGTTTTACAAAAAGAATTCAATTTTTAATAAAATTCGAAATTGACAAATTATTTTCCATTTGTGGTTTTGTTTTACAAAAAAACTCAAATTTTCATAATTTTGAAATTTATATTTTATTCTCGATACGTACTTTTGTTCCATGCAAAAGAACTCAATTTTAGTAATTTGGATATTTATATTTTATTTTCGATCCGTACTTTTGTTTTACAAAAGAATTCAATTTTAATAATTTCGAAATTGATATATTATTTTTCATTCGTGGTTTTGTTTTACAAAAAGAAACTCAATTTTTCATAATTTTGAAATTTATATTTTATTCTCGATCATGTACTTTTCTTCTATGCAAAAGAACTCATTTTTTTGTAATTTTGAAATTGATATTTTATTTTGGATCCCTACTTTTGTTTTACAAAAGAAGTCAGTTTTAGTAATTTCGATTTTTATATTTTATTATCGATATGTACTTTGGTTTTATGCAAAAGAACTCAATTTTTTGTAATGTCGAAATTTATATTTTGTTTTGGATCCCTACATTTGTTTTACAAAAAGAACTCAATTTTTAGTAATTTGGATATTTATATTTTATTTTCGATCCGTACTTTTGTTTTACAAAAAGAATTCAATTTTTAATAATTTCGAATTGATATATTATTTTTCATCCGTAGTTTTGTTTCACAAAAAAGAAACTCAATTTTTCATAATTTTGAAATTTATATTTTATTCTCGATACGTACTTTTCTTCTATGCAAAAGAACTCATTTTTTGTAATTTTGAAATTGATATTTTATTTTGGATCCCTACTTTTGTTTTACAAAAAGAAGTCGAGTTTTAGTAATTTCGATTTTTATATTTTATTCTCGATATGTACTTTGGTTTTATGCAAAAGAACTCAATTTTTTGTAATGTCGAAATTTATATTTTGTTTTGGATTCCTACATTTGTTTTACAAAAAGAACTCAATTTTTAGTAATTTGGATATTTATATTTTATTTTCGATCCAGTACTTTTGTTTTCCAAAAGAATTCAATTTTTAATAATTTCGAAATTGATATATTAATTTTCATTCGTAGTTTTGTTTTACAAAAAGAAACTCAATATTTCATAATTTTGAAATTTATATTTTATTCTCGATACGTACTTTTGTTCCATGCAAAAGAACTCAATTTTTGTAATTTCGAAATTGATATTTTATTTTTGACACCTACTTTTGTTTTACAAAAGAATTCAATTTTTAGTAATTTGGATATTTATATTTTATTTTCGATCCGTACTTTTGTTTTACAAAAAGAATTCAATTTTTAATAATTTCGAAATTGATATATTATTTTTCATCCGTAGTTTTGTGTCACAAAAAAGAAACTCAATTTTTCATAATTTTGAAATTTATATTTTATTCTCGATACGTACTTTTGGTCTATGCAAAAGAACTCAATTTTTTGTAATTTCGAAATTGATATTTTATTTTAGATCCCTACTTTTGTTTTACAAAAAGAACTCAATTTTAGTAATTTGGATTTTTATATTTTATTCTCGATATGTACTTTGGTTTTATACAAAAGAACTCAATTTTTTGTAATGTCGAAATTTATATTTTGTTTTGGATCCCTACATTTGTTTTACAAAAAGAACTCATATTTTAGTAATTTGGATTTTTATATTTTATTCTCGATATGTACATTGGTTTTATGCAAAAGAACTCAATTTTTTGTAATTTCGAAATTGATATTTTATTTTGGATCCCTACTTTTGTTTTACAAAAAGAACTCAATTTTTGTAATTTGGATTTTTATATTTTATTCTCGATATGTACTTTGGTTTTATGCAAAAGAACTCAATTTTTTGTAATGTCGAAATTTATATTTTGTTTTGGATCCCTACATTTGTTTTACAAAAAGAACTCAATTTTTAGTAATTTTGGATTTTTATATTTTATTTTCGATACGTACTTTTGTTCTATGCAAAAGAACATAAGTTTTTGTACTTTCGAAATTGATATTTTATTTCGGATCCCTACTTTTGTTTTACAAAAGAACTCAATTTTTGTAATTTGGATTTTTATATTTTATTCTCGATATGTACTTTGGTTTTATGCAAAAGAACTCAATTTTTGTAATGTCGAAATTTATATTTTGTTTTGGATCCCTACATTTGTTTTACAAAAAGAACTCAATTTTTAGTAATTTTGGATTTTTATATTTTATTCTCGATATGTACTTTGGTTTTATGCAAAAGAACTCAATTTTTTGTAATGTCGAAATTTATATTTTGTTTTTGGATCCCTACATTTGTTTTGCAAAAAGAACTCAATTTTTAGTAACTTGGATATTTATATTTTATTTTCGATCCGTACTTTTGTTTTACAAAAAGAATTCAATTTTTAATAATTTCGAAATTGATATATTATTTTTCATCCGTAGTTTTGTTTCACAAAAAAGAAACTCAATTTTTCATAATTTTGAAATTTATATTTTATTCTCGATACGTACTTTTGTTCTATGCAAAAGAACTCAATTTTTTGTAATCTCGAAATTGATATTTTATTTTGGACACCTACTTTTTATTTACAAACAGAACTCAATTTTTAGTAATTTGGATATGTCTATCTTATTTTCGATCCGTACTTTTGTTTTACAAAAAGAATTCAATTTTTAATAATTTCGAAATTGACATATTATTTTTCATTCGTGGTTTTGTTTTACAAAAAAGAAACTCAATTTTTCATAATTTTGAAATTTATATTTTATTCTCGATACGTACTTTTGTTCTATGCAAAAGAACTCAATTTTTGTAATTTCGAAATTGATATTTTATTTTGGATCCCTACTTTTGTTTTACAAAAAGAACTCAATTTTAGTAATTTGGATTTTTATATTTTATTCTCGATATGTACTTTGGTTTTATACAAAAGAACTCAATTTTTTGTAATGTCGAAATTTATATTTTGTTTTGGATCCCTACATTTGTTTTACAAAAAGAACTCAATTTTTAGTAATTTGGATATTTATATTTTATTTTCGATACGTACTTTTGTTCTATGCAAAAGAACATAAGTTTTTGTACTTTCGAAATTGATATTTTATTTCGGATCCCTACTTTTGTTTTACAAAAAGAACTCAATTTTTTGTAATTTGGATTTTTATATTTTATTCTCGATATGTACTTTGGTTTTATACAAAAGAACTCAATTTTTTGTAATGTCGAAATTTATATTTTGTTTTGGATCCCTACATTTGTTTTACAAAAAGAACTCAATTTTTAGTAATTTTGGATTTTTATATTTTATTCTCGATATGTACTTTGGTTTTATGCAAAAGAACTCAATTTTTTGTAATGTCGAAATATATATTTTGTTTTGGATCCCTACATTTGTTTTGCAAAAAGAACTCAATTTTTAGTAATTTGGATATTTATATTTTATTTTCGATCCGTACTTTTGTTTTACAAAGAGAATTCAATTTTTAATAATTTCGAAATTGATATATTATTTTTCATCCGTAGTTTTGTTTCACAAAAAAGAAACTCAATTTTTCATAATTTTGAAATTTATATTTTATTCTCGATACGTACTTTTGTTCTATGCAAAAGAACTCAATTTTTTGTAATTTCGAAAATGATATTTTATTTTGGACACCTACTTTTTATTTACAAAAAGAACTCAATTTTTAGTAATTTGGATATGTCTATCTTATTTTCGATCCGTACTTTTGTTTTACAAAAAGAATTCAATTTTTAATAATTTCGAAATTGACATATTATTTTTCATTCGTGGTTTTGTTTTACAAAAAAGAAACTCAATTTTTCATAATTTTGAAATTTATATTTTATTCTCGATACGTACTTTTGTTCTATGCAAAAGAACTCAATTTTTGTAATTTCGAAATTGATATTTTATTTTGGATCCCTACTTTTGTTTTACAAAAGAACTCAATTTTAGTAATTTGGATATTTATATTTTATTTTCGATCCGTACTTTTGTTTTACAAAAAGAATTCAATTTTTAATAATTTCGAAATTGATATATTATTTTTCATCCGTAGTTTTGTTTCACAAAAAAGAAACTCAATTTTTCATTATTTTGAAATTTATATTTTATTCTCGATACGTACTTTTGTTCTATGCAAAAGAACATAAGTTTTTGTAATTTCGAAATTGATATTTTATTTTGGACACCTACTTTTGATTTACAAAAAGAACTCAATTTTTAGTAATTTGGATATGTCTATCTTATTTTCGATCCGTACTTTTGTTTTACAAAAAGAATTCAATTTTTAATAATTTCGAAATTGACATATTATTTTTCATTCGTGGTTTTGTTTTACAAAAAAAAACTCAATTTTTCATAATTTTGAAATTTATATTTTATTCTCGATACGTACTTTTGTTCTATGCAAAAGAATTCAAATTTTTGTAATTTCGAAATTGATATTTTATTTTGGATCCTTACTATTGTTTTATAAAAAGAACTCAATTTATAGTAATTTGGATATTTATATTTTATTTTCGATCCGTACTTTTGTTTTACAAAAAGAATTCAATTTTTAATAATTTCGAAATTGATATATTATTTTTCATCCGTAGTTTTGTTTAACAAAAAAGAAACTCAATTTTTCATTATTTTGAAATTTATATTTTATTCTCGATACGTACTTTTGTTCTATGCAAAAGAACATAAGTTTTTGTAATTTCGAAATTGATATTTTATTTTGGATCCCTACTTTTGTTTTACAAAAAGAAGTCAATTTTTAGTAATTTGGATTTTTATATTTTATTCTCGATATGTACTTTGGTTTTATGCAAAAGGACTCAATTTCTTGTAATGTCGAAATTTATATTTTGTTTTGGATCCCTACATTTGTTTTACAAAAGAACTCAATTTTTAGTAATTTTGGATTTTTATATTTTATTCTGGATATCTACTTTGGTTTTATGCAAAAGAACTCAATTTTTGTAATGTCGAAATTTATATTTTGTTTTGGATCCCTACATTTGTTTTACAAAAAGAACTCAATTTTTAGTAATTTTGGATTTTTATATTTTATTCTCGATATGTACTTTGGTTTTATGCAAAAGAACTCAATTTTTTGTAATGTCGAAATTTATATTTTGTTTTGGATCCCTACATTTGTTTTACAAAAAGAACTCAATTTTTACTAATTTCGATATTTTTATCTTATTTTCGATCCGTACTTTTGTTTTACAAAAAGAATTCAATTTTTAATAATTTCAAAATTGACATATTATTTTTCATTCGTGGTTTTGTTTTACATAAAAGAAACTCAATTTTTCATAATTTTGAAATTTATATTTTATTCTCGATACGTACTTTTGTTCTATGCAAAAGAACTCAATTTTTTGTAATTTCGAAATTGATATTTTATTTTGGATTCCTACTTTTGTTTTACAAAAAATACTCAATTTTTAGTAATTTGGATATTTATATTTTATTCTCGATATGTACATTGGTTTTTGCAAAGGAACTCAATTTTTTGTAATTTCGAAATTGATATTTTATTTTGGATCGCTATTATTGTTTTACAACAAGAACTCAAATTTTAGTAATTTGAATATTGATATTTTATTCTCGATATGTACTTTGGTTTTATGCAAAAGAACTCAATTGTTTGTAATTTCGAAATTGATATTTTATTTTGGATCCCTAGTTTTGTTTTACAAAAAGAACTCAAATTTTAGTCATTTGGATATTTATATTTTATTCTCGATATGTACTTTGGTTTTATGCAAAAGAATTCAATTTTTTGTAATTTCGAAATTTATATTTTATTTTGGATCCCTACTTTTTATTTACAAAAAGAACTCAAATTTTAGTAATTTGGATATTTATATTTTATTCTCGATATGTACTTTGGTTTTATGCAAAAGAACTCAATTTTTTGTAATTTCGAAATTTATATTTTATTTTGGATCCCTACTTTTGTTTTACAAAAAGAACTCAAATTTTCATCATTTGGATATTTATATTTCATTCTCTATATGTACTTTGGTTTTATGCAGAAGAATTCAGTTGTTTGTAATTTCGAAATTTATATTTTATTTTGGATCCCTACTTTTGATTTACAAAAAGAACTCAAATTTTAGTCATTTGGATATTTATATTTTATTCTCGATATGTGCTTTGGTTTTATGCAAAAGAACTCAATTTTTTGTAATTTTGAAAATGATACTTATTTTGGATCCCTACTTTTTTTTTGCAAAAAATAAACTCAATTTTTCATAATTTTGAAATTTATATTTTATTCTCGATACGTACTTTTGTTTTATGCAAAAGAACTCAATTTTTTGTAATTTCGAAATTGATATTTTATTTTGGATCCCTACTTTTGTTTTACAAAAACAACTCAATATTTAGTAATTTGGATATTTATATTTTATTCTCGATATGTACTTTTGTTTTATTGAAAAGAACTCAATTTTTTGTAATTTCGAAATTTATATTTTATTTTGGATCCCTACTTTTGTTTTACAAAAAGAACTCAATTTTTAGTAATTTGGATATTTATATTTTATTCTCGATATGTACTTTGGTTTGTGCAAAAGAACTCAATTTTTTGTAATTTCAAAATCTATATTTTATTTTGGATCTCTACTTTTGTTTTACAAAAAGAACTCAATTTTTGGTAATTTGGATATTTATATTTTATTCTCGATATGTACTTTGGTTTTATGCAAAAGAACTCAATTTTTTGGAATTTTGAAATTCATATTTTATTTTGGATCCCTACTTTTGTTTTACAAAAAATAAACTCAATTTTTCATAATTTTGAAATTTATATTTTATTCTCGATACGTACTTTTGTTTTATGCAAAAGAACTCAATTTTTTGTAATTTCGAAATTGCTATTTTATTTTGGATCCCTACTTTTGTTTTACAAAAAGAACTCAATTTTTAATAATTTGGATACTTATATTTTATTCTCAATATGTACTTTGGTTTTATGCAAAAGAACTCAATTTTTTGGAATTTTGAAATTGATATTTTATTTTGGATCCCTACTTTTGTTTTACAAAAAATAAACTCAATTTTTCATAATTTTGAAATTTATATTTTATTCTCGATACGTACTTTTGTTTTATGCAAAAGAACTCAATTTTTTGTAATTTCGAAATTGATATTTTATTTTGGATACCTACTTTTGT
The DNA here is from genome assembly GCA_030347555.1 of Lablab purpureus. Taxonomy (NCBI): domain Eukaryota; kingdom Viridiplantae; phylum Streptophyta; class Magnoliopsida; order Fabales; family Fabaceae; genus Lablab; species Lablab purpureus. The sequence continues at coordinate 12,331,710 of CM059255.1, forward strand.
TTTAAAAAACGAACTCAATTTTTAGTAATTTGGATATTTATATTTTATTCTCGATATGTACTTTGGTTTTATGCAGAAGAACTCAATTTTTTGTAATTTCGAAATTGATATTTTATTTTGGATCCCTACTTTTGTTTTACAAAAAATAAACTCAATTTTTCATAATTTTGAAATTTATATTTATTCTCGATACGTACTTTTGTTTTATGCAAAAGAACTCAATTTTTTGTAATTTCGAAATTGATATTTTATTTTGGATCCCTACCTTTTTTTTACAAAAACAACTCAATATTTAGTAATTTTGATATTTATATTTTATTCTCGATATGTACTTTGGTTTTATGGAAAAGAACTCAACTTTTTGTAATTTCGAAATTGATATTTTATTTTGGATCCCTACTTTTGTTTTGCAAAAACAACTCAATATTTAGTAATTTGGTTATTTATATTTTATTCTCGATATGTACTTTGGTTTTATGCAAAAGAACTCAATTTTTTGTAATTTCGAAATTGATATTTTATTTTGGATCCCTACTTTTGTTTTACAAAAAGAACTCAAATTTTAGTAGTTTGGATATTTATATTTTATTCTCCATATGTACTTTTGTTTTATGCAAAAGAACTCAATTTTTTGTAATTTCGAAATTCATATTTTATTTTGGATCCCTACTTTTGTTTTACAAAAAGAACTCAATATTTAGTAATTTGGATATTTATATTTTATTCTCCATACGTATTTTGGTTTTATGCAAAAGAACTCAATTTTTTGTAATTTGAAATTTATATTCTATTTTGGATCCCTACTTTTGTTTTACAAAAAGAACTCAAATTTTAGTAGTTTGGATATTCATATTTTATTCTCGATATGTACTTTGGTTTTATACAAAAGAACTCAATTTTTTGTAATTTCGAAATTTATATTTTATTTTGGATCCCTACTTTTGTTTTACAAAAATAACTCAATATTTAGTAACTTGGATATTTATATTTTATTCTCGATACGTATTTTGGTTTTATGCATAAGAACTCAATTTTTTGTAATTTCGAAATTTATATTTTATTTTGGATCCCTACAATTGTTTTACAAAAAGAACAAAATTTTTAGTAATTTGGATATTTATATTTTATTCTCAATATGAACTTTGGTTTATGCAAAAAACTTAATTTTTTGTAATTTCGAAATCTATATTTTATTTTGGATCTCTACTTTTGTTTTCAAAAAAGAACTCAATTTTTAGTAATTTGGATATTTATATTTTATTCTCAGTATGTACTTAGGTTTATGCAAAAGAACTTAATTTTTTGTAATTGCGAAATCTATATTTTATTTTGGATCTCTACTTTTGTTTTACAAAAAGAACTCAATTTTTAGTAATTTTGATATTTATATTTTATTCTCGATATGTACTTTGGTTTTCTACAAAAGAACTCAATTTTTTGTAATTTCGAAATTGATATTTTATTTTGGATCCCTACTTTTGTTTTAGAAAAAGAACTCAATATTTAGTAATTTGGATATTTATATTTTATTCTCGATATGTACTTTGGTTTTATGCAAAAGAACTCAATTTTTTGTAATTTCGAAATTTATATTTTATTTTGGATCCCTACTTTTGTTTTACAAAAAGAACTCAATTTTCAGTAATTTGGATATTTATATTTTATTCTCGATAGGTACTTTGGTTTTATGCAAAAGAACTCAATTTTTTGCAATTTGGAAATTGATATTTTATTTTGGATCCCTACTTTTGTTTTACAAAAACAACTCAATTTTTAGTAATTTGGATATTTTTGTTTTATTCTCGATCTGTACTTTGGTTTTATGCAAAAGAACTCAATTTTTTGTAATTTTGAATATGATATTTAATTTTGGATCCCTACTTTTGTTTTGCAAAAAATAAACTCAATTTTTCATAATTTTGAAATTTATATTTTATTCTCGATATGTACTTTTGTTTTATGCAAAAGAACTCAATTTTTTGTAATTTCGAAATTGATATTTTATTTTGGATCCCTACTTTTGTCTTACAAAAAGAACTCAATTTTTAGTAATTTGGATATTTATATTTTATTCTCGATATGTACTTTGGTTTTATGCAAAGGAACTCAATTTTTTGTAATTTCGAAATTGATATTTTATTTTGGATCCGTACTTTTGTTTTACAACAAGAACTCAAATTTTAGTAATTTGGATATTTATATTTTGTTCTCGATATGTACTTTGGTTTTATGCAAAAGAACTCAATTTTTTGTAATTTTGAAAATGATATTTAATTTTGGATCCCTACTTTTGTTTTGCAAAAAATAAACTAAATTTTTCATAATTTTGAAATTTATATTTTATTCTGGATACGTACTTTTGTTTTATGGTTGTTTTACAAAAAGAATTCAATTTTTAATAATATCGAAATTGATATATAAATTTTCATTCGTAGTTTTGTTTTACAAAAAAGAAACTCAATTTTTCATAATTTTTAAATTTATATTTTATTCTCGATACGTACTTTAGTTTTATTCAAAAGAACTCAACTTTTTGTAATTTCGAAATTTATATTTTGTTTTGGATCCCTACTTTTGTTTTACAAAAAGAACTCAATTTTTAGTAATTTGGATATTTGTATTTTATTCTCTATCTGTACTTTGGTTTTATGCAAAAGAACTCAATTTTTTGTAATTTCGAAATTGATATTTTATTTTGGATCCGTACTTTTGTTTTACAACAAGAACTCAAATTTTAGTAATTTGGATATTTATAATTTATTCTCGATATGTACTTTGGTTTTATGCAAAGGAACTCAATTTTTTGTAATTTTGAGAATGAGATGTAATTTTGGATCCCTACTTTTGTTTTGCAAAAAATAAACTCAATTTTTCATAATTTTGAAATTTATTTTTTTATTCTCGATACGTACTTTTGTTTTATGCAAAAGAACTCAATTTTTTGTAATTTCGAAATTGATATTTTATTTTGGATCCCTACTTTTGTTTTACAAAAACAACTCAACTTTAAGTAATTTGGATATTTATATTTTATTCTCGATATGTACTTTGGTTTTATGCACAGGAACTCAATTTTTTGTAATTTCGAAATTGATATTTTATTTTGGGTCCATACTTTTGTTTTACAACAAGAACTCAAATTTTAGTAATTTGGATATTCATATTTTATTCTCGATATGTACTTTGGTTTTATGCAAAAGAACTCAATTTTTTTTAATTTCGAAATTAATATTTTATTTTGGATCCCTACTTTTGTTTTACAAAAAATAAACTCAATTTTTCATAATTTTGAAATTTATATTTAATTCTCGATACGTACTTTTGTTTTATGTTTTTTTTACAAAAAGAATTCAATTTTTAATAATTTCGAAATTGATATATAAATTTTCATTCGTAGTTTTGTTTTACAAAAAAGAAACTCAATTTTTCATAATTTTGAAATTTATATTTTATTCTCAATACGTACTTTTGTTTTATTCAAAAGAACTCAATTTTTTATAATTTCGAAATTGATATTTTATTTTGGATCCCTACTTTTCTTTTACAAAAAGAACTCAATTTTTAGTAATTTGGATATTTGTATTTTATTCTCGATCTGTACTTTGATTTTGTGCAAAAGAACTCAATTTTTTGTAATTTCGAAATTGATATTTTATTTTGGATCCGTACTTTTGTTTTACAACAAGAACTCAAATTTTAGTAATTTGGATATTTATATTTTATTCTCGATATGTACTTTGGTTTTATGCAAAAGAACTCAATTTTTTGTAATTTTGAAAATGATATTTAATTTTGCATCCCTACTTTTGTTTTGCAAAAAATAAACTCAATTTTTCATAATTTTGAAATTTATATTTTCTTCTCGATACGTACTTTTGTTTTATGCAAAAGAATTCAATTTTTTGTAATTTCGAAACTGATATTTTATTTTGGATCCCTACTTTTGTTTTACAAAAACAACTCAATTTTTAGTAATTTGGATATTTATATTTTATTCTCGATATGTACTTTGGTTTTATGCAAAGGAAGTCGATTTTTTGTAATTTCGAAATTGATATTTTATTTTGGATCCGTACTTTTGTTTTAGAACAAGAACTCAATTTTTCATAATTTTGAAATTTATACTTTATTCTCGATACATACTTTTGTTCTATGCAAAAGAACTCAATTTTTTGTAATTTCGAAATTGATATTTTATTTTGGACACCTACTTTTGTTTTACAAAAAGAACTCAATTTTTAGTAATTTGGATATTTATATTTTATTTTCGATCCGTACTTTTGTTTTACAAAAAGAATTCACTTTTTAATTCTTTCGAAATTGATATATTATTTTTCATCCGTAGTTTTGTTTCACAAAAAAGAAACTCAATTTTTCATAATTTTGAAATTTATATTTTATTCTCGATACGTACTTTTGTTCCATGCAAAAGAACTCAATTTTTTGTAATTTCGAAATTGATATTTTATTTTGGATCCCTAATTTTGTTTTACAAAAAGAACTCAATTTTTAGTAATTTGGATTTTTATATTTTATTCTCGATACGTACTTTGGTTTTATGCAAAAGAACTCAATTTTTTGTAATGTCAAAATTTATATTTTGTTTCGGATCCCTACATTTTATTTACAAAATGAACTCAATTTTTAGTAATTTTGATATTTATATTTTATTTTCTATCCGTACTTTTGTTTTACAAAAAGAATTCAATTTTTAATAATTTCGAAATTGATATATTATTTTCCATCCGTAGTTTTGTTTCACAAAAAAGAAACTCAATTTTTCTTAATTTTGAAATTTATATTTTTTTCTCGATACGTACTTTTGTTCTATGCAAAACAACTCAATTTTTGGTAATTTCGAAATTGATATTTTATTTTGGACACCTAGTTTTGTTTTACAAAAAGAACTCAATTTTTAGTAATTTGGATATTTATATTTTGTTTTCGATCCGTACTTTTGTTTTAGAAAAAGAATTCAATTTTCAATAATTTCGAAATTGATATATTATTTTTCATCCGTAATTTTGTTTCACAAAAAAGAAACTCAATTTTTCATAATTTTGAAATTTATACTTTATTCTCGATACGTACTTTTGGTCTATGCAAAAGAACTCAATTTTTTGTAATTTCGAAATTGATATTTTATTTTGGATCCCTACTTTTGTTTTACAAAAAGAACTCAATTTTTAGTAATTTGGATTTTTTTATTTTATTCTCGATATGTACATTGGTTTTATGCAAAAGAACTCAATTTTTTGTAATTTCGAAATTGATATATTATTTTGGATCCCTACTTTTGTTTTACAAAAAGAACTCAAATTTTAGTAAGTTGGATATTTATATTTTATTCTCGATATGTACTTTGGTTTTATGCAAAAGAACTCAATTTTTTGTAATTTCGAAATTTTATTTTATTTTGGATCCGTACTTTTATTTTACAAAGAGAACTCAATTTATAGTAATTTGGATATTTATATTTTATTTTCGATCCAGTACTTTTGTTTTACAAAAGAATTCAATTTTTAATAATTTCGAAATTGATATATTATTTTTCATTCAGTAGTTTTGTTTTACAAAAAGAAACTCAATATTTCATAATTTTGAAATTTATATTTTATTCTCAGTACGTACTTTTGTTCTATGCAAAAGAACTCAATTTTTGTAATTTCGAAATTGATATTTTATTTTGGATCCCTACTTTTGTTTTACAAAAAGAACTCAATTTTTAGTAATTTGGAAATTTATAGTTTATTCTCGATATGTACTTTGGTTTTATGCAAAAGAACTCAATTTTACTTTGGATCGCCTCTTTTGTTTTACCAAGAGAACTCAATTTATAGTAATTTGGATATTTATATTTTATTTTCGATCCGTACTTTTGTTTTACAAAAAGAATTCAATTTTCAATAATTTCGAAATTGATATATTATTTTTCGTCCGTAGTTTTGTTCCACAAAAAAGAAACTCAATTTTTCATAATTTTGAAATTTATATTTTATTCTCGATACGTACTTTTGTTCTTTGCAAAAGAACTCAATTTTTTGTAATTTCGAAATTGATATTTTATTTTGGATCCCTACTTTTGTTTTACAAAAAGAACTCAATTTTTTGTAATTTGGATTTTTATATTTTATTCTCGATACGTACTTTGGTTTTATGCAAAAGAACTCAAATTTTTGTAATGTCGAAATTTATATTTTGTTTCGGATCCCTACATTTGTTTTACAAAAAGAACTCAATTTTTAGTAATTTGGATATTTATATTTTATTTTCGATCCGTACTTTTGTTTTACAAAAAGAATTCAATTTTCAATAATTTCGAAATTGATATTTTATTTTGGATCCCTACTTTTGTTTTACAAAAAGAACTCAATTTTTAGTAATTTGGATTTTTATATTTTATTCTTGATATGTACTTTGGTTTTATGCAAAAGAACTCAATTTTTTGTAATTTCGAAAAATTATATTTTACTTTGGATCGCTACTTTTATTTTACAAGGAGAACTCAATTTATAGTAATTTGGATATTTATATTTTATTTTCGATCCGTACTTTTGTTTTACAAAAAGAATTCAATTTTTAATAATTTCGAAATTGATATATTATTTTTCATTCGTAGTTTTGTTTTACAAAAAGAAACTCAATATTTCATAATTTTGAAATTTATATTTTATTCTCGATACGTACTTTTGTTCTATGCAAAAGAACACAATTTTTTGTAATTTCGAAATTGATATTTTATTTTGGATCCCTACTTTTGTTTTATAAAAAGAACTCAATTTTTAGCAATTTGGAAATTTATAGTTTATTCTTGATATGTACTTTGGTTTTATGCAAAAGAACACAATTTTTTGTAATGTCGAAATTTATATTTTGTTTTGGATCCCTACATTTGTTTTATAAAAAGAACAAAATTTTTAGTAAATTGGATATTTACATTTTATTTTTTATCCGTACTTTTGTTTTACAAAAAGAATTATATTTTTAATAATTTCAAAATTGATATATTATTTTTCATCCGTAGTTTTGTTTCAGAAAATAGAAACTCAATTTTTCATAATTTTGAAATTTATATTTTATTCTCGATACGTACTTTTGTTCTATGCAAAAGAACTCAATTTTTTGTAATTTCGAAATTGATATTTTATTTTGGATCCCTACTTTTGTTTTACAAATAGAACTCATTTTTTAGTAATTTGGATATTTATATGTTATTTTCGATCCGTACTTTTGTTTTACAAAAAGAATTCAATTTTTATTAATTTCGAAATTGATATATTATTTTTCATTCGTAGTTTTGTTTTACTAAAAAGAAACTCAATATTTCATAATTCTGAAATTTATATTTTATTCTCGATACGTACTTTTGTTCTATGCAAAAGAACTCAATTTTTTGTAATTTCGAAATTGATATTTTATTTTGGATTCGTACTTTTGTTTTACAACAAGAACTCAATTTTTAGTAATTTGGATATTTATATTTTATTTTTGATCCGTACTTTGGTTTTAGAAAAAGAATTCAATTTTTAATAATTTCGAAATTGATATATTATTTTTCATTCGTAGTTTTGTTTTACAAAAAAGAAACTCACTTTTTCATAATTTTGAAATTTATATTTTATTCTCGATACGTACTTTTGTTCTATGCAAAAGAACTCAATTTTTTGTAATTTCGAAATTGATATTTTATTTTGGATCCCTACTTTTGTTTTTAAAAAGAACTCAATTTTTAGTAATGTGGATTTTATATTTTATTCTTGATATGTACTTTGGTTTTATGCAAAAGAAATCCATTTTTTGTAATGTCGAAATTTATATTTTGTTTTGGATCCCTACATTTGTTTTACAAAAAGAACTCAATTTTTAGTAATTTGGATATTTACATTTTATTTTCGATCCGTACTTTTCTTTTACAAAAGAATTATATTTTTAATAATTTCGAAATTGATATATTATTTTTCATTCGTAGTTTTGTTTTACAAAAAGAAACTCAATATTTCATAATTTTGAAATTTATATTTTATTCTCGATACGTACTTTTGTTCTATGCAAAAGAACTCAATTTTTTTAATTTCGAAATTGATATTTTATTTTGGATCCCTACTTTTGTTTTCCAAAAGAACTCAATTTTTAGTAATTTAGATTTTTATATTTTATTCTCGATATGTACTTTGGTTTTATGCAAAAGAACTCAATTTTTTGTAATGTCGAAATTTATATTTTGTTTTGGATCCCTCCATTTGTTTTACAAAAGAACTCAATTTTTAGTAATTTGGATATTTATATTTTATTTTCGATCCGTACTTTTGTTTTAGAAAAAGAATTATATTTTTAATAATTTCGAAATTGATATATTATTTTTCATCCGTAGTTTTGTTTACGAAAAAGAAACTCAATTTTTCATAATTTTGAAATTTATATTTTATTCTCGATATGTACTTTTGTTCTATGCAAAAGAACTCAACTTTTGTAATTTCGAAATTGATATTTTATTTTGGATCCCTACTTTTGTTTTACAAATAGAACTCATTTTTTAGTAATTTGGATATTTATATGTTATTTTCGATCCGTACTTTTGTTTTACAAAAAGAATTCAATTTTTATTAATTTCGAAATTGATATATTATTTTTCATTCGTAGTTTTGTTTTACTAAAAAGAAACTCAATTTTTCATAATTCTGAAATTTATATTTTATTCTCGATACGTACTTTTGTTCTATGCAAAAGAACTCAATTTTTTGTAATTTCGAAATTGATATTTTATTTTGGATTCGTACTTTTGTTTTACAACAAGAACTCAATTTTTAGTAATTTGGATATTTATATTTTATTCTCGATATGTACTTTGGTTTTATGCAAAAGAACTCAATTTTTTGTAATGTCGAAATTTATATTTTGTTTTGGATCCCTCCATTTGTTTTACAAAAAGAACTCAATTTATAGTAATTTGGATATTTATATTTTATTTTTTATCCGTACTTTTGTTTTACAAAAGGAATTCAATTTTTAATAATTTCGAAATTGATATATTATTTTTCATTCGTAGTTTTGTTTTACAAAAAAGAGACTAAATATTTCATAATTTTGAAATTTATATTTTATTCTCGATACGTACTTTTGTTCTATGCAAAAGAACTCAATTTTTTGTAATTTCGAAATTGATATTTTATTTTGGATCCCTACTTTTGTTTTACAAATAGAACTCAATTTTTAGTAATTTGGATATTTATATTTTATTCTCGATCCAGTACTTTTGTTTTACAAAAGAATTCAATTTTTATTAATTTCGAAATTGATATATTATTTTTCATTCGTAGTTTTGTTTTACTAAAAAGAAACTCAATTTTTCATAATTCTGAAATTTATATTTTATTCTCGATACGTACTTTTGTTCTATGCAAAAGAACTCAATTTTTTGTAATTTCGAAATTGATATTTTATTTTGGATTCGTACTTTTGTTTTACAACAAGAACTCAATTTTTAGTAATTTGGATATTTATATTTTATTTTCGAATCCAGTACTTTTGTTTTAGAAAAAGAATTCAATTTTTAATAATTTCGAAATTGATATATTATTTTTCATTCCTAGTTTTGTTTTACAAAAAGAAACTCAATTTTTCATAATTTTGAAATTTATATTTTATTCTCGATACGTACTTTTGTTCTATGCAAAAGAACTCAATTTTTGTAATTTTCGAAATTGATATTTTATTTTGGATCCCTACTTTTGTTTTTAAAAAGAACTCAATTTTTAGTAATGTGGATTTTATATTTTATTCTTGATATGTACTTTGGTTTTATGCAAAAGAAATCCATTTTTTGTAATTTCGAAATTTATATTTTATTTTGGATCCCTACATTTGTTTTACAAAAGAACTCAATTTTTAGTAATTTGGATATTTACATTTTATTTTCGAATCCGTACTTTTGTTTTACAAAAGAATTCATATTTTTAATAATTTCGAAATTGATATATTATTTTTCATTCGTAGTTTTGTTTTACAAAAAGAAACTCAATATTTCATAATTTTGAAATTTATATTTTATTCTCGATACGTACTTTTGTTCTATGCAAAAGAACTCAATTTTTTGTAATTTCGAAATTGATATTTTATTTTGGATCCCTACTTTTGTTTTCCAAAAAGAACTCAATTTTTAGTAATTTAGATTTTTATATTTTATTCTCGATATGTACATTGGTTTTATGCAAAAGAACTCAATTTTTTGTAATTTCGAAATTTATATTTTATTTTGGATCCCTCCATTTGTTTTACAAAAAGAACTCAATTTTTAGTAATTTGGATATTTATATTTTATTTTCAGATCCAGTACTTTTGTTTTAGCAAAAGAATTATATTTTTAATAATTTCGAAATTGATATATTATTTTTCATCCGTAGTTTTGTTTTACAAAAAAGAAACTCAATTTTTCATAATTTTGAAATTTATATTTTATTCTCGATACGTACTTTTGTTCTATGCAAAAGAACTCAATTTTTTGTAATTTCGAAATTGATATTTTATTTTGGATCCCTACTTTTGTTTTACAAATAGAACTCATTTTTTAGTAATTTGGATATTTATATGTTATTTTCGAATCCGTACTTTTGTTTTACAAAAGAATTCAATTTTTATTAATTTCGAAATTGATATATTATTTTTCATTCGTAGTTTTGTTTTACTAAAAAGAAACTCAATTTTTCATAATTTTGAAATTTATATTTTATTCTCGATACGTACTTTTGTTCTATGCAAAAGAACTCAATTTTTGTAATTTTGAAATTGATATTTTATTTTGATTCGTACTTTTGTTTTACAACAAGAACTCAATTTTTAGTAATTTGGATATTTATATTTTATTCTCGATATGTACTTTGGTTTTATGCAAAAGAACTCAATTTTTTGTAATTTCGAAATTGATATTTTATTTTGGATCCCTCCATTTGTTTTACAAAAAGAACTCAATTTTTAGTAATTTGGATATTTATATTTTATTCTTCAATCATGTACTTTTGTTTTATGCAAAAGAACTCAATTTTTAGTAATTTTAGAAATTGATATATTATTTTTCGATTCCTAGTTTTGTTTTACAAAAAGAGACTCAATATTTCAGTAATTTTGAATATTTATATTTTATTCTCGAATATGTACTTTTGTTCTATGCAAAAGAACTCAATATTTTGTAATTTCGAAATTGATATTTTATTTTCGATACCTACTTTTGTTTTACAAAAAGAACTCAATTTTTAGTAATTTGAATATTTATATTTTATTTTCGATCCGTACTTTTGTTTTACAAAAGAATTCAATTTTTAATAATTTCGAAATTGATATATTATTTTTCATCCGTGGTTTTGTTTTACAAAAAGAAACTCAATGTTTCATAATTTTGAAATTTATATTTTATTCTCGATATGTACTTTTGTTTTATGCAAAAGAACTCAATGTTTTGTAATTTCGAAATTGATATTTTATTTTGGATCCCTACTTTTGTTTTACAAAAAGAACTCAATTTTTAGTAATTTGGATTTTTATATTTTATTGTCGAATACGTACTTTGGTTTTATGCAAAAGAACTCAATTTTTGTAATTTCGAAATTTATATTTTGTTTTGGATCCCTACATTTGTTTTACAAAAAGAACTAAATTTTTAGTAATTTGGATATTTATATTTTATTTTTGAATCCGATACTTTTGTTTTACAAAAGAATTCAATTTTTAATAATTTTAGAAATTGATATATTATTTTTCATCCGTAGTTTTGTTTTACAAAAAGAAACTCAATTTTTCATAATTTTGAAATTTATATTTTATTCTCAATATGTACTTTTGTTCTATGCAAAAGAATTCAATTTTTGTAATTTTAGAAATTGATATTTTATTTTGGATCACCTACTTTTGTTTTACAAAAGAACTCAATTTTTAGTAATTTGGATATTTATATTTTATTTTGGATATGTACTTTTGTTTTACAAAAGAATTCAATTTTTAATAATTTCGAAATTGATATATTATTTTTCATTCGTAGTTTTGTTTCACAAAAAGAAACTCAATTTTTCATAATTTTGAAATTTATATTTTATTCTCGAATACGTACTTTTGTTCTATGCAAAAGAACTCAATTTTTGTAATTTCGAAATTGATATTTTATTTTGGATCACCTAGTTTTGTTTTACAAAAAGAACTCAATTTTTAGTAATTTGGATATTTATATTTTATTTTTGATCATGTACTTTTGTTTTATGCAAAAGAATTCAATTTTTAATAATTTCGAAATTGACATATTTTTTTCATCCGTGGTTTTGTTTTACAAAAGAAACTCAATTTTTCATAATTTTGAAATTTATACTTTATTTTCGATACGTACTTTTGTTTTATGCAAAAGAACTCAATTTTTGTAATTTCGAAATTGATATTTTATTTTGGATCACCTACTTTTGTTTTACAAAAGAACTCAATTTTTAGTAATTTGGATATTTATATTTTATTTTCAATCAGTACTTTTGTTTTACAAAAGAATTCAATTTTTAATAATTTTCGAAATTGATATATTATTTTTCATCCGTAGTTTTGTTTTACAAAAAGAAACTCAATTTTTCATAATTTTGAAATTTATATTTTATTCTCGATACGTACTTTTGTTCTATGCAAAAGAACTCAATTTTTGTAATTTCGAAATTGATATTTTATTTTGGATCACCTACTTTTGTTTTACAAAAAGAACTCAATTTTTAGTAATTTGGATATTTATATTTTATTTTCGATCATGTACTTTTGTTTTATGCAAAAGAATTCAATTTTCAATAATTTCGAAATTGATATATTATTTTTCATCCGTAGTTTTGTTTCACAAAAGAAACTCAATTTTTCATAATTTTGAAATTTATATTTTATTCTTCAATACGTACTTTTGTTCTATGCAAAAGAACTCAATTTTTGTAATTTCGAAATTGATATTTTATTTTAGATCCCTACTTTTGTTTTACAAAAAGAACTCAATTTTTAGTAATTTTGAATTTTATATTTTATTCTTGAATATGTACTTTGGTTTTATGCAAAAGAACTCAATTTTTGTAATTTCGAAATTGATATTTTGTTTCGATCCCTACATTTGTTTTACAAAAGAACTCAATTTTTAGTAATTTGGATATTTATATTTTATTCTCGATACGTACTTTTGTTTTATGCAAAAGAATTCAATTTTTGGTAATTTACAAACTTATATTTTATTTTGGATACCTACTTTTGTTTTACGAAAGGAACTCAATTTTTTGTAATTTGGTTATTTATATTTTATTCTCGATCCGTACTTTGGTTTTATGCAAAAGAACTCAATTTTTAATAATTTCGAAATTGATATATTATTTTTCATTCGTAGTTTTGTTTTATTTTGTTTTACAAAAAGAACTCAATATTTTAGTAATTTTGATAATTTATATTTTATTTTTGAATCCGTACTTTTGTTTTATGCAAAAGAACTCAATTTTTAGTAATTTTGAAATTGATATTATTATTTTCGATCCGTAGTTTTGTTTCACAAAAGAAACTCAATTTTTCAGTAATTTTGATATTTATATTTTATTCTCGATATGTACTTTGGTTTTATGCAAAAGAACTCAATTTTTGTAATTTTGAAATTTATATTTTATTTTGATCACCTACTTTTGTTTTACAAGAGAACTCAATTTATAGTAATTTGGATATTTATATTTTATTTTCGAATCCGATACTTTTGTTTTACAAAAGAATTCAATTTTTAATAATTTCGAAATTGATATATTATTTTTCATTCGTAGTTTTGTTTTACAAAAAAGAAACTCAATATTTCATAATTTTGAAATTTATATTTTATTCTTGAATACGTACTTTTGTTCTATGCAAAAGAACACAATTTTTGTAATTTTGAAATTGATATTTTATTTTGGATCCCTACTTTTGTTTTACAAAAGAACTCAATTTTTAGTAATTTGGATTTTTATATTTTATTCTTGAATATGTACATTGGTTTTATGCAAAAGAACTCAATTTTTTGTAATTTTGAAATTTATATTTTATTTTGAATCCCTCTTTTGTTTTACCAGAGAACTCAATTTATAGTAATTTGGATATTTATATTTTATTTTTAAATTCGATACTTTTGTTTTACAAAAGAATTCAATTTTTAATAATTTTAGAAATTGATATATTATTTTTCATTCGATAGTTTTGTTTTACAAAAAAGAAACTCAATATTTCATAATTTTGAAATTTATATTTTATTCTCAAATACGATACTTTTGTTCTATGCAAAAGAACACAATTTTTGTAATTTTGAAATTGATATTTTATTTTCGATCCCTACTTTGTTTTACAAAAGAACTCAATTTTTAGTAATTTGGATTTTTATATTTTATTCTCGAATATGTACATTGGTTTTATGCAAAAGAACTCAATTTTTGTAATTTCGAAATTTATATTTTATTTTGGATCCCTCTTTTGTTTTACCAGAGAACTCAATTTATAGTAATTTGGATATTTATATTTTATTTTTAAATTCGATACTTTTGTTTTACAAAAGAATTCAATTTTTAATAATTTTAGAAATTGATATATTATTTTTCATTCGTAGTTTTGTTTTACAAAAAGAAACTCAATATTTCATAATTTTGAAATTTATATTTTATTCTCGAATACGTACTTTTGTTCTATGCAAAAGAACACAATTTTTTGTAATTTTGAAATTGATATTTTATTTTGGATCCCTACTTTTGTTTTACAAAAAGAACTCAATTTTTAGTAATTTGGATTTTTATATTTTATTCTCAATATGTACATTGGTTTTATGCAAAAGAACTCAATTTTTGTAATTTCGAAATTTATATTTTATTTTGGATCCCTCTTTTGTTTTACCAGAGAACTCAATTTATAGTAATTTGGATATTTATATTTTATTTTCAAATCAGATTACTTTTGTTTTACAAAAGAATTCAATTTTTAATAATTTTCGAAATTGATATATTATTTTTCATTCGATAGTTTTGTTTTACAAAAAGAAACTCAATATTTCATAATTTTGAAATTTATATTTTATTCTCAAATACGATGCTTTTGTTCTATGCAAAAGAACACAATTTTTTGTAATTTTGAAATTGATATTTTATTTTGGATCCCTACTTTTGTTTTACAAAAAGAACTCAATTTTTAGTAATTTGGATTTTTATATTTTATTCTCGATATGTACATTGGTTTTATGCAAAAGAACTCAATTTTTTGTAATTTTCGAAATTTATATTTTATTTTCGATCCCTCTTTTGTTTTACCAGAGAACTCAATTTATAGTAATTTGGATATTTATATTTTATTTTCAAATCCGATTACTTTTGTTTTACAAAAGAATTCAATTTTTAATAATTTTAGAAATTGATATATTATTTTTCATTCGATAGTTTTGTTTTACAAAAAGAAACTCAATATTTCATAATTTTGAAATTTATATTTTATTCTCGAATACGATACTTTTGTTCTATGCAAAAGAACACAATTTTTGTAATTTTAGAAATTGATATTTTATTTTCGATCCCTACTTTTGTTTTACAAAAAGAACTCAATTTTTAGTAATTTGGATTTTTATATTTTATTCTCAATATGTACATTGGTTTTATGCAAAAGAACTCAATTTTTTGTAATTTTGAAATTTATATTTTATTTTGGATCCCCTCTTTTGTTTTACCAAGAGAACTCAATTTATAGTAATTTGGATATTTATATTTTATTTTTCAAATTCGATTACTTTTGTTTTACAAAAGAATTCAATTTTTAATAATTTCAGAAATTGATATATTATTTTTCATTCGATAGTTTTGTTTTACAAAAAGAAACTCAATATTTCATAATTTTGAAATTTATATTTTATTCTCAAATACGTACTTTTGTTCTATGCAAAAGAACACAATTTTTGTAATTTTAGAAATTGATATTTTATTTTCGATCCCTACTTTTGTTTTACAAAAAGAACTCAATTTTTAGTAATTTGGATTTTTATATTTTATTCTCGAATATGTACATTGGTTTTATGCAAAAGAACTCAATTTTTTGTAATTTTCGAAATTTATATTTTATTTTGGATCCCTCTTTTGTTTTACCAGAGAACTCAATTTATAGTAATTTGGATATTTATATTTTATTTTTAAAATTCGATTACTTTTGTTTTACAAAAGAATTCAATTTTTAATAATTTTAGAAATTGATATATTATTTTTCATTCGATAGTTTTGTTTTACAAAAAGAAACTCAATATTTCATAATTTTGAAATTTATATTTTATTCTAGAATACGATACTTTTGTTCTATGCAAAAGAACACAATTTTTGTAATTTTAGAAATTGATATTTTATTTTCGATCCCTACTTTTGTTTTACAAAAAGAACTCAATTTTTAGTAATTTGGATTTTTATATTTTATTCTTGAATATGTACATTGGTTTTATGCAAAAGAACTCAATTTTTTGTAATTTTAGAAATTTATATTTTATTTTGGATCCCTCTTTTGTTTTACAAGAGAACTCAATTTATAGTAATTTGGATATTTATATTTTATTTTTAAATTCGATACTTTTGTTTTACAAAAGAATTCAATTTTTAATAATTTTAGAAATTGATATATTATTTTTCATTCGATAGTTTTGTTTTACAAAAAGAAACTCAATATTTCATAATTTTGAAATTTATATTTTATTCTCAAATACATTACTTTTGTTCTATGCAAAAGAACACAATTTTTTGTAATTTTAGAAATTGATATTTTATTTTCGATCCCTACTTTGTTTTACAAAAAGAACTCAATTTTTAGTAATTTGGATTTTTATATTTTATTCTCGAATATGTACATTGGTTTTATGCAAAAGAACTCAATTTTTGTAATTTTGAAATTTATATTTTATTTTCGATCCCTCTTTTGTTTTACAAGAGAACTCAATTTATAGTAATTTGGATATTTATATTTTATTTTCAAATTCGGTACTTTTGTTTTACAAAAGAATTCAATTTTTAATAATTTCAGAAATTGATATATTATTTTTCATTCGTAGTTTTGTTTTACAAAAAGAAACTCAATATTTCATAATTTTGAAATTTATATTTTATTCTCGATACGTACTTTTGTTCTATGCAAAAGAACACAATTTTTTGTAATTTTGAAATTGATATTTTATTTTGGATCCCTACTTTTGTTTTACAAAAAGAACTCAATTTTTAGTAATTTGGATTTTTATATTTTATTCTTCGATATGTACATTGGTTTTATGCAAAAGAACTCAATTTTTTGTAATTTTGAAATTTATATTTTATTTTCGATCCCTACTTTTGTTTTACAAGAGAACTCAATTTATAGTAATTTGGATATTTATATTTTATTTTCAAATCATGTACTTTTGTTTTACAAAAGAATTCAATTTTTAATAATTTTAGAAATTGATATATTATTTTTCATTCGATAGTTTTGTTTTACAAAAAGAAACTCAATATTTCATAATTTTGAAATTTATATTTTATTCTCAGATCCAGTACTTTTGTTCTATGCAAAAGAACACAATTTTTGTAATTTTGAAATTGATATTTTATTTTCGATCCCTACTTTTGTTTTACAAAAAGAACTCAATTTTTAGTAATTTGGATTTTTATATTTTATTCTCGATATGTACATTGGTTTTATGCAAAAGAACTCAATTTTTTGTAATTTCGAAATTTATATTTTATTTTCGAATCCCTACTTTTGTTTTACAAAAGAACTCAATTTATAGTAATTTGGATATTTATATTTTATTTTCAAATCCGATACTTTTGTTTTACAAAAGAATTCAATTTTTAATAATTTCAGAAATTGATATATTATTTTTCATTCGTAGTTTTGTTTTACAAAAAGAAACTCAATATTTCATAATTTTGAAATTTATATTTTATTCTCGAATACGTACTTTTGTTCTATGCAAAAGAACACAATTTTTGTAATTTCGAAATTGATATTTTATTTTGGATCCCTACTTTTGTTTTACAAAAGAACTCAATTTTTAGTAATTTGGATTTTTATAGTTTATTCTTGAATATGTACTTTGGTTTTATGCAAAAGAACTCAATTTTTGTAATTTTGAAATTTATATTTTATTTTGATCCCTTTTTGTTTTACAAGAACTCAATTTATAGTAATTTGGATATTTATATTTATTTTCAAATCAGTACTTTTGTTTTACAAAAAATTCAATTTTTAATAATTTCAGAAATTGATATATTATTTTTCATTCGATAGTTTTGTTTTACAAAAAGAAACTCAATATTTCATAATTTTGAAATTTATATTTTATTCTCAAATACGATACTTTTGTTCTATGCAAAAGAACACAATTTTTGTAATTTCGAAATTGATATTTTATTTTGGATCCCTACTTTTGTTTTACAAAAGAACTCAATTTTTAGTAATTTGGATTTTTATATTTTATTCTCGATATGTACATTGGTTTTATGCAAAAGAACTCAATTTTTTGTAATTTCGAAATTTATATTTTATTTTGGATCCCTCTTTTGTTTTACCAGAGAACTCAATTTATAGTAATTTGGATATTTATATTTTATTTTTAAATTCAGTACTTTTGTTTTACAAAAGAATTCAATTTTTAATAATTTCGAAATTGATATATTATTTTTCATTCGATAGTTTTGTTTTACAAAAAGAAACTCAATATTTCATAATTTTGAAATTTATATTTTATTCTCGAATATGTACTTTTGTTCTATGCAAAAGAACACAATTTTTGTAATTTTCGAAATTGATATTTTATTTTGGATCCCTACTTTTGTTTTACAAAAGAACTCAATTTTTAGTAATTTGGATTTTTATATTTTATTCTCGATATGTACATTGGTTTTATGCAAAAGAACTCAATTTTTTGTAATTTTAGAAATTTATATTTTATTTTGGATCCCTACTTTTGTTTTACAAAGAACTCAATTTATAGTAATTTGGATATTTATATTTTATTTTCAATATGTACTTTTGTTTTACAAAAGAATTCAATTTTTAATAATTTTCGAAATTGATATATTATTTTTCATTCGATCAGTTTTGTTTTACAAAAAGAAACTCAATATTTCAGTAATTTTGAAATTTATATTTTATTCTTAAATCAAGTACTTTTGTTCTATGCAAAAGAACACAATTTTTGTAATTTTGAAATTGATATTTTATTTTCGATCCCTACTTTTGTTTTACAAAAAGAACTCAATTTTTAGTAATTTGGATTTTTATATTTTATTCTCGATATGTACATTGGTTTTATGCAAAAGAACTCAATTTTTTGTAATTTTGAAATTTATATTTTATTTTGGATCCGCTACTTTTGTTTTACAAGAGAACTCAATTTATAGTAATTTGGATATTTATATTTTATTTTCAAATCCAGTACTTTTGTTTTACAAAAGAATTCAATTTTTAATAATTTTCGAAATTGATATATTATTTTTCATTCGTAGTTTTGTTTTACAAAAAGAAACTCAATATTTCATAATTTTGAAATTTATATTTTATTCTCGAATACATACTTTTGTTCTATGCAAAAGAACACAATTTTTGTAATTTCGAAATTGATATTTTATTTTGGATCCCTACTTTTGTTTTACAAAAGAACTCAATTTTTAGTAATTTGGATTTTTATATTTTATTCTCGATATGTACATTGGTTTTATGCAAAAGAACTCAATTTTTTGTAATTTCGAAATTTATATTTTATTTTGGATCCCTACTTTTGTTTTACAAGAGAACTCAATTTATAGTAATTTGGATATTTATATTTTATTTTTCAAATTCGATACTTTTGTTTTACAAAAAGAATTCAATTTTTAATAATTTTCAGAAATTGATATATTATTTTTTCATTTCGATCAGTTTTGTTTTACAAAAAGAAACTCAATATTTCAGTAATTTTGAAATTTATAGTTTATTCTCGATATGTACTTTTGTTCTATGCAAAAGAACACAATTTTTTGTAATTTTGAAATTGATATTTTATTTTGGATCCCTACTTTTGTTTTACAAAAGAACTCAATTTTTAGTAATTTGGATATTTATATTTTATTCTCGAATATGTACATTGGTTTTATGCAAAAGAACTCAATTTTTTGTAATTTCGAAATTTATATTTTATTTTGGATCCCTACTTTTGTTTTACCAAGAGAACTCAATTTATAGTAATTTGGATATTTATATTTTATTTTCAAATCCGATACTTTTGTTTTACAAAAGAATTCAATTTTTAATAATTTCGAAATTGATATATTATTTTTCATTCGTAGTTTTGTTTTACAAAAAGAAACTCAATATTTCATAATTTTGAAATTTATATTTTATTCTCGAATACGTACTTTTGTTCTATGCAAAAGAACACAATTTTTGTAATTTCGAAATTGATATTTTATTTTGGATCCCTACTTTTGTTTTACAAAAGAACTCAATTTTTAGTAATTTGGAATTTTATAGTTTATTCTCGATATGTACTTTGGTTTTATGCAAAAGAACTCAATTTTTGTAATTTTGAAATTTTATATTTTATTTTGGATCCGCTACTTTTGTTTTACAAGAGAACTCAATTTATAGTAATTTGGATATTTATATTTTATTTTCAAATCCAGTACTTTTGTTTTACAAAAGAATTCAATTTTTAATAATTTCGAAATTGATATATTATTTTTCATTCGTAGTTTTGTTTTACAAAAAGAAACTCAATATTTCATAATTTTGAAATTTATATTTTATTCTCGAATATGTACTTTTGTTCTATGCAAAAGAACACAATTTTTGTAATTTCGAAATTGATATTTTATTTTGGATCCCTACTTTTGTTTTACAAAAAGAACTCAATTTTTAGTAATTTGGATTTTTATATTTTATTCTCGATATGTACATTGGTTTTATGCAAAAGAACTCAATTTTTTGTAATTTCGAAATTTATATTTTATTTTGGATCCCTCTTTTGTTTTACCAAGAGAACTCAATTTATAGTAATTTGGATATTTATATTTTATTTTCAAATCCGATACTTTTGTTTTACAAAAAGAATTCAATTTTTAATAATTTCGAAATTGATATATTATTTTTCATTCGATAGTTTTGTTTTACAAAAAGAAACTCAATATTTCATAATTTTGAAATTTATATTTTATTCTCGAATACATGCTTTTGTTCTATGCAAAAGAACACAATTTTTGTAATTTCGAAATTGATATTTTATTTTGGATCCCTACTTTTGTTTTACAAAAGAACTCAATTTTTAGTAATTTGGATTTTTATATTTTATTCTCGATATGTACATTGGTTTTATGCAAAAGAACTCAATTTTTTGTAATTTCGAAATTTATATTTTATTTTGGATCCGCTCTTTTGTTTTACCAGAGAACTCAATTTATAGTAATTTGGATATTTATATTTTATTTTCAAATCCAGTACTTTTGTTTTACAAAAGAATTCAATTTTTAATAATTTCGAAATTGATATATTATTTTTCATTCGATAGTTTTGTTTTACAAAAAGAAACTCAATATTTCATAATTTTGAAATTTATATTTTATTCTCGAATATGTACTTTTGTTCTATGCAAAAGAACACAATTTTTGTAATTTTGAAATTGATATTTTATTTTGGATCCCTACTTTTGTTTTACAAAAAGAACTCAATTTTTAGTAATTTGGATTTTTATATTTTATTCTCGAATATGTACATTGGTTTTATGCAAAAGAACTCAATTTTTTGTAATTTCGAAATTTATATTTTATTTTGGATCCCTCTTTTGTTTTACCAGAGAACTCAATTTATAGTAATTTGGATATTTATATTTTATTTTTAAATCCGGTACTTTTGTTTTACAAAAGAATTCAATTTTTAATAATTTTAGAAATTGATATATTATTTTTCATTCGATAGTTTTGTTTTACAAAAAGAAACTCAATATTTCATAATTTTGAAATTTATATTTTATTCTCGAATACGTGCTTTTGTTCTATGCAAAAGAACACAATTTTTTGTAATTTTAGAAATTGATATTTTATTTTGGATCCCTACTTTTGTTTTACAAAAAGAACTCAATTTTTAGTAATTTGGATTTTTATATTTTATTCTCGAATATGTACATTGGTTTTATGCAAAAGAACTCAATTTTTTGTAATTTTGAAATTTATATTTTATTTTGGATCCCTCTTTTGTTTTACCAGAGAACTCAATTTATAGTAATTTGGATATTTATATTTTATTTTTAAATCCGATACTTTTGTTTTACAAAAGAATTCAATTTTTAATAATTTCGAAATTGATATATTATTTTTCATTCGATAGTTTTGTTTTACAAAAAAGAAACTCAATATTTCATAATTTTGAAATTTATATTTTATTCTCAGATACGATACTTTTGTTCTATGCAAAAGAACACAATTTTTGTAATTTTAGAAATTGATATTTTATTTTGGATCCCTACTTTTGTTTTACAAAAGAACTCAATTTTTAGTAATTTGGATATTTATATTTTATTCTCGAATATGTACTTTGGTTTTATGCAAAAGAACTCAATTTTTGTAATTTCGAAATTTATATTTTATTTTGGATCCCTACTTTTGTTTTACAAGAGAACTCAATTTATAGTAATTTCGAATATTTGTTCAAAATAATTTTAATAATTTTGAAATTGATATATATTTTCATTCGTAGTTTTGTTTTACAAAAAGAAACTCAATATTTCATAATTTTGAAATTTATATTTTATTCTTCAATACGTACTTTTGTTCTATGCAAAAGAACTCAATTTTTGTAATTTTCGAAATTGATATTTTATTTTCGATCCCTACTTTTGTTTTACAAAAGAACTCAATTTTTAGTAATTTGGAAATTTATATTTTATTCTCGATATGTACTTTGGTTTTATGCAAAAGAACTCAATTTTTTGTAATTTCGAAATTTTATATTTTATTTTGGATCCCTACTTTTGTTTTACAAAAGAACTCAATTTTTAATAATTTCGAAATTGATATATTATTTTTCATTCGTAGTTTTGTTTTACAAAAGAAACTCAATATTTCATAATTTTGAAATTTATATTTTATTCTCAATACGTACTTTTGTTCTATGCAAAAGAACTCAATTTTTGTAATTTCGAAATTGATATTTTATTTTGGATCCCTACTTTTGTTTTACAAAAGAACTCAATATTTTAGTAATTTTGAATTTTATATTTTATTCTCGAATATGTACTTTGGTTCTATGCAAAAGAACTCAATTTTTGTAATTTTCGAAATTGATATTTTATTTTGGATCCCTACTTTTGTTTTACAAAAAGAACTCAATTTTTAGTAATTTGGATATTTATATTTTATTCTCGAATATGTACTTTGGTTTTATGCAAAAGAACTCAATTTTTGTAATTTTGAAATTTATATTTTATTTTGGATCCGCTACTTTTGTTTTACAAGAGAACTCAATTTATAGTAATTTGGATATTTATATTTTATTTTTCAAATCCAGTACTTTTGTTTTACAAAAAGAATTCAATTTTTAATAATTTCGAAATTGATATATTATTTTTCATTCGTAGTTTTGTTTTACAAAAAGAAACTCAATATTTCATAATTTTGAAATTTATATTTTATTCTCAAATACGTACTTTTGTTCTATGCAAAAGAACACAATTTTTGTAATTTTGAAATTGATATTTTATTTTGGATCCCTACTTTTGTTTTACAAAAGAACTCAATTTTTAGTAATTTGGATATTTATAGTTTATTCTCGAATATGTACTTTGGTTTTATGCAAAAGAACTCAATTTTTTGTAATTTCGAAATTTTATATTTTACTTTGGATCGCTACTTTTATTTTACAAGAGAACTCAATTTATAGTAATTTGGATATTTATATTTTATTTTTAAATCCGTACTTTTGTTTTACAAAAAGAATTCAATTTTTAATAATTTTAGAAATTGATATATTATTTTTCATTCGTAGTTTTGTTTTACAAAAAAGAAACTCAATATTTCATAATTTTGAAATTTATATTTTATTCTCGATACGTACTTTTGTTCTATGCAAAAGAACTCAATTTTTGTAATTTCAGAAATTGATATTTTATTTTGGATCCCTACTTTTGTTTTACAAAAAGAACTCAATTTTTAGTAATTTGGATATTTATATTTTATTCTCGATATGTACTTTGGTTTTATGCAAAAGAACTCAATTTTTTGTAATTTTCGAAATTTATATTTTATTTTCGATCCGTACTTTTGTTTTACAAAAAGAATTCAATTTTTAATAATTTCGAAATTGATATATTATTTTCATTCGTAGTTTTGTTTTACAAAAAAGAAACTGAATATTTCATAATTTTGAAATTTATATTTTATTCTCGATACGTACTTTTGTTCTATGCAAAGAACACAATTTTGTAATTCGAAATTGATATTTTATTTTGATCCTACTTTTGTTTTACAAAAAGAACTCAATATTTTAGTAATTTTGATATTTATATTTTATTCTCGATATGTACATTGGTTTTATGCAAAAGAACTCAATTTTTGTAATTTTGAAATTGATATTTTATTTTGGATCCCTACTTTTGTTTTACAAAAAGAACTCAATTTTTAGTAATTTGGATATTTATATTTTATTCTCGATATGTACTTTGGTTTTATGCAAAAGAACTCAATTTTTTGTAATTTTCGAAATTTATATTTTATTTTGGATCCCTACTTTTGTTTTACAAAGAGAACTCAATTTTTAGTAATTTGGATATTTATATTTTATTTTCGATCCGTACTTTTGTTTTACAAAAAGAATTCAATTTTTAATAATTTCGAAATTGATATATTATTTTTCATTCGATAGTTTTGTTTTACAAAAAAGAAACTCAATATTTCATAATTTTGAAATTTATATTTTATTCTCAGATACGATACTTTTGTTCTATGCAAAAGAACTCAATTTTTGTAATTTCGAAATTGATATTTTATTTTGGATCCCTACTTTTGTTTTACAAAAAGAACTCAATTTTTAGTAATTTGGAAATTTATAGTTTATTCTCGATATGTACTTTGGTTTTATGCAAAAGAACTCAATTTTTTGTAATTTTGAAATTTTATATTTTACTTTGGATCGCTACTTTTATTTTACAAGGAGTACTCAATTTATAGTAATTTGGATATTTATATTTTATTTTCGAATCCGATACTTTTGTTTTACAAAAGAATTCAATTTTTAATAATTTCGAAATTGATATATTATTTTTCATTCGTAGTTTTGTTTTACAAAAAGAAACTCAATATTTCATAATTTTGAAATTTATATTTTATTCTCGATACGTACTTTTGTTCTATGCAAAAGAACACAATTTTTTGTAATTTCGAAATTGATATTTTATTTTGGATACGTACTTTTGTTCCATGCAAAAGAACTCAATTTTTAGTAATTTGGAAATTTATAGTTTATTCTCGATATGTACTTTGGTTTTATGCAAAAGAACTCAATTTTTGTAATTTCGAAATTTTATATTTTACTTTGGATCCCTACTTTTGTTTTACAAAAAGAATTCAATTTTTAATAATTTCGAAATTGATATATTATTTTTTCATTCAGTAGTTTTGTTTTACAAAAAACAAACTCAATATTTCATAATTTTGAAATTTATATTTTATTCTCAGATACGATACTTTTGTTCTATGCAAAAGAACTCAATTTTTGTAATTTCGAAATTGATATTTTATTTTGGATCCCTACTTTTGTTTTACAAAGAGAACACAATTTTTAGTAATTTGGAAATTTATAGTTTATTCTCGATATGTACTTTGGTTTTATGCAAAAGAACTCAATTTTTGTAATTTCGAAATTTTATATTTTACTTTGGATCACTACTTTTGTTTTACCAAAGAATTCAATTTTAATAATTTCGAAATTGATATATTATTTTCATTAGTAGTTTTGTTTTGCAAAAAGCTGAATATTTCATAATTTTGAAATTTATATTTTATTCTCGATCGTACTTTTGTTCTATGCAAAAGAACACAATTTTTAGTAATTTCGAAATTGATATTTTATTTTGGATCCCTACTTTTGTTTTACAAAAAGAACTCAATATTTCATAATTTTGAATTTTATATTTTATTCTCGATATGTACATTGGTTTTATGCAAAAGAACTCAATTTTTTGTAATTTCGAAATTGATATTTTATTTTGGATCCCTACTTTTGTTTTACAAAAGAACTCAATTTTTAGTAAGTTGGATATTTATATTTTATTCTCGATATGTACTTTGGTTTTATGCAAAAGAACTCAATTTTTTGTAATTTCGAAATTTATATTTTATTTTGGATCCGCTACTTTTATTTTACAAAGAGAACTCAATTTATAGTAATTTGGATATTTATATTTTATTTTCGATCCGTACTTTTGTTTTACAAAAAGAATTCAATTTTTAATAATTTCGAAATTGATATATTATTTTTCATTCGTAGTTTTGTTTTACAAAAAAGAAACTCAATATTTCATAATTTTGAAATTTATATTTTATTCTCGATACGTACTTTTGTTCTATGCAAAAGAACTCAATTTTTGTAATTTCGAAATTGATATTTTATTTTGGATCCCTACTTTTGTTTTACAAAAAGAACTCAATTTTTAGTAATTTGGAAATTTATAGTTTATTCTCGATATGTACTTTGGTTTTATGCAAAAGAACTCAATTTTTTGTAATTTCGAAATTTTATATTTTACTTTGGATCCCTACTTTTGTTTTACAAAAAGAATTCAATTTTTAATAATTTCGAAATTGATATATTATTTTTCATTCGTAGTTTTGTTTTGCAAAAAGAAACTCAATATTTCATAATTTTGAAATTTATATTTTATTCTCGATCACGTACTTTTGTTCTATGCAAAAGAACACAATTTTTGTAATTTCGAAATTGATATTTTATTTTGGATCCCTACTTTTGTTTTACAAAAGAACTCAATTTTTAGTAATTTGGATTTTTATATTTTATTCTCGATATGTACATTGGTTTTATGCAAAAGAACTCAATTTTTTGTAATTTCGAAATTGATATTTTATTTTGGATCCCTACTTTTGTTTTACAAAAGAACTCAAATTTTAGTAAGTTGGATATTTATATTTTATTCTCGATATGTACTTTGGTTTTTTTGGTTTTATGCAAAAGAACTCAATTTTTTGTAATTTCGAAATTGATATTTTATTTTGGATCCGTACTTTTGTTTTACAAAAAGAACTCAATTTTCAGTAATTTGGATATTTATATTTTATTTTCGATCCGTACTTTTGTTTTACAAAAAGAATTCAATTTTTAATAATTTCGAAATTGATATATTATTTTTCATTCGTAGTTTTGTTTTGCAAACTACTTTTGTTTTACAAAAAGAACTCAAATTTTAGTAAGTTGGATATTTATATTTTATTCTCGATATGTACTTTGGTTTTATGCAAAAGAACTCAATTTTTTGTAATTTCGAAATTTATATTTTATTTTGGATCCGCTACTTTTATTTTACAAAGAGAACTCAATTTATAGTAATTTGGATATTTATATTTTATTTTCGATCCAGTACTTTTGTTTTACAAAAGAATTCAATTTTTAATAATTTCGAAATTGATATATTATTTTTCATTCGTAGTTTTGTTTTACAAAAAGAAACTCAATATTTCATAATTTTGAAATTTATATTTTATTCTCGATACATTACTTTTGTTCTATGCAAAAGAACTCAATTTTTGTAATTTCGAAATTGATATTTTATTTTGGATCCCTACTTTTGTTTTACAAAAAGAACTCAATTTTTAGTAATTTGGATTTTTATATTTTATTCTCGATATGTACATTGGTTTTATGCAAAAGAACTCAATTTTTTGTAATTTCGAAATTTATATTTTATTTCGGATCCCCTCTTTTGTTTTACCAAGAGAACTCAATTTATAGTAATTTGGATATTTATATTTTATTTTCGATCCGTACTTTTGTTTTACAAAAGAATTCAATTTTTAATAATTTCGAAATTGATATATTATTTTTCATTCGTAGTTTTGTTTTACAAAAAGAAACTCAATATTTCATAATTTTGAAATTTATATTTTATTCTCGATATGTACTTTTGTTCTATGCAAAAGAACTCAATTTTTGTAATTTCGAAATTGATATTTTATTTTGGATCCCTACTTTTGTTTTACAAAAGAACTCAATTTTTAGTAATTTGGATATTTATATTTTATTCTCGATATGTACATTGGTTTTATGCAAAAGAACTCAATTTTTTGTAATTTCGAAATTTATATTTTATTTTGGATCCCTCTTTTGTTTTACCAAGAGAACTCAATTTATAGTAATTTGGATATTTATATTTTATTTTCAGATCCAGTACTTTTGTTTTACAAAAGAATTCAATTTTTAATAATTTCGAAATTGATATATTATTTTTCATTCGTAGTTTTGTTTTACAAAAAGAAACTCAATATTTCATAATTTTGAAATTTATATTTTATTCTCGAATATGTACTTTTGTTCTATGCAAAAGAACACAATTTTTGTAATTTCGAAATTGATATTTTATTTTGGATCCCTACTTTTGTTTTACAAAAGAACTCAATTTTTAGTAATTTGGATTTTTATATTTTATTCTCGATATGTACATTGGTTTTATGCAAAAGAACTCAATTTTTTGTAATTTCGAAATTGATATTTTATTTTGGATCCCTACTTTTGTTTTACAAAAGAACTCAAATTTTAGTAAGTTGGATATTTATATTTTATTCTCGATATGTACTTTGGTTTTATGCAAAAGAACTCAATTTTTGTAATTTCGAAATTTATATTTTATTTTGGATCCCTCTTTTGTTTTACCAAGAGAACTCAATTTATAGTAATTTGGATATTTATATTTTATTTTTCGATTCAGTACTTTTGTTTTACAAAAGAATTCAATTTTTAATAATTTTCGAAATTGATATATTATTTTTCATTCGATAGTTTTGTTTTACAAAAAGAAACTCAATATTTCATAATTTTGAAATTTATATTTTATTCTCAATATGTACTTTTGTTCTATGCAAAAGAACACAATTTTTGTAATTTCGAAATTGATATTTTATTTTGGATCCCTACTTTTGTTTTACAAAAGAACTCAATTTTTAGTAATTTGGATTTTTATATTTTATTCTCGATATGTACATTGGTTTTATGCAAAAGAACTCAATTTTTTGTAATTTCGAAATTTTATATTTTATTTTGGATCCCTCTTTTGTTTTACCAAGAGAACTCAATTTATAGTAATTTGGATATTTATATTTTATTTTCGAATCCGATACTTTTGTTTTACAAAAGAATTCAATTTTTAATAATTTCGAAATTGATATATTATTTTTCATTCGTAGTTTTGTTTTACAAAAAAGCAACTCAATATTTCATAATTTTGAAATTTATATTTTATTCTCGAATACGTACTTTTGTTCTATGCAAAAGAACACAATTTTTGTAATTTCAGAAATTGATATTTTATTTTGGATCCCTACTTTTGTTTTACAAAAAGAACTCAATTTTTAGTAATTTGGATTTTTATATTTTATTCTCGATATGTACATTGGTTTTATGCAAAAGAACTCAATTTTTTGTAATTTCGAAATTTATATTTTATTTTGGATCCCTCTTTTGTTTTACCAGAGAACTCAATTTATAGTAATTTGGATATTTATATTTTATTTTTAGATCCAGTACTTTTGTTTTACAAAAAGAATTCAATTTTTAATAATTTCGAAATTGATATATTATTTTTCATTCGTAGTTTTGTTTTACAAAAAGAAACTCAATATTTCATAATTTTGAAATTTATATTTTATTCTCGAATACGTACTTTTGTTCTATGCAAAAGAACACAATTTTTGTAATTTCGAAATTGATATTTTATTTTGGATCCCTACTTTTGTTTTACAAAAGAACTCAATTTTTAGTAATTTGGATATTTATAGTTTATTCTCGATATGTACTTATGGTTTTATGCAAAAGAACTCAATTTTTGTAATTTTGTAAATTTATATTTTACTTTGGATCGCTACTTTTATTTTACAAGAGTACTCAATTTATAGTAATTTGGATATTTATATTTTATTTTCGAATCCAGTACTTTTGTTTTACAAAAGAATTCAATTTTTAATAATTTCGAAATTGATATATTATTTTTCATTCGTAGTTTTGTTTTACAAAAAGAAACTCAATATTTCATAATTTTGAAATTTATATTTTATTCTCGATATGTACTTTTGTTCTATGCAAAAGAACTCAATTTTTGTAATTTCGAAATTGATATTTTATTTTGGATCCCTACTTTTGTTTTACAAAAGAACTCAATTTTTAGTAATTTGGAAATTTATATTTTATTCTCGATATGTACATTGGTTTTATGCAAAAGAACTCAATTTTTGTAATTTCAAAATTTATATTTTATTTTGGATCCCTCTTTTGTTTTACCAAGAGAACTCAATTTATAGTAATTTGGATATTTATATTTTATTTTACGATCCGTACTTTTGTTTTACAAAAAGAATTCAATTTTTAATAATTTCGAAATTGATATATTATTTTTCATTCGTAGTTTTGTTTTACAAAAAGAAACTCAATATTTCATAATTTTGAAATTTATATTTTATTCTCGATACGTACTTTTGTTCTATGCAAAAGAACACAATTTTTGTAATTTCGAAATTGATATTTTATTTTGGATCCCTACTTTTGTTTTACAAAAGAACTCAATTTTTAGTAATTTGGATTTTTATATTTTATTCTCGAATATGTACATTGGTTTTATGCAAAAGAACTCAATTTTTGTAATTTCGAAATTGATATTTTATTTTGGATCCCTACTTTTGTTTTACAAAAGAACTCAAATTTTAGTAAGTTGGATATTTATATTTTATTCTCGATATGTACATTGGTTTTATGCAAAAGAACTCAATTTTTATAATTTCGAAATTTATATTTTATTTTGGTTCCCTCTTTTGTTTTACCAAGAGAACTCAATTTATAGTAATTTGGATATTTATATTTTATTTTCGATCCAGTACTTTTGTTTTACAAAAAGAATTCAATTTTTAATAATTTCGAAATTGATATATTATTTTTCATTCGTAGTTTTGTTTTACAAAAAGAAACTCAATATTTCATAATTTTGAAATTTATATTTTATTCTCGATACGTACTTTTGTTCTATGCAAAAGAACACAATTTTTGTAATTTCGAAATTGATATTTTATTTTGGATCCCTACTTTTGTTTTACAAAAGAACTCAATTTTTCGTAATTTGGATTTTTATATTTTATTCTCGATATGTACATTGGTTTTATGCAAAAGAACTCAATTTTTTGTAATTTCGAAAGTTATATTTTATTTCGGATCCCTCTTTTGTTTTACCAAGAGAACTCAATTTATAGTAATTTGGATATTTATATTTTATTTTCGATCCAGTACTTTTGTTCTACAAAAGAATTCAATTTTTAATAATTTCGAAATTGATATATTATTTTTCATTCGTACTTTTGTTTTACAAAAAGAAACTCAATATTTCATAATTTTGAAATTTATATTTTATTCTCGATACGTACTTTTGTTCTATGCAAAAGAACACAATTTTTGTAATTTCGAAATTGATATTTTATTTTGGATCCCTACTTTTGTTTTACAAAAAGAACTCAATTTTTAGTAATTTGGATTTTTATATTTTATTCTCGATATGTACATTGGTTTTATGCAAAAGAACTCAATTTTTTGTAATTTCGAAATTTATATTTTATTTTGGATCCCTACTTTTGTTTTTCAAAAGAACTCAAATTTTAGTAAGTTGGATATTTATATTTTATTCTCGATATGTACTTTGGTTTTATGCAAAAGAACTCAATTTTTGTAATTTCGAAATTTATATTTTATTTTGGACCCGTACTTTTATTTTACAAAGAGAACTCAATTTATAGTAATTTGGATATTTATATTTTATTTTCGATCCAGTACTTTTGTTTTACAAAAAGAATTCAATTTTTAATAATTTCGAAATTGATATATTATTTTTCATTCAGTAGTTTTGTTTTACAAAAAGAAACTCAATATTTCATAATTTTGAAATTTATATTTTATTCTCGATACGTACTTTTGTTCTATGCAAAAGAACTCAATTTTTTGTAATTTCGAAATTGATATTTTATTTTGGATCCCTACTTTTGTTTTACAAATAGAACTCAATTTATAGTAATTTGGATATTTATATTTTATTTTCGATCCGTACTTTTGTTTTACAAAAAGAATTCAATTTTTAATAATTTCGAAATTGATATATTATTTTTCATTCGTAGTTTTGTTTTACAAAAAAGAAACTCAATATTTCATAATTTTGAAATTTATATTTTATTCTCGATACGTACTTTTGTTCTATGCAAAAGAACACAATTTTTTGTAATTTCGAAATTGATATTTTATTTTGGATCCCTACTTTTGTTTTACAAAAAGAACTCAATTTTTAGTAATTTGGAAATTTATAGTTTATTCTCGATATGTACTTATGTTTTATGCAAAAGAACTCAATTTTTTGTAATTTTGTAATTTTATATTTTACTTTGGATCGCTACTTTTATTTTACAAGGAGTACTCAATTTATAGTAAGTTGGATATTTATATTTTATTTTCGATCCGTACTTTTGTTTTACAAAAAGAATTCAATTTTTAATAATTTCGAAATTGATATATTATTTTTCATTCGTAGTTTTGTTTTACAAAAAAGAAACTCAATATTTCATAATTTTGAAATTTATATTTTATTCTCGATATGTACTTTTGTTCTATGCAAAAGAACTCAATTTTTTGTAATTTCGAAATTGTTATTTTATTTTGGATCCCTACTTTTGTTTTACAAAAAGAACTCAATTTTTAGTAATTTGGAAATTTATATTTTATTCTCGATATGTACATTGGTTTTATGCAAAAGAACTCAATTTTTTGTAATTTCAAAATTTATATTTTATTTTGGATCCCCTCTTTTGTTTTACCAAGAGAACTCAATTTATAGTAATTTGGATATTTATATTTTATTTACGATCCAGTACTTTTGTTTTACAAAAAGAATTCAATTTTTAATAATTTCGAAATTGATATATTATTTTTCATTCGTAGTTTTGTTTTACAAAAAGAAACTCAATATTTCATAATTTTGAAATTTATATTTTATTCTCGATACGTACTTTTGTTCTATGCAAAAGAACACAATTTTTGTAATTTCGAAATTGATATTTTATTTTGGATCCCTACTTTTGTTTTACAAAAAGAACTCAATTTTAGTAATTTGGATTTTTATATTTTATTCTCGATATGTACATTGGTTTTATGCAAAAGAACTCAATTTTTTGTAATTTCGAAATTGATATTTTATTTTGGATCCCTACTTTTGTTTTACAAAAGAACTCAAATTTTAGTAAGTTGGATATTTATATTTTATTCTCGATATGTACATTGGTTTTATGCAAAAGAACTCAATTTTTATAATTTCGAAATTTATATTTTATTTTGGTTCCCTCTTTTGTTTTACCAAGAGAACTCAATTTATAGTAATTTGGATATTTATATTTTATTTTCGATCCAGTACTTTTGTTTTACAAAAGAATTCAATTTTTAATAATTTCGAAATTGATATATTATTTTTCATTCGTAGTTTTGTTTTACAAAAAAGAAACTCAATATTTCATAATTTTGAAATTTATATTTTATTCTCGATACGTACTTTTGTTCTATGCAAAAGAACACAATTTTTTGTAATTTCGAAATTGATATTTTATTTTGGATCCCTACTTTTGTTTTACAAAAAGAACTCAATTTTTCGTAATTTGGATTTTTATATTTTATTCTCGATATGTACATTGGTTTTATGCAAAAGAACTCAATTTTTTGTAATTTCGAAAGTTATATTTTATTTCGGATCCCCTCTTTTGTTTTACCAAGAGAACTCAATTTATAGTAATTTGGATATTTATATTTTATTTTCGATCCGTACTTTTGTTCTACAAAAAGAATTCAATTTTTAATAATTTCGAAATTGATATATTATTTTTCATTCGTACTTTTGTTTTACAAAAAAGAAACTCAATATTTCATAATTTTGAAATTTATATTTTATTCTCGATACGTACTTTTGTTCTATGCAAAAGAACACAATTTTTGTAATTTCGAAATTGATATTTTATTTTGGATCCCTACTTTTGTTTTACAAAAGAACTCAATTTTTAGTAATTTGGATTTTTATATTTTATTCTCGATATGTACATTGGTTTTATGCAAAAGAACTCAATTTTTGTAATTTCGAAATTTATATTTTATTTTGGATCCCTACTTTTGTTTTTCAAAAAGAACTCAAATTTTAGTAAGTTGGATATTTATATTTTATTCTCGATATGTACTTTGGTTTTATGCAAAAGAACTCAATTTTTTGTAATTTCGAAATTTATATTTTATTTTGGACCCGTACTTTTATTTTACAAAGAGAACTCAATTTATAGTAATTTGGATATTTATATTTTATTTTCGATCCGTACTTTTGTTTTACAAAAGAATTCAATTTTTAATAATTTCGAAATTGATATATTATTTTTCATTCGTAGTTTTGTTTTACAAAAAGAAACTCAATATTTCATAATTTTGAAATTTATATTTTATTCTCGATACGTACTTTTGTTTTATGCAAAAGAACTCAATTTTTGTAATTTCGAAATTTTATATTTTACTTTGGATCGCTACTTTTATTTTACAAGGAGAACTCAATTTATAGTAATTTGGATATTTATATTTTATTTTCGATCCGTACTTTTGTTTTACAAAAAGAATTCAATTTTTAATAATTTCGAAATTGATATATTATTTTTCATTCGTAGTTTTGTTTTACAAAAAAGAAACTCAA
This sequence comes from Lablab purpureus, assembly GCA_030347555.1. Classification (NCBI taxonomy): domain Eukaryota; kingdom Viridiplantae; phylum Streptophyta; class Magnoliopsida; order Fabales; family Fabaceae; genus Lablab; species Lablab purpureus. Next base: position 12,366,688 of record CM059255.1, read on the forward strand.
TAATTCATAATTTTGAAATTTATATTTTATTCTCGATATGTACTTTTGTTCTATGCAAATGAACTCAACTTTTTGTAATTTCGAAATTGATATTTTATTTTGGATCCCTACTTTTGCTTTACAAAAATAACTCAATTTTTAGTAATTTGGATATTTATATTTTATTTTCGATCCGTACTTTTGTTTTACAAAAAGAATTCAATTTTTAATAATTTCGAAATTGGTATATTATTTTTCATTCGTAATTTTGTTTTACAAAAAAGAAACTCAATATTTCATAATTTTGAAATTTATATTTTATTCTCGATACGTACTTTTGTTCTATGCAAAAGAACACAATTTTTTGTAATTTCGAAATTGATATTTTATTTTGGATCCGTACTTTTGTTTTACAAAAAGAACTCAATTTTTAGTAATTTGGATTTTTATATTTTATTCTCGATATATACATTGGTTTTATGCAAAAGAACTCAATTTTTTGTAATTTCGAAATTTATATTTTATTTTGGATCCCCTCTATTGTTTTACCAAGAGAACTAAATTTATAGTAATTTGGATATTTATATTTTATTTTCGATCCGTACTTTTGTTTTACAAAAAGAATTCAATTTTTAATAATTTCGAAATTGATATATTATTTTTCATTCGTAGTTTTGTTTTACAAAAAAGAAACTCAATATTTCATAATTTTGAAATTTATATTTTATTCTCGATACGTACTTTTGTTCTACGCAAAAGAACACAACTTTTTGTAATTTTGAAATTGATATTTTATTTTGGATCCCTACTTTTGTTTTACAAAAAGAACTCAATTTTTAGTAATTTGGATTTTTATATTTTATTCTCGATATGTACATTGGTTTTATGCAAAAGAACTCAATTTTTTGTAATTTCGAAATTTATATTTTATTTTGGATCCCCTCTTTTGTTTTACCAAGAGAACTCAATTTATAGTAATTTGGATATTTATATTTTATTTTCGATCCGTACTTTTGTTTTACAAAAAGAATTCAATTTTTAATAATTTCGAAATTGATATATTATTTTTCATTCGTAGTTTTGTTTAACAAAAAAGAAACTCAATATTTCATAATTTTGAAATTGATATTCTATTCTCGATACGTGCTTTTGTTCTATGCAAAAGAACACAATTTTTTGTAATTTCGAAATTGATATTTTATTTTGGATCCCTACTTTTGTTTTACAAAAAGAACTCAATTTTTAGTAATTTGGATTTTTATATTTTATTCTCGATATGTACATTGGTTTTATGCAAAAGAACTCAATTTTTTGTAATTTCGAAATTTTATATTTTACTTTGGATCGCTACTTTTATTTTACAAGGAGAACTCAATTTATAGTAATTTGGATATTTATATTTTATTTTCGATCCATACTTTTGTTTTACAAAAAGAATTCAATTTTTAATAATTTCGAAATTGATATATTATTTTTCATTCGTAGTTTTGTTTTACATAAAAGAAACTCAATATTTCATAATTTTGAAATTTATATTTTATTCTCGATACGTACTTTTGTTCTATGCAAAAGAACTCAACTTTTTGTAATTTCGAAATTGATATTTTATTTTGGATCCGTACTTTTCTTTTACAAAAAGAACTCAATTTTTAGTAATTTGGATATTTATATTTTATTCTCGATATGTACATTGGTTTTATGCAAAAGAACTCAATTTTTTTTAATTTCGAAATTTATATTTTTTTTTGGATCCCCTCTTTTGTTTTACCAAGAGAAATAAATTTATAGTAATTTGGATATTTATATTTTATTTTCAATCCGTACTTTTGTTTTACAAAAAGAATTCAATTTTTAATAATTTCGAAATTGATATATTATTTTTCATTCGTAGTTTTGTTTTACAAAAAAGAAACTCAATATTTCTTAATTTTGAAATTTATATTTTATTCTCGATACGTACTTTTGTTCTATGCAAAAGAACACAATTTTTGTAATTTCGAAATTGATATTTTATTTTGGATCCCTACTTTTGTTTTACAAAAAGAACTCAATTTTTAGTAATTTGGATTTTTATATTTTATTCTCGATATGTACATTGGTTTTATGCAAAAGAACTCAATTTTTGTAATTTCGAAATTTATATTTTATTTTGGATCCCTACTTTTGTTTTACAAAAAGAACTCAAATTTTAGTAAGTTCGATATTTATATTTTATTCTCGATATGTACTTTGGTTTTATGCAAAAGAACTCAATTTTTGTAATTTCGAAATTTATATTTTATTTTGGATCCAGTACTTTTATTTTACAAAGAGAACTCAATTTATAGTAATTTGGATATTTATATTTTATTTTCGATCCGTACTTTGGTTTTACAAAAGAATTCAATTTTTAATAATTTCGAAATTGATATATTATTTTTCATTCGTAGTTTTGTTTTACAAAAAGAAACTCAATAATTCATAATTTTGAAATTTATATTTTATTCTCGATATGTACTTTTGTTCTATGCAAAAGAACTCAACTTTTGTAATTTCGAAATTGATATTTTATTTTGGATCCCTACTTTTGTTTTACAAAAATAACTCAATGTTTAGTAATTTGGATATTTATATTTTATTTTCGATCCGTACTTTTTTTTACAAAAAGAATTCAATTTTTAATAATTTCGAAATTGATATATTATTTTTCATTCGTAGTTTTGTTTTGCAAAAAAGAAACTCAATATTTCATAATTTTGAAATTTATATTTTATTCTCGATACGTACTTTTGTTCTATGAAAAAGAACACAATTTTTGTAATTTCGAAATTGATATTTTATTTTGGATCCCTACTTTTGTTTTACAAAAGAACTCAATTTTTAGTAATTTGGATTTTTATATTTTATTCTCGATATGTACATTGGTTTTATGCAAAAGAACTCAATTTTTGTAATTTCGAAATTTATATTTTATTTTGGATCCCCTCTTTTGTTTTACCAAGAGAACTCAATTTATAGTAATTTAGATATTTATATTTTATTTTCGATGTGTACTTTTTTTTTAAAAAAAAAATTCAATTTTTAATAATTTCGAAATTGATATATTATTTTTCATTCGTAGTTTTGTTTTACAAAAAAGAAACTCAATATTTCATAATTTTGAAATTTATATTTTATTCTCGATACGTACTTTTGTTCTATGCAAAAGAACTCAACTTTTTGTAATTTCGAAATTGATATTTTATTTTGGATCCGTACTTTTCTTTTACAAAAAGAACTCAATTTTTAGTAATTTGGATATTTATATTTTATTCTCGATATGTACATTGGTTTTATGCAAAAGACCTCAATTTTTTTTAATTTCGAAATTTATATTTTTTTTTGGATCCCCTCTTTTGTTTTACCAAGAGAACTCAATTTATAATAATTTGGATATTTATGTTTTATTTTCGATCCGTACTTTTGTTTTACAAAAAGAATTCAATTTTTAATAATTTCGAAATTGATATATTATTTGTCATTCGTAGTTTTGTTTTACAAAAAAGAAACTCAATATTTCATAATTTTGAAATTTATATTTTATTCTCGATACGTACTTTTGTTCTATGCAAAAGAACTCAATTTTTTGTAATTTCGAAATTGATATTTTATTTTGGATCCCTACTTTTGTTTTACAAAAAGAACAAAATTATTAGTAATTTGGAAATTTATAGTTTATTCTCGATATGTACTTTGGTTTTATGTAAAAGAACTCAATTTTTTGTAATTTCGAAATTTTATATTTTACTTTTGATCGCTACTTTTATTTTACAAGGAGAACTCAATTTATAGTAATTTGGATATTTATATTTTATTTTCGATTCGTACTTTTGTTTTACAAAAAGAATTCAATTTTTAATAATTTCGAAATTGATATATTATTTTTCATTCGTAGTTTTGTTTTACAAAAAAGAAACTCAATATTTCATAATTTTGAAATTTATATTTTATTCTCGATACGTAGTTTTGTTCTATGCAAAAGAACTCAATTTTTTGTAATTTCGAAATTGATATTTTATTTTGGATCCCTACTTTTGTTTTACAAAAGAACTCAATTTTTAGTAATTTGGAAATTTATATTTTATTCTCGAAATGTACATTGGTTTTATGCAAAAGAACTCAATTTTTTGTAATTTCGAAATTTATATTTTATTTTGGATCCCTCTTTTGTTTTACCAAGAGAACTCAATTTATAGTAATTTGGATATTTATATTTTATTTTCGATTCGTACTTTTGTTTTACAAAAAGAATTCAATTTTTAATAATTTCGAAATTGATATATTATTTTTCATTCGTAATTTTGTTTTACAAAAAGAAACTCAATATTTCATAATTTTGAAATTTATATTTTATTCTCGATCACGTACTTTTGTTCTATGCAAAAGAACACAATTTTTGTAATTTCGAAATTGATATTTTATTTTGGATCCCTACTTTTGGTTTACAAAAGAACTCAATTTTTAGCAATTTGGAAATTTATAGTTTATTCTTGATATGTACTTTGGTTTTATGCAAAAGAACACAATTTTTTGTAATTTCGAAATTGATATTTTATTTTGGATCCCTACTTTTCTTTTACAAAAAGCACTCAATTTTAAGTAATTTGGAAATTTATAGTTAATTCTCGATATGTACTTTGGTTTTATGCAAAAGAACTCAATTTTTTGTAATTTCGAAATTTTATATTTTACTTTGGATCGCTACTTTTATTTTACAAGGAGAACTCAATTTATAGTAATTTGGATATTTATATTTTATTTTCGATCCGTACTTTTGTTTTACAAAAAGAATTCAATTTTTAATAATTTCGAAATTGATATATTATTTTTCATTCGTAGTTTTGTTTTACAAAAAAGAACATCAATATTTCATAATTTTGAAATTTATATTTTATTCTCGATACGTACTTTTGTTCTATGCAAAAGAACTCAATTTTTTGTAATTTCGAAATTGATATTTTATTTTGGATCCCTACTTTTGTTTTACAAAAAGAACTCAATTTTTATTAATTTGGATTTTTATATTTTATTCTCGATATGTACATTGGTTTTATGCAAAAGAACTCAATTTTTGTAATTTCGAAATTTATATTTTATTTTGGATCCCTCTTTTGTTTTACCAAGAGAACTCAATTTATAGTAATTTGGATATTTATATTTTATTTTCGATCCGTACTTTTGTTTTACAAAAAGAATTCAATTTTTAATAATTTCGAAATTGATATATTATTTTTCATTCGTAGTTTTGTTTTACAAAAAAGAAACTCAATATTTCATAATTTTGAAATTTATATTTTATTCTCGATACGTACTTTTGTTCTATGCAAAAGAACTCAATTTTTTGTAATTTCGAAATTGATATTTTATTTTGGATCCCTACTTTTGTTTTACAAAAAGAACTCAATTTTTAGTAATTTGGAAATTTATAGTTTATTCTCGATATGTACTTTGGTTTTATGCAAAAGAACTCAATTTTTTGTAATTTCGAAATTTTATATTTTACTTTGGATCGCTAGTTTTATTTTACAAGGAGAACTCAATTTATAGTAATTGGGATATTTATATTTTATTTTCGATCCGTACTTTTGTTTTACAAAAAGAATTCAATTTTTAATAATTTCGAAATTGATATATTATTTTTCATTCGTAGTTTTGTTTTACAAAAAAGAAACTCAATATTTCATAATTTTGAAATTTATGTTTTATTCTCGATACGTACTTTTGTTCTATGCAAAAGAAGACAATTTTTTGTAATTTCGAAATTGATATTTTATTTTGGATCCCTACTTTTGTTTTACAAAAAGAACAAAATTATTAGTAATTTGGAAATTTATAGTTTATTCTCGATATGTACTTTGGTTTTATGTAAAAGAACTCAATTTTTTGTAATTTCGAAATTTTATATTTTACTTTTGATCGCTACTTTTATTTTACAAGGAGAACTCAATTTATAGTAATTTGGATATTTATATTTTATTTTCGATCCAGTACTTTTGTTTTACAAAAAGAATTCAATTTTTAATAATTTCGAAATTGATATATTATTTTTCATTCGTAGTTTTGTTTTACAAAAAGAAACTCAATATTTCATAATTTTGAAATTTATATTTTATTCTCGATACGTAGTTTTGTTCTATGCAAAAGAACTCAATTTTTTGTAATTTCGAAATTGATATTTTATTTTGGATCCCTACTTTTGTTTTACAAAAGAACTCAATTTTTAGTAATTTGGAAATTTATATTTTATTCTCGATATGTACATTGGTTTTATGCAAAAGAACTCAATTTTTTGTAATTTCGAAATTTATATTTTATTTTGGATCCCTCTTTTGTTTTACCAAGAGAACTCAATTTATAGTAATTTGGATATTTATATTTTATTTTCGATCCGTACTTTTGTTTTACAAAAGAATTCAATTTTTAATAATTTCGAAATTGATATATTATTTTTCATTCGTAATTTTGTTTTACAAAAAAGAAACTCAATATTTCATAATTTTGAAATTTATATTTTATTCTCGATACGTACTTTTGTTCTATGCAAAAGAACACAATTTTTTGTAATTTCGAAATTGATATTTTATTTTGGATCCCTACTTTTGTTTTACAAAAAGAACTCAATTTTTAGTAATTTGGAAATTTATAGTTTATTCTCGATATGTACTTTGGTTTTATGCAAACGAACTCAATTTTTTGTAATTTCGAAATTTTATATTTTACTTTGGATCGCTACTTTTATTTTACAAGGAGAACTCAATTTATAGTAATTTGGATATTTATATTTTATTTTCGATCCGTACTTTTGTTTTACAAAAAGAATTCAATTTTTAATAATCTCGAAATTGATATATTATTTTTCATTCGTAGTTTTGTTTTACAAAAAAGAAACTCAATATTTCATAATTTTGAAATTTATATTTTATTCTCGATACGTACTTTTGTTCTATGCAAAAGAAGTCAATTTTTTGTAATTTCGAAATTGATATTTTATTTTGGATCCCTACTTTTGTTTTACAAAAAGAACTCAATTTTTAGTAATTTGGAAATTTATAGTTTATTCTCGATATGTACTTTGGTTTTATGCAAAAGAACTCAATTTTTTGTAATTTTGAAATTTTATATTTTACTTTGGATCGCTAGTTTTATTTTACAAGGAGAACTCAATTTATAGTAATTTGGATATTTATATTTTATTTTCGATCCGTACTTTTGTTTTACAAAAAGAATTCAATTTTTAATAATTTCGAAATTGATATATTATTTTTCATTCGTAGTTTTGTTTTACAAAAAGAAACTCAATATTTCATAATTTTGAAATTTATATTTTATTCTCGATACGTACTTTTGTTCTATGCAAAAGAACTCAATTTTTGTAATTTCGAAATTGATATTTTATTTTGGATCCCTACTTTTGTTTTACAAAAAGAACAAAATTATTAGTAATTTGGAAATTTATAGTTTATTCTCGATATGTACTTTGGTTTTATGTAAAAGAACTCAATTTTTTGTAATTTCGAAATTTTATATTTTACTTTTGATCGCTACTTTTATTTTACAAGGAGAACTCAATTTATAGTAATTTGGATATTTATATTTTATTTTCGATCCGTACTTTTGTTTTACAAAAGAATTCAATTTTTAATAATTTCGAAATTGATATATTATTTTTCATTCGTAGTTTTGTTTTACAAAAAGAAACTCAATATTTCATAATTTTGAAATTTATATTTTATTCTCGATACGTAGTTTTGTTCTATGCAAAAGAACTCAATTTTTTGTAATTTCGAAATTGATATTTTATTTTGGATCCCTACTTTTGTTTTACAAAAGAACTCAATTTTTAGTAATTTGGAAATTTATATTTTATTCTCGAAATGTACATTGGTTTTATGCAAAAGAACTCAATTTTTTGTAATTTCGAAATTTATATTTTATTTTGGATCCCTCTTTTGTTTTACCAAGAGAACTCAATTTATAGTAATTTGGATATTTATATTTTATTTTCGATTCGTACTTTTGTTTTACAAAAGAATTCAATTTTTAATAATTTCGAAATTGATATATTATTTTTCATTCGTAATTTTGTTTTACAAAAAGAAACTCAATATTTCATAATTTTGAAATTTATATTTTATTCTCGATACGTACTTTTGTTCTATGCAAAAGAACACAATTTTTTGTAATTTCGAAATTGATATTTTATTTTGGATCCCTACTTTTGGTTTACAAAAAGAACTCAATTTTTAGCAATTTGGAAATTTATAGTTTATTCTTGATATGTACTTTGGTTTTATGCAAAAGAACACAATTTTTTGTAATTTCGAAATTGATATTTTATTTTGGATCCCTACTTTTGTTTTACAAAAAGAACTCAATTTTTAGTAATTTGGAAATTTATAGTTTATTCTCGATATGTACTTTGGTTTTATGCAAAAGAACTCAATTTTTTGTAATTTCGAAATTTTATATTTTACTTTGGATCGCTACTTTTATTTTACAAGGAGAACTCAATTTATAGTAATTTGGATATTTATATTTTATTTTCGATCCATACTTTTGTTTTACAAAAGAATTCAATTTTTAATAATTTCGAAATTGATATATTATTTTTCATTCGTAGTTTTGTTTTACAAAAAGAAACTCAATATTTCATAATTTTGAAATTTATATTCTATTCTCGATACGTGCTTTTGTTCTATGCAAAAGATCACAATTTTTGTAATTTCGAAATTGATATTTTATTTTGGATCCCTACTTTTGTTTTACAAAAAGAACTCAATTTTTAGTAATTTGGAAATTTATAGTTTATTCTCGATATGTACTTTGGTTTTATGCAAAAGAACACAATTTTTGTAATTTCGAAATTGATATTTTATTTTGGATCCCTACTTTTCTTTTATAAAAGCACTCAATTTTTAGTAATTTGGATTTTTATATTTTATTCTCGATATGTACATTGGTTTTATGCAAAAGAACTCAATTTTTTGTAATTTCGAAATTTATATTTTATTTTGGATCCCTCTTTTGTTTTACCAAGAGAACTCAATTTATAGTAATTTGGATATTTATATTTTATTTTCGATCCGTACTTTTGTTTTACAAAAAGAATTCAATTTTTAATAATTTCGAAATTGATATATTATTTTTCATTCAGTAGTTTTGTTTTACAAAAAGAAACTCAATATTTCATAATTTTGAAATTTATATTTTATTCTCGATCACGTACTTTTGTTCTATGCAAAAGAACACAATTTTTTGTAATTTCGAAATTGATTTTTTATTTTGGATCCCTACTTTTGTTTTACAAAAAGAACTCAATTTTTAGTAATTTGGATTTTTATATTTTATTCTCGATATGTACATTGGTTTTATTCAAAAGAACTCAATTTTTTGTAATTTCGAAATTTATATTTTATTTTGGATCCCCTCTTTTGTTTTACCAAGAGAACTCAATTTATAGTAATTGGGATATTTATATTTTATTTTCGATCCGTACTTTTGTTTTACAAAAAGAATTCAATTTTTAATAATTTCGAAATTGATATATTATTTTTCATTCGTAGTTTTGTTTTACAAAAAAGAAACTCAATATTTCATAATTTTGAAATTTATATTTTATTCTCGATACGTACTTTTGTTCTATGCAAAAGAACTCAATTTTTTGTAATTTCGAAATTGATATTTTATTTTGGATCCCTACTTTTGTTTTACAAAAAGAACTCAATTTTTAGCAATTTGGAAATTTATAGTTTATTCTTGATATGTACTTTGGTTTTATGCAAAAGAACACAATTTTTTGTAATTTCGAAATTGATATTTTATTTTGGATCCCTACTTTTCTTTTACAAAAAGCACTCAATTTTAAGTAATTTGGAAATTTATAGTTTATTCTCGATATGTACTTTGGTTTTATGCAAAAGAACTCAATTTTTGTAATTTCGAAATTTTATATTTTACTTTGGATCGCTACTTTTATTTTACAAGGAGAACTCAATTTATAGTAATTTGGATATTTATATTTTATTTTCGATCCGTACTTTTGTTTTACAAAAGAATTCAATTTTTAATAATTTCGAAATTGATATATTATTTTTCATTCGTAGTTTTGTTTTACAAAAAGAAACTCAATATTTCATAATTTTGAAATTTATATTTTATTCTCGATACGTACTTTTGTTCTATGGAAAAGAACTCAATTTTTAGTAATTTGGAAATTTATAGTTTATTCTCGATATGTACTTTGGTTTTATGCAAAAGAACTCAATTTTTGTAATTTGGAAATTTTATATTTTACTTTGGATCCCTACTTTTGTTTTACAAAAAGAATTCAATTTTTAATAATTTCGAAATTGATATATTATTTTTCATTCGTTGTTTTGTTTTACAAAAAGAAACTCAATATTTCATAATTTTGAAATTTATATTTTATTCTCGATACGTACTTTTGTTCTATGCAAAAGAACACAATTTTTTGTAATTTCGAAATTGATATTTTATTTTGGATCCCTACTTTTGTTTTATAAAAAGAACTCAATTTTTAGCAATTTGGAAATTTATAGTTTATTCTTGATATGTACTTTGGTTTTATGCAAAAGAACACAATTTTTTGTAATTTCGAAATTGATATTTTATTTTGGATCCCTACTTTTCTTTTACAAAAAGCACTCAATTTTAAGTAATTTGGAAATTTATAGTTTATTCTCGATTTGTACTTTGGTTTTATGCAAAAGAACTCAATTTTTTGTAATTTCGAAAAATTATATTTTACTTTGGATCGCTACTTTTATTTTACAAGGAGAACTCAATTTATAGTAATTTGGATATTTATATTTTATTTTCGATCCGTACTTTTGTTTTACAAAAACAATTCAATTTTTAATAATTTCGAAATTGATATATTATTTTTCATTCGTAGTTTCGTTTTACAAAAAAGAAACTCAATATTTCATAATTTTGAAATTTATATTTTATTCTCGATACGTAGTTTTGTTCTATGCAAAAGAACACAATTTTTTGTAATTTCGAAATTGATATTTTATTTTGGATCCCTACTTTTGTTTTACAAAAAGAACTCAATTTTTAGTAATTTGGAAATTTATAGTTTATTCTCGATATGTACTTTGGTTTTATGCAAACGAACTCAATTTTTTGTAATTTCGAAATTTTATATTTTACTTTGGATCGCTACTTTTATTTTACAAGGAGAACTCAATTTATAGTAATTTGGATATTTATATTTTATTTTCGATCCGTACTTTTGTTTTACAAAAAGAATTCAATTTTTAATAATCTCGAAATTGATATATTATTTTTCATTCGTAGTTTTGTTTTACAAAAAAGAAACTCAATATTTCATAATTTTGAAATTTATATTTTATTCTCGATACGTAGTTTTGTTCTATGCAAAAGAACTCAATTTTTTGTAATTTCGAAATTGATATTTTATTTTGGATCCCTACTTTTGTTTTACAAAAAGAACTCAATTTTTAGTAATTTGGATATTTATATTTTATTCTCGATATGTACTTTGGTTTTATGCAAAAGAACTCAATTTTTTGTAATTTTGAAATTTTATATTTTACTTTGGATCGCTAGTTTTATTTTACAAGGAGAACTCAATTTATAGTAATTTGGATATTTATATTTTATTTTCGATCCGTACTTTTGTTTTACAAAAAGAATTCAATTTTTAATAATTTCGAAATTGATATATTATTTTTCATTCGTAGTTTTGTTTTACAAAAAGAAACTCAATATTTCATAATTTTGAAATTTATATTTTATTCTCGATACGTACTTTTGTTCTATGCAAAAGAACTCAATTTTTGTAATTTCGAAATTGATATTTTATTTTGGATCCCTACTTTTGTTTTACAAAAAGAACAAAATTATTAGTAATTTGGAAATTTATAGTTTATTCTCGATATGTACTTTGGTTTTATGTAAAAGAACTCAATTTTTTGTAATTTCGAAATTTTATATTTTACTTTTGATCGCTACTTTTATTTTACAAGGAGAACTCAATTTATAGTAATTTGGATATTTATATTTTATTTTCGATCCGTACTTTTGTTTTACAAAAGAATTCAATTTTTAATAATTTCGAAATTGATATATTATTTTTCATTCGTAGTTTTGTTTTACAAAAAGAAACTCAATATTTCATAATTTTGAAATTTATATTTTATTCTCGATACGTAGTTTTGTTCTATGCAAAAGAACTCAATTTTTTGTAATTTCGAAATTGATATTTTATTTTGGATCCCTACTTTTGTTTTACAAAAAGAACTCAATTTTTAGTAATTTGGAAATTTATATTTTATTCTCGAAATGTACATTGGTTTTATGCAAAAGAACTCAATTTTTTGTAATTTCGAAATTTATATTTTATTTTGGATCCCCTCTTTTGTTTTACCAAGAGAACTCAATTTATAGTAATTTGGATATTTATATTTTATTTTCGATTCGTACTTTTGTTTTACAAAAGAATTCAATTTTTAATAATTTCGAAATTGATATATTATTTTTCATTCGTAATTTTGTTTTACAAAAAGAAACTCAATATTTCATAATTTTGAAATTTATATTTTATTCTCGATACGTACTTTTGTTCTATGCAAAAGAACACAATTTTTTGTAATTTCGAAATTGATATTTTATTTTGGATCCCTACTTTTGGTTTACAAAAAGAACTCAATTTTTAGCAATTTGGAAATTTATAGTTTATTCTTGATATGTACTTTGGTTTTATGCAAAAGAACACAATTTTTTGTAATTTCGAAATTGATATTTTATTTTGGATCCCTACTTTTCTTTTACAAAAAGCACTCAATTTTAAGTAATTTGGAAATTTATAGTTTATTCTCGATATGTACTTTGGTTTTATGCAAAAGAACTCAATTTTTTGTAATTTCGAAATTTTATATTTTACTTTGGATCGCTACTTTTATTTTACAAGGAGAACTCAATTTATAGTAATTTGGATATTTATATTTTATTTTCGATCCATACTTTTGTTTTACAAAAGAATTCAATTTTTAATAATTTCGAAATTGATATATTATTTTTCATTCGTAGTTTTGTTTTACAAAAAAGAAACTCAATATTTCATAATTTTGAAATTTATATTCTATTCTCGATACGTGCTTTTGTTCTATGCAAAAGATCACAATTTTTTGTAATTTCGAAATTGATATTTTATTTTGGATCCCTACTTTTGTTTTACAAAAAGAACTCAATTTTTAGTAATTTGGAAATTTATAGTTTATTCTCGATATGTACTTTGGTTTTATGCAAAAGAACACAATTTTTGGTAATTTCGAAATTGATATTTTATTTTGGATCCCTACTTTTCTTTTATAAAAAGCACTCAATTTTTAGTAATTTGGATTTTTATATTTTATTCTCGATATGTACATTGGTTTTATGCAAAAGAACTCAATTTTTTGTAATTTCGAAATTTATATTTTATTTTGGATCCCCTCTTTTGTTTTACCAAGAGAACTCAATTTATAGTAATTTGGATATTTATATTTTATTTTCGATCCGTACTTTTGTTTTACAAAAAGAATTCAATTTTTAATAATTTCGAAATTGATATATTATTTTTCATTCGTAGTTTTGTTTTACAAAAAGAAACTCAATATTTCATAATTTTGAAATTTATATTTTATTCTCGATACGTACTTTTGTTCTATGCAAAAGAACACAATTTTTTGTAATTTCGAAATTGATATTTTATTTTGGATCCCTACTTTTGTTTTACAAAAAGAACTCAATTTTTAGTAATTTGGATTTTTATATTTTATTCTCGATATGTACATTGGTTTTATTCAAAAGAACTCAATTTTTTGTAATTTCGAAATTTATATTTTATTTTGGATCCCCTCTTTTGTTTTACCAAGAGAACTCAATTTATAGTAATTGGGATATTTATATTTTATTTTCGATCCGTACTTTTGTTTTACAAAAAGAATTCAATTTTTAATAATTTCGAAATTGATATATTATTTTTCATTCGTAGTTTTGTTTTACAAAAAAGAAACTCAATATTTCATAATTTTGAAATTTATATTTTATTCTCGATACGTACTTTTGTTCTATGCAAAAGAACACAATTTTTTGTAATTTCGAAATTGATATTTTATTTTGGATCCCTACTTTTGTTTTACAAAAAGAACTCAATTTTTAGCAATTTGGAAATTTATAGTTTATTCTCGATATGTACTTTGGTTTTATGCAAAAGAACACAATTTTTTGTAATTTCGAAATTGATATTTTATTTTGGATCCCTACTTTTCTTTTACAAAAAGCACTCAATTTTAAGTAATTTGGAAATTTATAGTTTATTCTCGATATGTACTTTGGTTTTATGCAAAAGAACTCAATTTTTTGTAATTTCGAAATTTTATATTTTACTTTGGATCGCTACTTTTATTTTACAAGGAGAACTCAATTTATAGTAATTTGGATATTTATATTTTATTTTCGATCCGTACTTTTGTTTTACAAAAAGAATTCAATTTTTAATAATTTCGAAATTGATATATTATTTTTCATTCGTAGTTTTGTTTTACAAAAAGAAACTCAATATTTCATAATTTTGAAATTTATATTTTATTCTCGATACGTACTTTTGTTCTATGCAAAAGAACTCAATTTTTAGTAATTTGGAAATTTATAGTTTATTCTCGATATGTACTTTGGTTTTATGCAAAAGAACTCAATTTTTTGTAATTTGGAAATTTTATATTTTACTTTGGATCCCTACTTTTGTTTTACAAAAAGAATTCAATTTTTAATAATTTCGAAATTGATATATTATTTTTCATTCGTTGTTTTGTTTTACAAAAAAGAAACTCAATATTTCATAATTTTGAAATTTATATTTTATTCTCGATACGTACTTTTGTTCTATGCAAAAGAACACAATTTTTTGTAATTTCGAAATTGATATTTTATTTTGGATCCCTACTTTTGTTTTATAAAAAGAACTCAATTTTTAGTAATTTGGAAATTTATATTTTATTCTCGATATGTACTTTGGTTTTATGCAAAAGAACACAATTTTTTGTAATTTCGAAATTGATATTTTATTTTGGATCCCTACTTTTCTTTTACAAAAAGCACTCAATTTTAAGTAATTTGGAAATTTATAGTTTATTCTCGATTTGTACTTTGGTTTTATGCAAAAGAACTCAATTTTTTGTAATTTCGAAAAATTATATTTTACTTTGGATCGCTACTTTTATTTTACAAGGAGAACTCAATTTATAGTAATTTGGATATTTATATTTTATTTTCGATCCGTACTTTTGTTTTACAAAAACAATTCAATTTTTAATAATTTCGAAATTGATATATTATTTTTCATTCGTAGTTTCGTTTTACAAAAAAGAAACTCAATATTTCATAATTTTGAAATTTATATTTTATTCTCGATACGTAGTTTTGTTCTATGCAAAAGAACACAATTTTTTGTAATTTTGAAATTGATATTTTATTTTGGATCCCTACTTTTGTTTTACAAAAAGAACTCAATTTTTAGTAATTTGGAAATTTATATTTTATTCTCGATATGTACATTGGTTTTATGCAAAAGAACTCAATTTTTTGTAATTTCGAAATTTATATTTTATTTTGGATCCCCTCTTTTGTTTTACCAAGAGAACTCAATTTATAGTAATTTGGATATTTATATTTTATTTTCGATCCGTACTTTTGTTTTACAAAAAGATTTCAATTTTTAATAATTTCGAAATTGATATATTATTTTTCATTCGTAGTTTTGTTTTACAAAAAAGAAACTCAATATTTCATAATTTTGAAATTTATATTTTATTCTCGATACGTACTTTTGTTCTATGCAAAAGAACACAATTTTTTGTAATTTCGAAATTGATATTTTATTTTGGATCCCTACTTTTGTTTTACAAAAAGAACTCAATTTTTAGTAATTTGGAAATTTATAGTTTATTCTCGATATGTACTTTGGTTTTATGCAAAAGAACTCAATTTTTTGTAATTTCGAAAATTTATATTTTACTTTGGATCGCTACTTTTATTTTACAAGGAGAACTCAATTTATAGTAATTTGGATATTTATATTTTATTTTCGATCCGTACTTTTGTTTTACAAAAAGAATTCAATTTTTAATAATTTCGAAATTGATATATTATTTTTCATTCGTAGTTTTGTTTTACAAAAAGAAACTCAATATTTCATAATTTTGAAATTTATATTTTATTCTCGATACGTACTTTTGTTCTATGCAAAAGAACACAATTTTTTGTAATTTCGAAATTGATATTTTATTTTGGATCCCTACTTTTGTTTTATAAAAAGAACTCAATTTTTAGCAATTTGGAAATTTATAGTTTATTCTTGATATGTACTTTGGTTTTATGCAAAAGAACACAATTTTTTGTAATTTCGAAATTGATATTTTATTTTGGATCCCTACTTTTCTTTTACAAAAAGCACTCAATTTTAAGTAATTTGGAAATTTATAGTTTATTCTCGATATGTACTTTGGTTTTATGCAAAAGAACTCAATTTTTTGTAATTTCGAAAAATTATATTTTACTTTGGATAGCTACTTTTATTTTACAAGGAGAACTCAATTTATAGTAATTTGGATATTTATATTTTATTTTCGATCCGTACTTTTGTTTTACAAAAAGAATTCAATTTTTAATAATTTCGAAATTGATATATTATTTTTCATTCGTAGTTTCGTTTTACAAAAAAGAAACTCAATATTTCATAATTTTGAAATTTATATTTTATTCTCGATACGTACTTTTGTTCTATGCAAAAGAACACAATTTTTTGTAATTTCGAAATTGATATTTTATTTTGGATCCCTACTTTTGTTTTATAAAAAGAACTCAATTTTTAGCAATTTGGAAATTTATAGTTTATTCTTGATATGTACTTTGGTTTTATGCAAAAGAACACAATTTTTTGTAATTTCGAAATTGATATTTTATTTTGGATCCCTACTTTTGTTTTACAAAAAGAACTCAATTTTTTAGTAATTTGGAAATTTATAGTTTATTCTCGATATGTACTTTGGTTTTATGCAAAAGAACTCAATTTTTTGTAATTTCGAAAAATTATATTTTACTTTGGATCGCTACTTTTATTTTACAAGGAGAACTCAATTTATAGTAATTTGGATATTTATATTTTATTTTCGATCCGTACTTTTGTTTTACAAAAAGAATTCAATTTTTAATAATTTCGAAATTGATATATTATTTTTCATTCGTAGTTTTGTTTTACAAAAAGAAACTCAATATTTCATAATTTTGAAATTTATATTTTATTCTCGATACGTACTTTTGTTCTATGCAAAAGAACACAATTTTTTGTAATTTTGAAATTGATATTTTATTTTGGATCCCTACTTTTGTTTTACAAAAAGAACTCAATTTTTAGTAATTTGGATTTTTATATTTTATTCTCGATATGTACTTTGGTTTTATGCAAAAGAACTCAATTTTTTGTAATTTCGAAAAATTATATTTTACTTTGGATCGCTACTTTTATTTTACAAGGAGAACTCAATTTATAGTAATTTGGATATTTATATTTTATTTTCGATCCGTACTTTTGTTTTACAAAAAGAATTCAATTTTTAATAATTTCGAAATTGATATATTATTTTTCATTCGTAGTTTTGTTTTACAAAAAGAAACTCAATATTTCATAATTTTGAAATTTATATTTTATTCTCGATACGTACTTTTGTTCTATGCAAAAGAACACAATTTTTGTAATTTCGAAATTGATATTTTATTTTGGATCCCTACTTTTGTTTTACAAAAAGAACTCAATTTTTAGTAATTTGGATTTTTATATTTTATTCTCGATATGTACATTGGTTTTACGCAAAAGAACTCAATTTTTTGTAATTTCGAAATTTATATTTTATTTTGGATCTACTCTTTTGTTTTACCAAGAGAACTCAATTTATAGTAATTTGGATATTTATATTTTATTTTCGATCCGTACTTTTGTTTTACAAAAAGAATTCAATTTTTAATAATTTCGAAATTGATATATTATTTTTCATTCGTAGTTTTGTTTTACAAAAAGAAACTCAATATTTCATAATTTTGAAATTTATATTTTATTCTCGA
This sequence comes from Lablab purpureus, assembly GCA_030347555.1. NCBI lineage: Eukaryota > Viridiplantae > Streptophyta > Magnoliopsida > Fabales > Fabaceae > Lablab > Lablab purpureus. Next base: position 12,384,832 of record CM059255.1, read on the forward strand.
TACGTACTTTTGTTCTATGCAAAAGAACACAATTTTTTGTAATTTTGAAATTGATATTTTATTTTGGATCCCTACTTTTGTTTTACAAAAAGAACTCAATTTTTAGTAATTTGGATTTTTATATTTTATTCTCGATATGTACATTGGTTTTACGCAAAAGAACTCAATTTTTTGTAATTTCGAAATTTTATATTTTACTTTGGATCGCTACTTTTATTTTACAAGGAGAACTCAATTTATAGTAATTTGGATATTTATATTTTATTTTCGATCCGTACTTTTGTTTTACAAAAGAATTCAATTTTTAATAATTTCGAAATTGATATATTATTTTTCATTCGTAGTTTTGTTTTACAAAAAGAAACTCAATATTTCATAATTTTGAAATTTATATTTTATTCTCGATACGTACTTTTGTTCTATGCAAAAGAACACAATTTTTGTAATTTCGAAATTGATATTTTATTTTGGATCCCTACTTTTGTTTTATAAAAGAACTCAATTTTTAGCAATTTGGAAATTTATAGTTTATTCTTGATATGTACTTTGGTTTTATGCAAAAGAACACAATTTTTTGTAATTTCGAAATTGATATTTTATTTTGGATCCCTACTTTTCTTTTACAAAAGCACTCAATTTTAAGTAATTTGGAAATTTATAGTTTATTCTCGATATGTACTTTGGTTTTATGCAAAAGAACTCAATTTTTGTAATTTCGAAAAATTATATTTTACTTTGGATCGCTACTTTTATTTTACAAGGAGAACTCAATTCATAGTAATTTGGATATTTATATTTTATTTTCGATCCGTACTTTTGTTTTACAAAAGAATTCAATTTTTAATAATTTCGAAATTGATATATTATTTTTCATTCGTAGTTTTGTTTTACAAAAAGAAACTCAATATTTCATAATTTTGAAATTTATATTTTATTCTCGATACGTACTTTTGTTCTATGCAAAAGAACACAATTTTTTGTAATTTTGAAATTGATATTTTATTTTGGATCCCTACTTTTGTTTTACAAAAAGAACTCAATTTTTAGTAATTTGGATTTTTATATTTTATTCTCGATATGTACATTGGTTTTATGCAAAAGAACTCAATTTTTTGTAATTTCGAAATTTATATTTTATTTTGGATCCCTCTTTTGTTTTACCAAGAGAACTCAATTTATAGTAATTTGGATATTTATATTTTATTTTCGATCCGTACTTTTGTTTTACAAAAAGAATTCAATTTTTAATAATTTCGAAATTGATATATTATTTTTCATTCGTAGTTTTGTTTTACAAAAAGAAACTCAATATTTCATAATTTTGAAATTTATATTTTATTCTCGATACGTACTTTTGTTCTATGCAAAAGAACTCAATTTTTGTAATTTCGAAATTGATATTTTATTTTGGATCCCTACTTTTGTTTTACAAAAAGAACTCAATTTTTAGTAATTTGGAAATTTATAGTTTATTCTCGATATGTACTTTGGTTTTATGCAAAAGAACTCAATTTTTGTAATTTCGAAATTTTATATTTTACTTTGGATCGCTAGTTTTATTTTACAAGGAGAACTCAATTTATAGTAATTGGGATATTTATATTTTATTTTCGATCCAGTACTTTTGTTTTACAAAAGAATTCAATTTTTAATAATTTCGACATTGATATATTATTTTTCATTCGTAGTTTTGTTTTACAAAAAGAAACTCAATATTTCATAATTTTGAAATTTATATTTTATTCTCGATACGTACTTTTTGTTCTATGCAAAAGAACTCAATTTTTGTAATTTCGAAATTGATATTTTATTTTGGATCCCTACTTTTGTTTTACAAAAAGAACAAAATTATTAGTAATTTGGAAATTTATAGTTTATTCTCGATATGTACTTTGGTTTTATGTAAAAGAACTCAATTTTTTGTAATTTCGAAATTTTATATTTTACTTTTGATCGCTACTTTTATTTTACAAGGAGAACTCAATTTATAGTAATTTGGATATTTATATTTTATTTTCGATCCGTACTTTTGTTTTACAAAAGAATTCAATTTTTAATAATTTCGAAATTGATATATTATTTTTCATTCGTAGTTTTGTTTTACAAAAAGAAACTCAATATTTCATAATTTTGAAATTTATATTTTATTCTCGATACGTAGTTTTGTTCTATGCAAAAAACTCAATTTTTGTAATTTCGAAATTGATATTTTATTTTGGATCCCTACTTTTGTTTTACAAAAGAACTCAATTTTTAGTAATTTGGAAATTTATATTTTATTCTCGATATGTACATTGGTTTTATGCAAAAGAACTCAATTTTTTGTAATTTCGAAATTTATATTTTATTTTGGATCCCTCTTTTGTTTTACCAAGAGAACTCAATTTATAGTAATTTGGATATTTATATTTTATTTTCGATCCGTACTTTTGTTTTACAAAAAGAATTCAATTTTTAATAATTTCGAAATTGATATATTATTTTTCATTCGTAGTTTTGTTTTACAAAAAGAAACTCAATATTTCATAATTTTGAAATTTATATTTTATTCTCGATACGTACTTTTGTTCTATGCAAAAGAACTCAATTTTTGTAATTTCGAAATTGATATTTTATTTTGGATCCCTACTTTTGTTTTACAAAAAGAACTCAATTTTTAGTAATTTGGAAATTTATAGTTTATTCTCGATATGTACTTTGGTTTTATGCAAAAGAACTCAATTTTTTGTAATTTCGAAATTTTATATTTTACTTTGGATCGCTAGTTTTATTTTACAAGGAGAACTCAATTTATAGTAATTGGGATATTTATATTTTATTTTCGATCCGTACTTTTGTTTTACAAAAGAATTCAATTTTTAATAATTTCGAAATTGATATATTATTTTTCATTTGTAGTTTTGTTTTACAAAAAGAAACTCAATATTTCATAATTTTGAAATTTATATTTTATTCTCGATACGTACTTTTGTTCTATGCAAAAGAACTCAATTTTTGTAATTTCGAAATTGATATTTTATTTTGGATCCCTACTTTTGTTTTACAAAAAGAACTCAATTTTTAGTAATTTGGATTTTTATATTTTATTCTCGATATGTACATTGGTTTTATGCAAAAGAACTCAATTTTTTGTAATTTCGAAATTTATATTTTATTTTGGATCCCTCTTTTGTTTTACCAAGAGAACTCAATTTATAGTAATTTGGATATTTATATTTTATTTTCGATCCGTACTTTTGTTTTACAAAAAGAATTCAATTTTTAATAATTTCGAAATTGATATATTATTTTTCATTCGTAGTTTTGTTTTACAAAAAGAAACTCAATATTTCATAATTTTGAAATTTATATTTTATTCTCGATACGTACTTTTGTTCTATGCAAAAGAACTCAATTTTTGTAATTTCGAAATTGATATTTTATTTTGGATCCCTACTTTTGTTTTACAAAAGAACTCAATTTTTAGTAATTTGGATTTTTATATTTTATTCTCGATATGTACATTGGTTTTATGCAAAAGAACTCAATTTTTTGTAATTTCGAAATTTTATATTTTACTTTGGATCGCTACTTTTATTTTACAAGGAGAACTCAATTTATAGTAATTTGGATATTTATATTTTATTTTCGATCCGTACTTTTGTTTTACAAAAGAATTCAATTTTTAATAATTTCGAAATTGATATATTATTTTTCATTCGTAGTTTTGTTTTACAAAAAGAAACTCAATATTTCATAATTTTGAAATTTATATTTTATTCTCGATACGTACTTTTGTTCTATGCAAAAGAACACAATTTTTTGTAATTTCGAAATTGATATTTTATTTTGGATCCCTACTTTTGTTTTATAAAAAGAACTCAATTTTTAGCAATTTGGAAATTTATAGTTTATTCTTGATATGTACTTTGGTTTTATGCAAAAGAACACAATTTTTTGTAATTTCGAAATTGATATTTTATTTTGGATCCCTACTTTTCTTTTACAAAAAGCACTCAATTTTAAGTAATTTGGAAATTTATAGTTTATTCTCGATATGTACTTTGGTTTTATGCAAAAGAACTCAATTTTTTGTAATTTCGAAAAATTATATTTTACTTTGGATCGCTACTTTTATTTTACAAGGAGAACTCAATTCATAGTAATTTGGATATTTATATTTTATTTTCGATCCGTACTTTTGTTTTACAAAAAGAATTCAATTTTTAATAATTTCGAAATTGATATATTATTTTTCATTCGTAGTTTTGTTTTACAAAAAGAAACTCAATATTTCATAATTTTGAAATTTATATTTTATTCTCGATACGTACTTTTGTTCTATGCAAAAGAACACAATTTTTTGTAATTTTGAAATTGATATTTTATTTTGGATCCCTACTTTTGTTTTACAAAAAGAACTCAATTTTTAGTAATTTGGATTTTTATATTTTATTCTCGATATGTACATTGGTTTTATGCAAAAGAACTCAATTTTTTGTAATTTCGAAATTTATATTTTATTTTGGATCCCCTCTTTTGTTTTACCAAGAGAACTCAATTTATAGTAATTTGGATATTTATATTTTATTTTCGATCCAGTACTTTTGTTTTACAAAAAGAATTCAATTTTTAATAATTTCGAAATTGATATATTATTTTTCATTCGTAGTTTTGTTTTACAAAAAGAAACTCAATATTTCATAATTTTGAAATTTATATTTTATTCTCGATACGTACTTTTGTTCTATGCAAAAGAACTCAATTTTTGTAATTTCGAAATTGATATTTTATTTTGGATCCCTACTTTTGTTTTACAAAAAGAACTCAATTTTTAGTAATTTGGAAATTTATAGTTTATTCTCGATATGTACTTTGGTTTTATGCAAAAGAACTCAATTTTTGTAATTTCGAAATTTTATATTTTACTTTGGATTACTAGTTTTATTTTACAAGGAGAACTCAATTTATAGTAATTGGGATATTTATATTTTATTTTCGATCCGTACTTTTGTTTTACAAAAAGAATTCAATTTTTAATAATTTCGACATTGATATATTATTTTTCATTCGTAGTTTTGTTTTACAAAAAAGAAACTCAATATTTCATAATTTTGAAATTTATATTTTATTCTCGATACGTACTTTTGTTCTATGCAAAAGAACTCAATTTTTTGTAATTTCGAAATTGATATTTTATTTTGGATCCCTACTTTTGTTTTACAAAAAGAACAAAATTATTAGTAATTTGGAAATTTATAGTTTATTCTCGATATGTACTTTGGTTTTATGTAAAAGAACTCAATTTTTTGTAATTTCGAAATTTTATATTTTACTTTTGATCGCTACTTTTATTTTACAAGGAGAACTCAATTTATAGTAATTTGGATATTTATATTTTATTTTCGATCCGTACTTTTGTTTTACAAAAAGAATTCAATTTTTAATAATTTCGAAATTGATATATTATTTTTCATTCGTAGTTTTGTTTTACAAAAAAGAAACTCAATATTTCATAATTTTGAAATTTATATTTTATTCTCGATACGTAGTTTTGTTCTATGCAAAAAAACTCAATTTTTTGTAATTTCGAAATTGATATTTTATTTTGGATCCCTACTTTTGTTTTACAAAAAGAACTCAATTTTTAGTAATTTGGAAATTTATATTTTATTCTCGATATGTACATTGGTTTTATGCAAAAGAACTCAATTTTTTGTAATTTCGAAATTTATATTTTATTTTGGATCCCTCTTTTGTTTTACCAAGAGAACTCAATTTATAGTAATTTGGATATTTATATTTTATTTTCGATCCGTACTTTTGTTTTACAAAAGAATTCAATTTTTAATAATTTCGAAATTGATATATTATTTTTCATTCGTAGTTTTGTTTTACAAAAAGAAACTCAATATTTCATAATTTTGAAATTTATATTTTATTCTCGATACGTACTTTTGTTCTATGCAAAAGAACTCAATTTTTGTAATTTCGAAATTGATATTTTATTTTGGATCCCTACTTTTGTTTTACAAAAGAACTCAATTTTTAGTAATTTGGAAATTTATAGTTTATTCTCGATATGTACTTTGGTTTTATGCAAAAGAACTCAATTTTTTGTAATTTCAAAATTTATATTTTACTTTGGATCGCTAGTTTTATTTTACAAGGAGAACTCAATTTATAGTAATTGGGATATTTATATTTTATTTTCGATCCAGTACTTTTGTTTTACAAAAGAATTCAATTTTTAATAATTTCGAAATTGATATATTATTTTTCATTTGTAGTTTTGTTTTACAAAAAGAAACTCAATATTTCATAATTTTGAAATTTATATTTTATTCTCGATACGTACTTTTGTTCTATGCAAAAGAACTCAATTTTTGTAATTTCGAAATTGATATTTTATTTTGGATCCCTACTTTTGTTTTACAAAAGAACTCAATTTTTAGTAATTTGGAAATTTATAGTTTATTCTCGATATGTACTTTGGTTTTATGCAAAAGAACTCAATTTTTTGTAATTTCAAGTTTTATATTTTACTTTGGATCGCTACTTTTATTTTACAAGGAGAACTCAATTTATAGTAATTTGGATATTTATATTTTATTTTCGATCCGTACTTTTGTTTTACAAAAAGAATTCAATTTTTAATAATTTCGAAATTGATATATTATTTTTCATTCGTAGTTTTGTTTTACAAAAAGAAACTCAATATTTCATAATTTTGAAATTTATATTTTATTCTCGATACGTACTTTTGTTCTATGCAAAAGAACTCAATTTTTTGTAATTTCGAAATTGATATTTTATTTTGGATCCCTACTTTTGTTTTACAAAAAGAACTCAATTTTTAGTAATTTGGAAATTTATAGTTTATTCTCGATATGTACTTTGGTTTTATGCAAAAGAACTCAATTTTTTGTAATTTCGAAATTTTATATTTTACTTTGGATCGCTAGTTTTATTTTACAAGGAGAACTCAATTTATAGTAATTGGGATATTTATATTTTATTTTCGATCCGTACTTTTGTTTTACAAAAAGAATTCAATTTTTAATAATTTCGAAATTGATATATTATTTTTCATTTGTAGTTTTGTTTTACAAAAAAGAAACTCAATATTTCATAATTTTGAAATTTATATTTTATTCTCGATACGTACTTTTGTTCTATGCAAAAGAACTCAATTTTTTGAAATTTCGAAATTGATATTTTATTTTGGATCCCTACTTTTGTTTTACAAAAAGAACTCAATTTTTAGTAATTTGGAAATTTATAGTTTATTCTCGATATGTACTTTGGTTTTATGCAAAAGAACTCAATTTTTTGTAATTTCGAAGTTTTATATTTTACTTTGGATCGCTACTTTTATTTTACAAGGAGAACTCAATTTATAGTAATTTGGATATTTATATTTTATTTTCGATCCGTACTTTTGTTTTACAAAAAGAATTCAATTTTTAATAATTTCGAAATTGATATATTATTTTTCATTCGTAGTTTTGTTTTACAAAAAGAAACTCAATATTTCATAATTTTGAAATTTATATTTTATTCTCGATACGTACTTTTGTTCTATGCAAAAGAACACAATTTTTGTAATTTCGAAATTGATATTTTATTTTGGATCCCTACTTTTGTTTTATAAAAAGAACTCAATTTTTAGCAATTTGGAAATTTATAGTTTATTCTTGATATGTACTTTGGTTTTATGCAAAAGAACACAATTTTTTGTAATTTCGAAATTGATATTTTATTTTGGATCCCTACTTTTCTTTTACAAAAAGCACTCAATTTTAAGTAATTTGGAAATTTATAGTTTATTCTCGATATGTACTTTGGTTTTATGCAAAAGAACTCAATTTTTTGTAATTTCGAAATTTTATATTTTACTTTGGATCGCTACTTTTATTTTACAAGGAGAACTCAATTTATAGTAATTTGGATATTTATATTTTATTTTCGATCCGTACTTTTGTTTTACAAAAGGAATTCAATTTTTAATAATTTCGAAATTGATATATTATTTTTCATTCAGTAGTTTTGTTTTACAAAAAGAAACTCAATATTTCATAATTTTGAAATTTATATTTTATTCTCGATACGTACTTTTGTTCTATGCAAAAGAACTCAATTTTTTGTAATTTCGAAATTGATATTTTATTTTGGATCCCTACTTTCGTTTTACAAAAAGAACTCAATTTTTAGTAATTTGGAAATTTATATTTTATTCTCGATATGTACATTGGTTTTATGCAAAAGAACTCAATTTTTTGTAATTTCGAAATTTATATTTTCTTTTGGATCCCCTCTTTTGTTTTACCAAGAGAACTCAATTTATAGTAATTTGGGTATTTATATTTTATTTTCGATCCGTACTTTTGTTTTACAAAAAGAATTCAATTTTTAATAATTTCGAACTTGATATATTATTTTTGATTCGTAGTTTTGTTTTACAAAAAAGAAACTCAATATTTCATAATTTTGAAATTTATATTTTATTCTCGATACGTACTTTTGTTCTATGCAAAAGAACAGAATTTTTTGTAATTTCGAAATTGATATTTTATTTTGGATCCCTACTTTTGTTTTACAAAAAGAACTCTATTTTTAGCAATTTGGAAATTTATAGTTTATTCTTGATATGTACTTTGGTTTTATGCAAAAGAACACAATTTTTTGTAATTTCGAAATTGATATTTTATTTTGGATCCCTACTTTTCTTTTACAAAAAGCACTCAATTTTAAGTAATTTGGAAATTTATAGTTTATTCTCGATATGTACTTTGGTTTTATGCAAAAGAACTCAATTTTTTGTAATTTCGAAATTTTATATTTTACTTTGGATCGCTACTTTTATTTTACAAGGAGAACTCAATTTATAGTAATTTGGATATTTATATTTTATTTTCGATCCGTACTTTTGTTTTACAAAAGGAATTCAATTTTTAATAATTTCGAAATTGATATATTATTTTTCATTCGTAGTTTTGTTTTACAAAAAAGAAACTCAATATTTCATAATTTTGAAATTTATATTTTATTCTCGATACGTACTTTTGTTCTATGCAAAAGAACTCAATTTTTTGTAATTTCGAAATTGATATTTTATTTTGGATCCCTACTTTCGTTTTACAAAAAGAACTCAATTTTTAGTAATTTGGAATTTTATATTTTATTCTCGATATGTACATTGGTTTTATGCAAAAGAACTCAATTTTTTGTAATTTCGAAATTTATATTTTATTTTGGATCCCCTCTTTTGTTTTACCAAGGGAACTCATTTTATAGTAATTTGGATATTTATATTTTATTTTCGATCCGTACTTTTGTTTTACAAAAAGAATTCAATTTTTAATAATTTCGAAATTGATATATTATTTTTCATTCGTAGTTTTGTTTTACAAAAAAGAAACTCAATATTTCATAATTTTGAAATTTATATTTTATTCTCGATACGTACTTTTGTTCTATGCAAAAGAACACAATTTTTTGTAATTTCGAAATTGATATTTTATTTTGGATTCCTACTTTTGTTTCACAAAAAGAACTCAATTTTTAGTAATTTGGAAATTTATAGTTTATTCTCGATATGTACTTTGGTTTTATGCAAAAGAACTCAATTTTTTGTAATTTCGAAATTTTATATTTTACTTTGGATCGCTAGTTTTATTTTACAAGGAGAACTCAATTTATAGTAATTTGGATATTTATATTTTATTTTCGATCCGTACTTTTGTTTTACAAAAAGAATTCAATTTTTAATAATTTCGAAATTGATATATTATTTTTCATTCGTAGTTTTGTTTTACAAAAAAGAAACTCAATATTTCATAATTTTGAAATTTATATTTTATTCTCGATACGTACTTTTGTTCTATGCAAAAGAACTCAATTTTTTGTAAATTCAAATTGATATTTTATTTTGGATCCTTACTTTTGTTTTACAAAAGGAACTCAATTTTTAGTAATTTGGATTTTTATATTTTATTCTCGATATGTACATTGGCTTTATGCAAAAGAACTCAATTTTTTGTAATTTCGAAATTTATATTTTATTTTGGATTCCCTCTTTTGTTTTACCAAGAGAACTCAATTTATAGTAATATGGATATTTATATTTTATTTTCGATCCGTACTTTTGTTTTACAAAAAGAATTCAATTTTTCATAATTTCGAAATTGATATATTATTTTTCATTCGTAGTTTTGTTTTAAAAAAAAGAAACTCAATATTTCATAATTTTGAAATTTATATTTTATTCTTGATACGTACTTTTGTTCTATGCAAAAGAACACAATTTTTTGTAATTTCGAAATTGATATTTTATTTTGTGATCCCTACTTTTGTTTTACAAAAGGAACTCAATTTTTAGTAATTTGGAAATTTATAGTTTATTCTCGATATGTACTTTGGTTTTATGCAAAAGAACTCAATTTTTTCTAATTTCGAAATTTTATATTTTACTTTGGATCGCTACTTTTATTTTACAAGGAGAACTCAATTTATAGTAATTTGGATATTTATATTTTATTTTCGATCCGTACTTTTGTTTTACAAAAAGAATTCAATTTTTAATAATTTCGAAATTGATATATTATTTTTCATTCGTAGTTTTTTTTTACAGAAAAGAAACTCAATATTTCATAATTTTGAAATTTATATTTTATTCTCGATACGTACTTTTGTTCTATGCAAAAGAACTCAATTTTTAGTAATTTGGAAATTTATAGTTTATTCTCGATATGTACTTTGGTTTTATGCAAAAGAACTCAATTTTTTGTAATTTCGAAATTTTATATTTTACTTTGGATCCGTACTATTGTTTTACAAAAAGAATTCAATTTTTAATAATTTCGAAATTGATATATTATTTTTCATTCGTAGTTTTGTTTTACAAAAAAGAAACTCAATATTTCATAAATTTGAAATTTATATTTTATTCTCGATACGTACTTTTGTTCTATGCAAAAGAACACAATTTTTTGTAATTTCGAAATTGATATTTTATTTTGTATCCCTACTTTTGTTTTACAAAAAGAACTCAATTTTTAGTAATTTGGATTTTTATATTTTATTCTCGATATGTACATTGGCATTTAGCAAAAGAACTCAATTTTTTGTAATTTCGAAATTTATATTTTATTTTGGATCCCCTCTTTTGTTTTACCAAGAGAACTCAATTTATAGTAATTTGGATATTTATATTTTATTTTCGATCCGTACTTTTGTTTAACAAAAAGAATTCAATTTTTAATAATTTCGAAATTGATATATTATTTTTCATTCGTAGTTTTGTTTTACAAAAAAGAAACTCAATATTTCATAATTTTGAAATTTATATTTTATTCTCGATACGTACTTTTGTTCTATGCAAAAGAACACAATTTTTTGTAATTTCGAAATTGATATTTTATTTTGCATCCCTACTTTTGTTTTACAAAAAGAACTCAATTTTTAGTAATTTGGATTTTTATATTTTATTCTCGATATGTACATTGGTTTTATGCAAAAGAACTCAATTTTTTGTAATTTCGAAATTTATATTTTATTTTGGATCCCTCTTTTGTTTTACCAAGAGAACTCAATTTATAGTAATTTGGATATTTATATTTTATTTTCGATCCGTACTTTTGTTTTACAAAAGAATTCAATTTTTAATAATTTCGAAATTGATATATTATTTTTCATTCGTAGTTTTGTTTTACAAAAAGAAACTCAATATTTCATAATTTTGAAATTTATATTTTATTCTCGATACGTACTTTTGTTCTATGCAAAAGAACTTAATTTTTAGTAATTTGGAAATTTATAGTTTATTCTCGATATGTACTTTGGTTTTATGCAAAAGAACTCAATTTTTGTAATCTCGAAATTTTATATTTTACTTTAGATCCCAACTTTTGTTTTACAAAAGAATTCAATTTTTAATAATTTCGAAATTGATATATTATTTTTCATTCGTAGTTTTGTTTTGCAAAAAGAAACTCAATATTTCATAATTTTGAAATTTATATTTTATTCTCGATACGTACTTTTGTTCTATGCAAAAGAACACAATTTTTGTAATTTCGAAATTGATATTTTATTTTGGATCCCTACTTTTGTTTTACAGTAAAGAACTCAATTTTTAGTAATTTGGATTTTTATATTTTATTCTCGATATGTACATTGGTTTTATGCAAAAGAACTCAATTTTTTGTAATTTCGAAATTTATATTTTATTTTGGATCCCCTCTTTTGTTTTACCAAGAGAACTCAATTTATAGTAATTTGGATATTTATATTTTATTTTCGATCCAGTACTTTTGTTTTACAAAAAGAATTCAATTTTTAATAATTTCGAAATTGATATATTATTTTTCATTCGTAGTTTTGTTTTACAAAAAGAAACTCAATATTTCATAATTTTGAAATTTATATTTTATTCTCGATACGTACTTTTGTTCTATGCAAAAGAACTTAATTTTTAGTAATTTGGAAATTTATAGTTTATTCTCGATATGTACTTTGGTTTTATGCAAAAGAACTCAATTTTTTGTAATCTCGAAATTTTATATTTTACTTTAGATCCCAACTTTTGTTTTACAAAAAGAATTCAATTTTTAATAATTTCGAAATTGATATATTATTTTTCATTCGTAGTTTTGTTTTGCAAAAAAGAAACTCAATATTTCATAATTTTGAAATTTATATTTTATTCTCGATACGTACTTTTGTTCTATGCAAAAGAACACAATTTTAAGTAATTTCGAAATTGATATTTTATTTTGGATCCCTACTTTTGTTTTACAAAAAGAACTCAATTTTTAGTAATTTGGAGTTTTATATTTTATTCTCGATATGTACACTGGTTTTATGCAAAAGAACTCATTTTTTGTAATTTCGAAATTTATATTTTATTTTGGATCCCCTCTTTTGTTTTTACCAAGAGAACTCAATTTATAGTAATTTGGATATTTATATTTTATTTTCGATCCGTACTTTTGTTTTACAAAAAGAATTCTATTTTTAATAATTTCGAAATTGATATATTATTTTTCATTCGTAGTTTTGTTTTACAAAAAAGAAACTCAATATTTCATAATTTTGAAATTTATATTTTATTCTCGATACGTACTTTTGTTCTATGCAAAAGAACTCAACTTTTTGTAATTTCGAAATTGATATTTTATTTTGGATCCCTACTTTTCTTTTACAAAAAGAACTCAATTTTTAGTAATTTGGATTTTTATATTTTATTCTCGATATGTACGTTGGTTTTATGCAAAAGAACTCAATTTTTTTTAATTTCGAAATTTATATTTTATTTTGGATCCCCTCTTTTGTTTTACCAAGAGAACTCAATTTATAGTAATTTGGATATTTATATTTTATTTTCGATCCGTACTTTTGTTTTACAAAAAGAATTCAATTTTTAATAATTTCGAAATTGATATATTATTTTTCATTCGTAGTTTTGTTTTACAAAAATGAAACTCAATATTTCATAATTTTGAAATTTATATTTTATTCTCGATACGTACTTTTGTTCTATGCAAAAGAACACAATTTTTTGTAATTTCGAAATTGATATTTTATTTTGGATCCCTACTTTTGTTTTACAAAAAGAACTCCATTTTTAGTAATTTGAATTTTTATATTTTATTCTCGATATGTACATTGGTTTTATGCAAAAGAACTCAATTTTTTGTAATTTCGAAATTTATATTTTATTTTGGATCCCCTCTTTTGTTTTAGCAAGAGAACTCAATTTATAGTAATTTTGGATATTTATATTTTATTTTCGATCCGTACTTTTGTTTTACAAAAAGAATTCTATTTTTAATAATTTCGAAATTGATATATTATTTTTCATTAGTAGTTTTGTTTTACAAAAAAGAAACTCAATATTTCATAATTTTGAAATTTATATTTTATTCTCGATACGTACTTTTGTTCAATGCAAAAGAACTCAATTTTTAGTAATTTGGAAATTTTATATTTTACTTTGGATCCCTACTTTTGTTTTACAAAAAGAATTCAATTTTTAATAATTTCGAAATTGATATATTATTTTTCATTCGTAGTTTTGTTTTACAAAAAAGAAACTCAATATTTCATAATTTTGAAATTTATATTTTATTCTCGATACGTACTTTTGTTTTATGCAAAAGAACACAATTTTGTTGTAATTTCGAAATTGATATTTTATTTTGGATCCCTACTTTTGTTTTACAAAAAGAACTCAATTTTTAGTAATTTGGATTTTTATATTTTATTCTCGATATGTACATTGGTTTTATGCAAAAGAACTCAATTTTTTGTAATTTCGAAATTGATATTTTATTTTGGATCCCTACTTTTGTTTAACAAAAAGAACTCAAATTTTAGTAAGTTGGATATTTATATTTTATTCTCGATATGTACTTTGGTTTTGTGCAAAAGAACTCAATTTTTTGTAATTTTGAAATTTATATTTTATTTTGGATCCGTACTTTTATTTTACAAAGAGAACTCAATTTATAGTAATTTGGATATTTATATTTTATTTTCGATCCGTACTTTTGTTTTACAAAAAGAATTCAATTTTTAATAATTTCGAAATTGATATATTATTTTTCATTCGTAGTTTTGTTTTACAAAAAAGAAACTCAATATTTCATAATTTTGAAATTTATATTTTATTCCCAATACGTACTTTTCTTCTATGCAAAAGAACACAATTTTTTGTAATTTCGAAATTGATATTTTATTTTGGATCCCTACTTTTGTTTTACAAAAAGAACTCAATTTTTAGTAATTTGGATTTTTATATTTTATTCTCGATATGTACATTGGTTTTTTGCAAAAGAACTCAATTTCTTGTAATTTCGAAATTTATATTTTATTTTGGATCCCCTCTTTTGTTTTACCAAGAGAACTCAATTTATAGTAATTTGGATATTTATATTTTATTTTCGATCCGTACTTTTGTTTTACAAAAAGAATTCAATTTTTAGTAATTTCGACATTGATATATTATTTTTCATTCGTAGTTTTGTTTTACAAAAAGAAACTCAATATTTCATAATTTTGAAATTTATATTTTATTCTCGATACGTACTTTTGTTCTATGCAAAAGAACACAATTTTTGTAATTTCGAAATTGATATTTTATTTTGGATCCCTACTTTTGTTTTACAAAAAGAACTCAACTTTTAGTAATTTGGATTTTTATATTTTATTCTCGATATGTACATTGGTTTTATGCAAAAGAACTCAATTTTTTGTAATTTCGAAATTTATATT
This sequence comes from Lablab purpureus, assembly GCA_030347555.1. Classification (NCBI taxonomy): domain Eukaryota; kingdom Viridiplantae; phylum Streptophyta; class Magnoliopsida; order Fabales; family Fabaceae; genus Lablab; species Lablab purpureus. The sequence continues at coordinate 12,400,087 of CM059255.1, forward strand.
TTATTTTGGATCCCCTCTTTTGTTTTACCAAGAGAACTCAATTTAAAGTAATTTGGATATTTATATTTTATTTTCGATCCGTACTTTTGTTTTACAAAAAGAATTCAATTTTTAATAATTTCGAAATTGATATATTATTTTTCATTCGTAGTTTTGTTTTACAAAAAAGAAACTCAATATTTCATAATTTTGAAATTTATATTTTATTCTCGATACGTACTTTTGTTCTAAGCAAAAGAACACAATTTTTTGTAATTTCGAAATTGATATTTTATTTTGGATCCCTAATTTTGTTTTACAAAAAGAACTCAATTTTTAGTAATTTGGATTTTTATATTTTATTCTCGATATGTACATTGGTTTTTTGCAAAAGAACTCAATTTTTTGTAATTTCGAAATTTATATTTTATTTTGGATCCCCTCTTTTGTTTTACCAAGAGAACTCAATTTATAGTAAATTGGATATTTATATTTTATTTTCGATCCTTACTTTTGTTTTACAAAAAGAATTCAATTTTTAATAATTTCGAAATTGATATATTATTTTTCATTCGTAGTTTATTTTACAAAAAAGAAACTCAATATTTCATAATTTTGAAATTTATATTTTATTCTCGATACGTACTTTTGTTCTATGCAAAAGAACACAATTTTTTGTAATTTCGAAATTGATATTTTATTTTGGATCCCTACTTTTGTTTTACAAAAAGAACTAAATTTTTAGTAATTTGGATTTTTATATTTTATTCTCGATATGTACATTGGTTTTATGCAAAAGAACTCAATTTTTTGTAATTTCGAAATTTATATTTTGTTTTGGATCCCCTCTTTTGTTTTACCAAGAGAACTCAATTTATAGTAATTTGGATATTTATATTTTATTTTCGATCCGTACTTTTGTTTTACAAAAAGAATTCAATTTTTAATAATTTCGAAATTGATATATTATTTTTCATTCGTAGTTTTGTTTTACAAAAAAGAAACTCAATATTTCATAATTTTGAAATTTATATTTTATTCTGGATACGTACTTTTGTTCTATGCAAAAGAACACAATTTTTTGTAATTTCGAAATTGATATTTTATTTTGGATCCCTACTTTTGTTTTACAAAAAGAACTCAATTTTTAGTAATTTGGAAATTTATATTTTATTCTCGATATGTACATTGGTTTTATGCAAAAGAACTCAATTTTTTGTAATTTCGAAATTTATATTTTATTTTGGATCCCCTCTTTTGTTTTACCAAGAGAACTCAATTTATAGTAATTTGGATATTTATATTTTATTTTCGATCCGTACTTTTGTTTTACAAAAAGAATTCAATATTTAATAATTTCGAAATTCTCTTTTGTTTTACCAAGAGAACTCAATTTATAGTAATTTGGATATTTATATTTTATTTTCGATCCGTACTTTTGTTTTACAAAAAGAATTCAATATTTAATAATTTCGAAATTGATATATTATTTTTCATTCGTAGTTTTGTTTTACAAAAAAGAAACTCAATATTTCATAATTTTGAAATTTATATTTTATTCTCGATACGTACTTTTGTTCTATGCAAAAGAACACAACTTTTTGTAATTTCGAAATTGATATTTTATTTTGGATCCCTACTTTTGTTTTACAAAAAGAACTCAATTTTTAGTAATTTGGATTTCTATATTTTATTCTCGATATGTACATTGGTTTTATGCAAAAGAACTCAATTTTTTGTAATTTCGAAATTTATATTTTATTTTGGATCCCCTCTTTTGTTTTACCAAGAGAACTCATTTTATAGTAATTTGGATATTTATATTTTATTTTCGATCCGTACTTTTGTTTTACAAAAAGAATTCAATTTTTAATAATTTCGAAATTGATATATTATTTTTCATTCGTGGTTTTGTTTTACAAAAAAGAAACTCAATATTTCATAATTTTGAAATTTATATTTTATTCTCGATACGTACTTTTGTTCTATGCAAAAGAACACAATTTTTTGTAATTTCGAAATTGATATTTTATTTTGGATCCCTACTTTTGTTTTACTAAAAGAACTCAATTTTTAGTAATTTGGATTTCTATATTTTATTCTCGATATGTACTTTGGTTTTATGCAAAAGAACTCAATTTTTTGTAATTTCGAAATTTATATTTTATTTTGGATCCCCTCTTTTGTTTTACCAAGAGAACTCAATTTATAGTAATTTGGATATTTATATTTTATTTTCGAACCGTACTTTTGTTTTACAAAAAGAATTCAATTTTTAATAATTTCGAAATTGATATATTATTTTTCATTCGTAGTTTGGTTTTACAAAAAAGAAACTCAATATTTCATAATTTTGAAATTTATATTTTATTCTCGATACGTACTTTTGTTCTATGCAAAAGAACACAATTTTTTGTAATTTCAAAATTGATATTTTATTTTGGATCTCTACTTTTGTTTTACAAAAAGAACTCAATTTTTAGTAATTTGGATTTTTATATTTTATTCTCGATATGTACATTGGTTTTTTGCAAAAGAACTCAATTTTTTGTAATTTCGAAATTTATATTTTATTTTGGATCCCCTCTTTTGTTTTACCAAGAGAACTCAATTTATAGTAATTTGGATATTTATATTTTATTTTCGATACGTACTTTTGTTCTATGCAAAAGAACACAATTTTTTGTAATTTCGAAATTGATATTTTATTTTGGATCCCTACTTTTGTTTTACAAAAAGAACTCAATTTTTAGTAATTTGGAAATTTATAGTTTATTCTCGATATGTACTTTGGTTTTATGCAAAAGAACTCAATTTTTTGTAATTTCGAAATTTTATATTTTACTTTGGATCGCTACTTTTATTTTACAAGGAGAACTCAATTTATAGTAATTTGGATATTTACATTTTATTTTCGATCCGTACTTTTGTTTTACAAAAAGAATTCAATTTTTAATAATTTCGAAATTGATATATTATTTTTCATTCGTAGTTTTATTTTACAAAAAAGAAACTTAATATTTCATAATTTTGAAATTTATATTTTATTCTCGATACGTACTTTTGTTCTATGCAAAAGAACTCAATTTTTTGTAATTTCGAAATTGATATTTTATTTTGGATCCCTACTTTTGTTTTACAAAAAGAACTCAATTTTTAGTAATTTGGAAATTTATAGTTTATTCTCGATATGTACTTTGGTTTTATGCAAAAGAACTCAATTTTTTGTAATTTCGAAATTTTATATTTTACTTTGGATCGCTACTTTTATTTTACAAGGAGAACTCAATTTATAGTAATTTGGATATTTATATTTTATTTTCGATCCGTACTTTTGTTTTACAAAAAGAATTCAATTTTTAATAATTTCGAAATTGATATATTATTTTTCATTCGTAGTTTCGTTTTACAAAAAAGAAACTCAATATTTCATAATTTTGAAATTTATATTTTATTCTCGATACGTACTTTTGTTCTATGCAAAAGAACACAATTCTTTGTAATTTCGAAATTGATATTTTATTTTGGATCCCTACTTTTGTTTTACAAAAAGAACTCAATTTTTAGTAATTTGGATTTTTATATTTTATTCTCGATATGTACATTGGTTTTATGCAAAAGAACTCAATTTTTTGTAATTTCGAAATTTTATATTTTACTTTGGATCGCTACTTTTATTTTACAAGGAGAACTCCATTTATAGTAATTTGGATATTTATATTTTATTTTCGATCCGTACTTTTGTTTTACAAAAAGAATTCAATTTTTAATAATTTCAAAATTAATATATTATTTTTCATTCGTAGTTTTGTTTTACAAAAAAGAAACTCAATATTTCATAATTTTGAAATTTATATTTTATTCTCGATATGTACTTTTGTTCTATGCAAAAGAACACAATTTTTTGTAATTTCGAAATTGATATTTTATTTTGGATCCCTACTTTTGTTTTACAAAAAGAACTCAATTGTTAGTAATTTGGAAATTTATAGTTTATTCTCGATATGTACTTTGGTTTTATGCAAAAGAACTCAATTTTTTGTAATTTCGAAATTTTATATTTTACTTTGGATCGCTACTTTTATTTTACAAGGAGAACTCAATTTATAGTAATTTGGATATTTACATTTTATTTTCGATCCGTACTTTTGTTTTACATAAAGAATTCAATTTTTAATAATTTCGAAATTGATATATTATTTTTCATTCGTAGTTTTGTTTTACAAAAAAGAAACTCAATATTTCATAATTTTGAAATTTATATTTTATTCTCGATACGTACTTTTGTTCTATGCAAAAGAACACAATTTTTTGTAATTTCGAAATTGATATTTTATTTTGGATCCCTACTTTTGTTTTACAAAAAGAACTCAATTTTTAGTAATTTGGATTTTTATATTTTATTCTCGATATGTACATTGGTTTTATGCAAAAGAACTCAATTTTTTGTAATTTCGAAATTTATATTTTATTTTGGATCCCCTCTTTTGTTTTAACAAGAGAACTCAACTTATAGTAATTTGGATATTTATATTTTATTTTCGATCCGTACTTTTGTTTTACAAAAAGAATTCAATTTTTAATAATTTCGAAATTGATATATTATTTTTCATTCGTAGTTTTGTTTTACAAAAAAGAAACTCAATATTTCATAATTTTGAAATTTATATTTTATTCTCGATACGTACTTTTGTTCTATGCAAAAGAACACAATTTTTTGTAATTTCGAAATTGATATTTTATTTTGGCTCCCTACTTTTGTTTTACAAAAAGAACTCAATTTTTAGTAATTTGGATTTTTATATTTTATTCTCGATATGTACATTGGTTTTATGCAAAAGAACTCAATTTTTTGTAATTTCGCAATTTATATTTTATTTTGGATCCCCTCTTTTGTTTTAACAAGGAGAACTCCATTTATAGTAATTTGGATATTTATATTTTATTTTCGATCCGTACTTTTGTTTTACAAAAGAATTCAATTTTTAATAATTTCGAAATTGATATATTATTTTTCATTCGTAGTTTTGTTTTACAAAAAGAAACTCAATATTTCATAATTTTGAAATTTATATTTTATTCTCGATATGTACTTTTGTTCTATGCAAAACAACACAATTTTTTGTAATTTCGAAATTGATATTTTATTTTGGATCCCTACTTTTGTTTTACAAAAAGAACTCAATTTTTAGTAATTTGGAAATTTATAGTTTATTCTCGATATGTACTTTGGTTTTATGCAAAAGAACTCAATTTTTTGTAATTTCGAAATTTTATATTTTACTTTGGATCGCTACTTTTATTTTACAAGGAGAACTCAATTTATAGTAATTTGTATATTTATATTTTATTTTCGATCCGTACTTTTGTTTTACAAAAAGAATTCAATTTTTAATAATTTCGAAATTGATATATTGTTTTTCATTCGTAGTTTTGTTTTACAAAAAAGAAACTCAATATTTCATAATTTTGAAATTTATATTTTATTCTCGATACGTACTTTTGATCTATGCAAAAGAACACAATTTTTTGTAATTTCGAAATTGATATTTTATTTTGGATCCCTACTTTTTTTTTACAAAAAGAACTCAATTTTTAGTAATTTGGATTTTTATATTTTATTCTCGATATGTACATTGGTTTTATGCAAAAGAACTCAATTTTTTGTAATTTCGAAATTTATATTTTATTTTGGATCCCCTCTTTTGTTTTAACAAGAGAACTCAACTTATAGTAATTTGGATATTTATATTTTATTTTCGATCCGTACTTTTGTTTTACAAAAGAATTCAATTTTTAATAATTTCGAAATTGATATATTATTTTTCATTCGTAGTTTTGTTTTACAAAAAGAAACTCAATATTTCATAATTTTGAAATTTATATTTTATTCTCGATACGTACTTTTGATCTATGCAAAAGAACACAATTTTTTGTAATTTCGAAATTGATATTTTATTTTGGATCCCTACTTTTTTTTTACAAAAAGAACTCAATTTTTAGTAATTTGGATTTTTATATTTTATTCTCGATATGTACTTTGGTTTTATGCAAAAGAACTCAATTTTTTGTAATTTCGAAATTTATATTTTATTTTGGATCCCCTCTTTTGTTTTAACAAGAGAACTCAACTTATAGTAATTTGGATATTTATATTTTATTTTCGATCCGTACTTTTGTTTTACAAAAAGAATTCAATTTTTAATAATTTCGAAATTGATATATTGTTTTTCATTCGTAGTTTTGTTTTACAAAAAAGAAACTCAATATTTCATAATTTTGAAATTTATATTTTATTCTCGATACGTACTTTTGTTCTATGCAAAAGAACTCAACTTTTTGTAATTTCGAAATTGATATTTTATTTTGGATCCCTATTTTTCTTTTACAAAAAGAACTCAATTTTTAGTAATTTGGATATTTATATTTTATTCTCGATATGGACATTGGTTTTATGCAAAAGAACTCAATTTTTTTTAATTTCGAAATTTATATTTTATTTTGGATCCCCTCTTTTGTTTTACAAAGAGAACTCAATTTATAGTAATTTGAATATTTATATTTTATTTTCGATCCAGTACTTTTGTTTTACAAAAAGAATTCAATTTTTAATAATTTCGAAATTGATATATTATTTTTCATTCGTAGTTTTGTTTTACAAAAAGAAACTCAATATTTCATAATTTTGAAATTTATATTTTATTCTCGATACGTACTTTTGTTCTATGCAAAAGAACACAATTTTTTGTAATTTCGAAATTGATATTTTATTTTGGATCCCTACTTTTGTTTTACAAAATGAACTCAATTTTTAGTAATTTGGATTTTTATATTTTATTCTCGATATGTACATTGGTTTTATGCAAAAGAACTCAATTTTTTGTAATTTCGAAATTTATATTTTATTTTGGATCCCCTCTTTTGTTTTAACAAGGAGAACTCCATTTATAGTAATTTGGATATTTATATTTTATTTTCGATCCGTACTTTTGTTTTACAAAAAGAATTCAATTTTTAATAATTTCGAAATTGATATATTATTTTTCATTCGTAGTTTTTTTTTACAATAAAGAAACTCAATATTTCATAAATTTGAAATTTATATTTTATTCTCTATATGTACTTTTGTTCTATGCAAAAGAACACAATTTTTTGTAATTTCGAAATTGATATTTTATTTTGGATCCCTACTTTTGTTTTACAAAAAGAACTCAATTTTTAGTAATTTGGAAATTTATAGTTTATTCTCGATATGTACTTTGGTTTTATGCAAAAGAACTCAATTTTTTGTAATTTCGAAATTTTATATTTTACTTTGGATCGCTACTTTTATTTTACAAGGAGAACTCAATTTATAGTTATTTGGATATTTACATTTTATTTTCGATCCAGTACTTTTGTTTTACATAAAGAATTCAATTTTTAATAATTTCGAAATTGATATATTATTTTTCATTCGTAGTTTTGTTTTACAAAAAGAAACTCAATATTTCATAATTTTGAAATTTATATTTTATTCTCGATACGTACTTTTGTTCTATGCAAAAGAACACAATTTTTTGTAATTTCGAAATTGATATTTTATTTTGGATCCCTACTTTTGTTTTACAAAAAGAACTCAATTTTTAGTAATTTGGATTTTTATATTTTATTCTCGATATGTACTTTGGTTTTATGCAAAAGAACTCAATTTTTTGTAATTTCGAAATTTTATATTTTACTTTGGATCGCTACTTTTATTTTACAAGGAGAACTCAATTTATAGTAATTTGGATATTTATATTTTATTTTCGATCCGTACTTTTGTTTTACAAAAGAATTCAATTTTTAATAATTTCGAAATTGATATATTATTTTTCATTCGTAGTTTTGTTTTACAAAAAGAAACTCAATATTTCATAATTTTGAAATTTATATTTTATTCTCGATACGTACTTTTGATCTATGCAAAAGAACACAATTTTTTGTAATTTCGAAATTGATATTTTATTTTGGATCCCTACTTTTTTTACAAAAGAACTCAATTTTTAGTAATTTGGATTTTTATATTTTATTCTCGATATGTACTTTGGTTTTATGCAAAAGAACTCAATTTTTGTAATTTCGAAATTTATATTTTATTTTGGATCCCTCTTTTGTTTTAACAAGAGAACTCAACTTATAGTAATTTGGATATTTATATTTTATTTTCGATCCGTACTTTTGTTTTACAAAAAGAATTCAATTTTTAATAATTTCGAAATTGATATATTGTTTTTCATTCGTAGTTTTGTTTTACAAAAGAAACTCAATATTTCATAATTTTGAAATTTATATTTTATTCTCGATACGTACTTTTGTTCTATGCAAAAGAACACAATTTTTTGTAATTTCGAAATTGATATTTTATTTTGGATCCCTACTTTTGTTTTACAAAAAGAACTCAATTTTTAGTAATTTGGATTTTTATATTTTATTCTCGATATGTACATTGGTTTTATGCAAAAGAACTCAATTTTTTGTAATTTCGAAATTTATATTTTATTTTGGATCCCCTCTTTTGTTTTACAAAGAGAACTCAATTTATAGTAATTTGGATATTTATATTTTATTTTCGATCCGTACTTTTGTTTTACAAAAAGAATTCAATTTTTAATAATTTCGAAATTGATATATTATTTTTCATTCGTAGTTTTGTTTTACAAAAAGAAACTCAATATTTCATAATTTTGAAATTTATATTTTATTCTCGATACGTACTTTTGTTCTATGCAAAAGAACACAATTTTTGTAATTTCGAAATTGATATTTTATTTTGGATCCCTACTTTTGTTTTACAAAAGAACTCAATTTTTAGTAATTTGGATTTTTATATTTTATTCTCGATATGTACATTGGTTTTATGCAAAAGAACTCAATTTTTGTAATTTCGAAATTTATATTTTATTTTGGATCCCTCTTTTGTTTTACCAAGAGAACTCAATTTATAGTAATTTGGATATTTATATTTTATTTTCGATCCGTACTTTTGTTTTACAAAAAGAATTCAATTTTTAATAATTTCGACATTGATATATTATTTTTCATTCGTAGTTTTGTTTTACAAAAAAGAAACTCAATATTTCATAATTTTGAAATTTATATTTTATTCTCGATACGTACTTTTGTTCTATGCAAAAGAACACAATTTTTGTAATTTCGAAATTGATATTTTATTTTGGATCCCTACTTTTGTTTTACAAAAAGAACTCAATTTTTAGTAATTTGGATTTTTATATTTTATTCTCGATATGTACATTGGTTTTATGCAAAAGAACTCAATTTTTGGTAATTTCGAAATTTATATTTTATTTTGGATCCGCTCTTTTGTTTTAACAAGGAGAACTCCATTTATAGTAATTTGGATATTTATATTTTATTTTCGATCCGTACTTTTGTTTTACAAAAAGAATTCAATTTTTAATAATTTCGAAATTGATATATTATTTTTCATTCGTAGTTTTGTTTTACAAAAAAGAAACTCAATATTTCATAATTTTGAAATTTATATTTTATTCTCGATACGTACTTTTGTTCTATGCAAAAGAACACAATTTTTTGTAATTTCGAAATTGATATTTTATTTTGGATCCCTACTTTTGTTTTACAAAAAGAACTCAATTTTTAGTAATTTGGAAATTTATAGTTTATTCTCGATATGTACTTTGGTTTTATGCAAAAGAACTCAATTTTTTGTAATTTCGAAATTTTATATTTTACTTTGGGTCGCTACTTTTATTTTACAAGGAGAACTCAATTTATAGTAATTTGGATATTTATATTTTATTTTCGATCCAGTACTTTTGTTTTACAAAAAGAATTCAATTTTTAATAATTTCGAAATTGATATATTATTTTTCATTCGTAGTTTTGTTTTACAAAAAGAAACTCAATATTTCATAATTTTGAAATTTATATTTTATTCTCGATACGTACTTTTGTTCTATGCAAAAGAACACAATTTTTGTAATTTCGAAATTGATATTTTATTTTGGATCCCTACTTTTGTTTTACAAAAAGAACTCAATTTTTAGTAATTTGGATTTTTATATTTTATTCTCGATATGTACATTGGTTTTATGCAAAAGAACTCAATTTTTTGTAATTTCGAAATTTATATTTTATTTTGGATCCCCTCTTTTGTTTTACCAAGAGAACTCAATTTATAGTAATTTGGATATTTATATTTTATTTTCGATCCGTACTTTTGTTTTACAAAAAGAATTCAATTTTTAGTAATTTCGACATTGATATATTATTTTTCATTCGTAGTTTTGTTTTACATAAAAGAAACTCAATATTTCATAATTTTGAAATTTATATTTTATTCTCGATACGTACTTTTGTTCTATGCAAAAGAACACAATTTTTTGTAATTTCGAAATTGATATTTTATTTTGGATCCCTACTTTTGTTTTACAAAAAGAACTCAATTTTTAGTAATTTGGATTTTTATATTTTATTCTCGATATGTACATTGGTTTTATGCAAAAGAACTCAATTTTTTGTAATTTCGAAATTTATATTTTATTTTGGATCCCTCTTTTGTTTTACCAAGAGAACTCAATTTATAGTAATTTGGATATTTATATTTTATTTTCGATCCGTACTTTTGTTTTACAAAAAGAATTCAATTTTTAGTAATTTCGACATTGATATATTATTTTTCATTCGTAGTTTTGTTTTACAAAAAAGAAACTCAATATTTCATAATTTTGAAATTTATATTTTATTCTCGATACGTACTTTTGTTCTATGCAAAAGAACACAATTTTTTGTAATTTCGAAATTGATATTTTATTTTGGATCCCTACTTTTGTTTTACAAAAGAACTCAATTTTTAGTAATTTGGATTTTTATATTTTATTCTCGATATGTACATTGGTTTTATGCAAAAGAACTCAATTTTTGGTAATTTCGAAATTTATATTTTATTTTGGATCCCTCTTTTGTTTTAACAAGGAGAACTCCATTTATAGTAATTTGGATATTTATATTTTATTTTCGATCCGTACTTTTGTTTTACAAAAGAATTCAATTTTTAATAATTTCGAAATTGATATATTATTTTTCATTCGTAGTTTTGTTTTACAAAAAGAAACTCAATATTTCATAATTTTGAAATTTATATTTTATTCTCGATATGTACTTTTGTTCTATGCAAAAGAACACAATTTTTGTAATTTCGAAATTGATATTTTATTTTGGATCCCTACTTTTGTTTTACAAAAGAACTCAATTTTTAGTAATTTTGAAATTTATAGTTTATTCTCGATATGTACTTTTGTTTTATGCAAAAGAACTCAATTTTTTGTAATTTCGAAATTTTATATTTTACTTTGGATCGCTACTTTTATTTTACAAGGAGAACTCAATTTATAGTAATTTGGATATTTATATTTTATTTTCGATCCGTACTTTTGTTTTACAAAAGAATTCAATTTTTAATAATTTCGAAATTGATATATTATTTTTCATTCGTAGTTTTGTTTTACAAAAAGAAACTCAATATTTCATAATTTTGAAATTTATATTTTATTCTCGATACGTACTTTTGTTCTATGCAAAAGAACACAATTTTTGTAATTTCGAAATTGATATTTTATTTTGGATCCCTACTTTTGTTTTACAAAAAGAACTCAATTTTTAGTAATTTGGATTTTTATATTTTATTCTCGATATGTACATTGGTTTTATGCAAAAGAACTCAATTTTTGGTAATTTCGAAATTTATATTTTATTTTGGATCCCCTCTTTTGTTTTAACAAGGAGAACTCCATTTATAGTAATTTGGATATTTATATTTTATTTTCGATCCGTACTTTTGTTTTACAAAAAGAATTCAATTTTTAATAATTTCGAAATTGATATATTATTTTTCATTCGTAGTTTTGTTTTACAAAAAGAAACTCAATATTTCATAATTTTGAAATTTATATTTTATTCTCGATATGTACTTTTGTTCTATGCAAAAGAACACAATTTTTTGTAATTTCGAAATTGATATTTTATTTTGGATCCCTACTTTTGTTTTACAAAAAGAACTCAATTTTTAGTAATTTGGATTTTTATATTTTATTCTCGATATGTACATTGGTTTTATGCAAAAGAACTCAATTTTTGGTAATTTCGAAATTTATATTTTATTTTGGATCCCCTCTTTTGTTTTAACAAGGAGAACTCCATTTATAGTAATTTGGATATTTATATTTTATTTTCGATCCGTACTTTTGTTTTACAAAAAGAATTCAATTTTTAATAATTTCGAAATTGATATATTATTTTTCATTCGTAGTTTTGTTTTACAAAAAAGAAACTCAATATTTCATAATTTTGAAATTTATCTTTTATTCTCGATACGTACTTTTGTTCTATGCAAAAGAACACATTTTTTTGTAATTTCGAAATTGATATTTTATTTTGGATCCCTACTTTTGTTTTACAAAAAGAACTCAATTTTTAGTAATTTGGATTTTTATATTTTATTCTCGATATGTACATTGGTTTTATGCAAAAGAACTCAATTTTTTGTAATTTCGAAATTTATATTTTATTTTGGATCCCCTCTTTTGTTTTAACGAGAGAACTCAACTTATAGTAATTTGGATATTTATATTTTATTTTCGATCCGTACTTTTGTTTTACAAAAAGTATTCAATTTTTAATAATTTCGAAATTGATATATTATTTTTCATTCGTAGTTTTGTTTTACAAAAAGAAACTCAATATTTCATAATTTTGAAATTTATATTTTATTCTCGATACGTACTTTTGTTCTATGCAAAAGAACACAATTTTTGTAATTTCGAAATTGATATTTTATTTTGGATCCCTACTTTTGTTTTACAAAAAGTATTCAATTTTTAATAATTTCGAAATTGATATATTATTTTTCATTCGTAGTTTTGTTTTACAAAAAAGAAACTCAATATTTCATAATTTTGAAATTTATATTTTATTCTCGATACGTACTTTTGTTCTATGCAAAAGAACACAATTTTTGTAATTTCGAAATTGATATTTTATTTTGGATCCCTACTTTTGTTTTACAAAAAGAACTCAATTTTTAGTAATTTGGATTTTTATATTTTATTCTCGATATGTACTTTGGTTTTATGCAAAAGAACTCAATTTTTGTAATTTCGAAATTTATATTTTATTTTGGATCCCTCTTTTGTTTTACCAAGAGAACTCAATTTATAGTAATTTGGATATTTATATTTTATTTTCGATCCAGTACTTTTGTTTTACAAAAGAATTCAATTTTTAATAATTTCGAAATTGATATATTATTTTTCATTCGTAGTTTTGTTTTACAAAAAGAAACTCAATATTTCATAATTTTGAAATTTATATTTTATTCTCGATACGTACTTTTGTTCTATGCAAAAGAACACAATTTTTTGTAATTTCGAAATTGATATTTTATTTTGGATCCCTACTTTTGTTTTACAAAAAGAACTCAATTTTGAGTAATTTGGAAATTTATAGTTTATTCTCGATATGTACTTTGGTTTTATGCAAAAGAACTCAATTTTTTGTAATTTCGAAATTTTATATTTTACTTTGGATCGCTACTTTTATTTTACAAGGAGAACTCAATTTATAGTAATTTGGATATTTATATTTTATTTTCGATCCGTACTTTTGTTTTACAAAAAGAATTCAATTTTTAATAATTTCGAAATTGATATATTCTTTTTCATTCGTAGTTTCCTTTTACAAAAAAGAAACTCAATATTTCATAATTTTGAAATTTATATTTTATTCTCGATACGTACTTTTGTTCTATGCAAAAGAACACAACTTTTTGTAATTTCGAAATTGATATTTTATTTTGGATCCCTACTTTTGTTTTACAAAAAGAACTCAATTTTTAGTAATTTGGATTTTTATATTTTATTCTCGATATGTACATTGGTTTTATGCAAAAGAACTCAATTTTTTGCAATTTCGAAATTTATATTTTATTTTGGATCCCCTCTTTTGTTTTACCAAGAGAACTCAATTTATAGTAATTTGGATATTTATATTTTATTTTCGATCCGTACTTTTGTTTTACAAAAAGAATTCAATTTTTAATAATTTCGAAATTGATATATTATTTTTCATTCGTAGTTTTGTTTTACAAAAAAGAAACTCAATATTTCATAATTTTGAAATTTATATTTTATTCTCGATACGTACTTTTGTTCTATGCAAAAGAACACAACTTTTTGTAATTTTGAAATTGATATTTTATTTTGGATTCCTACTTTTGTTTTACAAAAAGAACTCAATTTTTAGTAATTTGGAAATTTATAGTTTATTCTCGATATGTACTTTGGTTTTATGCAAAAGAACTCAATTTTTTGTAATTTCGAAATTTTATATTTTACTTTGGATCGCTAATTTTATTTTACAAGGAGAACTCAATTTATAGTAATTTGGATATTTATATTTTATTTTCGATCCGTACTTTTCTTTTACAAAAAGAATTCAATTTTTAATAATTTCGAAATTGATATATTATTTTTCATTCGTAGTTTTGTTTTACAAAAAAGAAACTCAATATTTCATAATTTTGAAATTTATATTTTATTCTCGATACGTACTTTTGTTCTATGCTAAAGAAGACAATTTTTTGTAATTTCGAAATTGATATTTTATTTTGGATCCCTACTTTTGTTTTACAAAAAGAACTCAATTTTTAGTAATTTGGATTTTTATATTTTATTCTCGATATGTACATTGGTTTTATGCAAAAGAACTCAATTTTTTTAATTTCGAAATTTATATTTTATTTTGGATCCCCTCTTTTGTTTTACCAAGAGAACTCAATTTATAGTAATTTGGATATTTATATTTTATTTTCGATCCGTACTTTTGTTTTACAAAAAGAATTCAATTTTTAATAATTTCGAAATTGATATATTATTTTTCATTCGTAGTTTTGTTTTACATAAAAGAAACTCAATATTTCATAATTTTGAAATTTATATTTTATTCTCGATACGTACTTTTGTTCTATGCAAAAGAACACAATTTTTTGTAATTTCGAAATTGATATTTTATTTTGGATCCCTACTTTTGTTTTACAAAAAGAACTCAATTTTTAGTAATTTGGAAATTTATAGTTTATTCTCGGTATGTACTTTGGTTTTATGCAAAAGAACTCAATTTTTTGTAATTTCGAAATTTTATATTTTACTTTGGATCGCTACTTTTACTTTACAAGGAGAACTCAATTTATAGTAATTTGGATATTTATATCTTATTTTCGATCCGTACTTTTGTTTTACAAAAAGAATTCAATTTTGAATAATTTCGAAATTGATATATTATTTTTCGTTCGTAGTTTTGTTTTACAAAAAGGAAACTCAATACTTCATAATTTTGAAATTTATATTTTATTCTCGATACGTACTTTTGTTCTATGCAAAAGAACACAACTTTTTGTAATTTCGAAATTGATATTTTATTTTGGATCCCTACTTTTGTTTTATAAAAAGAACAGAATTTTCAGTAATTTGGATTTTTATATTTTATTCTCGAGATGTACATTGGTTTTATGCAAAAGAACTCAATTTTTTGTAATTTCGAAATTTATATTTTATTTTGGATCCCCTCTTTTGTTTTACAAAGAGAACTCAATTTATAGTAATTTGGATATTTATATTTTATTTTCGATCCGTACTTTTGTTTTACAAAAAGAATTCAATTTTTAATAATTTCGAAATTGATATATTATTTTTCATTCGTAGTTTTGTTTTACATAAAAGAAACTCAATATTTCATAATTTTGAAATTTATATTTTATTCTCGATACGTACTTTTGTTCTATGCAAAAGAACACAATTTTTTGTAATTTCGAAATTGATATTTTATTTTGGATCCCTACTTTTGTTTTACAAAAAGAACTCAATTTTTAGTAATTTGGATTTTTATCCTTTATTCTCGATATGTAGATTGGTTTTATGCAAAAGAACTCAATTTTTTGTAATTTCGAAATTTATATTTTATTTTGGATCCCCTCTTTTGTTTTACGAAGAGAACTCAATTTATAGTAATTTGGATATTTATATTTTATTTTCGATCCGTACTTTTGTTTTACAAAAGAATTCAATTTTTAATAATTTCGAAATTGATATATTATTTTTCATTCGTAGTTTTGTTTTACATAAAAGAAACTCAATATTTCATAATTTTGAAATTTATATTTTATTCTCGATACGTACTTTTGTTCTATGCAAAAGAACACAATTTTTTGTAATTTCGAAATTGATATTTTATTTTGGATCCCTACTTTTGTTTTACAAAAAGAACTCAATTTTTAGTAATTTGGATTTTTATCTTTTATTCTCGATATGTACATTGGTTTTATGCAAAAGAACTCAATTTTTTGTAATTTCGAAATTTATATTTTATTTTGGATCCCCTCTTTTGTTTTACTGAAGGGAACTCAATTTATAGTAATTTGGATATTTATATTTTATTTTCGATCCGTACTTTTGTTTTACAAAAGAATTCAATTTTTAATAATTTCGAAATTGATATATTATTTTTCATTCGTAGTTTTGTTTTACATAAAAGAAACTCAATATTTCATAATTTTGAAATTTATATTTTATTCTCGATACGTACTTTTGTTCTATGCAAAAGAACACAATTTTTTGTAATTTCGAAATTGATATTTTATTTTGGATCCCTACTTTTGTTTTACAAAAAGAACTCAATTTTTAGTAATTTGGAAATTTATATTTTATTCTCGATATGTACATTGGTTTTATGCAAAAGAACTCAATTTTTTGTAATTTCGAAATTTATATTTTATTTTGGATCCCTCTTTTGTTTTACCAAGAGAACTCAATTTATAGTAATTTGGATATTTATATTTTATTTTCGATCCGTACTTTTGTTTTACAAAAAGAATTCAATTTTTAATAATTTCGAAATTGATATATTATTTTTCATTCGTAGTTTTGTTTTACAAAAAGAAACTCAATATTTCATAATTTTGAAATTTATATTTTATTCTCGATACGTACTTTTGTTCTATGCAAAAGAGCTCAATTTTTTGTAATTTCGAAATTGATATTTTATTTTGGATCCCTACTTTTGTTTTACAAAAAGAACTCAATTTTTAGTAATTTGGAAATTTATAGTTTATTCTCGATATGTACTTTGGTTTTATGCAAAAGAACTCAATTTTTTGTAATTTTGAAATTTTATATTTTACTTTGGATTGCTACTTTTATTTTACAAGGAGAACTCAATTTATAGTAATTTGGATATTTACATTTTATTTTCGATCCGTACTTTTCTTTTACAAAAAGAATTCAATTTTTAATAATTTCGAAATTGATATATTATTTTTCATTCGTAGTTTTGTTTTACAAAAAGAAACTCAATATTTCATAATTTTGAAATTTATATTTTATTCTCGATACGTACTTTTGTTCTATGCAAAAGAACACAATTTTTGTAATTTTGAAATTGATATTTTATTTTGGATCCTTACTTTTGTTTTACAAAAAGAACTCAATTTTTAGTAATTTGGAAATTTATAGTTTATTCTCGATATGTACTTTGGTTTTATGCAAAAGAACTCAATTTTTTGTAATTTCGAAATTTTATATTTTACTTTGGATCGCTACTTTTATTTTACAAGGAGAACTCAATTTATAGTAATTTGGATATTTATATTTTATTTTGGATCCGTACTTTTGTTTTACAAAAAGAATTCAATTTTTAATAATTTCGAAATTGATGTATTATTTTTCATTCGTAGTTTTGTTTTACAAAAAAGAAACTCAATATTTCATAATTTTGAAATTTATATTTTATTCTCGATACGTACTTTTGTTCTATGCAAAAGAACACAACTTTTTGTAATTTCGAAATTGATATTTTATTTTCGATCCCTACTTTTGTTTTACAAAAAGAACTCAATTTTTAGTAATTTGGATTTTTATATTTTATTCTCGATATGTACATTGGTTTTATGCAAAAGAACTCAATTTTTTGTAATTTCGAAATTTATATTTTATTTTGGATCCCCTCTTTTGTTTTACCAAGAGAACTCAATTTATAGTAATTTGGATATTTATATTTTATGTTCGATCCGTACTTTTGTTTTACAAAAAGAATTCAATTTTTAATAATTTCGAAATTGATATATTATTTTTCATTCGTAGTTTTGTTTTCCAAAAACGAAACTCAATATTTCATAATTTTGAAATTTATATTTTATTCTCGATACGTACTTTTGTTCTATGCAAAAGAACTCAATTTTTGTAATTTCGAAATTGATATTTTATTTTGGATCCCTACTTTTGTTTTACAAAAGAACTCAATTTTAGTAATTTGGAAATTTATATTTTATTCTCGATATGTACATTGGTTTTATGCAAAAGAACTCAATTTTTGTAATGTCGAAATTTATATTTTATTTTGGATCCCCTCTTTTGTTTTACCAAGAGAACTCAATTTATAGTAATTTGGATATTTATATTTTATTTTCGATCCGTACTTTTGTTTTACAAAAAGAATTCAATTTTTAATAATTTCGAAATTGATATATTATTTTTCATTCGTAGTTTTCTTTTACAAAAAAGAAACTCAATATTTCATAATTTTGAAATTTATATTTTATTCTCGATACGTACTTTTGTTCTATGCAAAAGAACACAATTTTTTGTAATTTCGAAATTAATATTTTATTTTGGATCCCTACTTTTGTTTTACAAAAAGAACTCAATTTTTAGTAATTTGGAAATTTATAGTTTATTCTCGATATGTACTTTGGTTTTATGCAAAAGAACTCAATTTTTTGTAATTTCGAAATTTTATATTTTACTTTGGATCGCTACTTTTATTTTACAAGGAGAACTCAATTTATAGTAATTTGGATATTTATATTTTATTTTGGATCCGTACTTTTGTTTTACAAAAAGAATTCAATTTTTAATAATTTCGAAATTGATGTATTATTTTTCATTCGTAGTTTTGTTTTACAAAAAAGAAACTCAATATTTCATAATTTTGAAATTTATATTTTATTCTCGATACGTACTTTTGTTCTATGCAAAAGAACACAACTTTTTGTAATTTCGAAATTGATATTTTATTTTCGATCCCTACTTTTGTTTTACAAAAAGAACTCAATTTTTAGTAATTTGGATTTTTATATTTTATTCTCGATATGTACATTGGTTTTATGCAAAAGAACTCAATTTTTTGTAATTTCGAAATTTTATATTTTACTTTGGATCGCTACTTTTATTTTACAAGGAGAACTCAATTTATAGTAATTTGGATATTTACATTTTATTTTCGATCCGTACTTTTGTTTTACAAAAAGAATTCAATTTTTAATAATTTCGAAATTGATATATTATTTTTCATTCGTAGTTTTGTTTTACAAAAAAGAAACTCAATATTTCATGATTTTGAAATTTATATTTTATTCTCGATACGTACTTTTGTTCTATGCAAAAGAACACAATTTTTTGTAATTTTGAAATTGATATTTTATTTTGGATCCTTACTTTTGTTTTACAAAAAGAACTCAATTTTTAGTAATTTGGAAATTTATAGTTTATTCTCGATATGTACTTTGGTTTTATGCAAAAGAACTCAATTTTTTGTAATTTCGAAATTTTATATTTTACTTTGGATCGCTACTTTTATTTTACAAGGAGAACTCAATTTATAGTAATTTGGATATTTATATTTTATTTTGGATCCGTACTTTTGTTTTACAAAAAGAATTCAATTTTTAATAATTTCGAAATTGATGTATTATTTTTCATTCGTAGTTTTGTTTTACAAAAAGAAACTCAATATTTCATAATTTTGAAATTTATATTTTATTCTCGATACGTACTTTTGTTCTATGCAAAAGAACACAACTTTTGTAATTTCGAAATTGATATTTTATTTTGGATCCCTACTTTTGTTTTACAAAAAGAACTCAATTTTTAGTAATTTGGATTTTTATATTTTATTCTCGATATGTACATTGGTTTTATGCAAAAGAACTCAATTTTTGTAATTTCGAAATTTATATTTTATTTTGGATCCCCTCTTTTGTTTTACCAAGAGAACTCAATTTATAGTAATTTGGATATTTATATTTTATGTTCGATCCGTACTTTTGTTTTACAAAAAGAATTCAATTTTTAATAATTTCGAAATTGATATATTATTTTTCATTCGTAGTTTTGTTTTCCAAAAACGAAACTCAATATTTCATAATTTTGAAATTTATATTTTATTCTCGATACGTACTTTTGTTCTATGCAAAAGAACTCAATTTTTGTAATTTCGAAATTGATATTTTATTTTGGATCCCTACTTTTGTTTTACAAAAAGAACTCAATTTTTAGTAATTTGGAAATTTATATTTTATTCTCGATATGTACATTGGTTTTATGCAAAAGAACTCAATTTTTGTAATGTCGAAATTTATATTTTATTTTGGATCCCTCTTTTGTTTTACCAAGAGAACTCAATTTATAGTAATTTGGATATTTATATTTTATTTTCGATCCGTACTTTTGTTTTACAAAAGAATTCAATTTTTAATAATTTCGAAATTGATATATTATTTTTCATTCGTAGTTTTGTTTTACAAAAAGAAACTCAATATTTCATAATTTTGAAATTGATATTTTATTCTCGATACGTACTTTTGTTCTATGCAAAAGAACACAATTTTTTGTAATTTCGAAATTGATATTTTATTTTGGATCCCTACTTTTGTTTTACAAAAAGAACTCAATTTTTAGTAATTTGGAAATTTATAGTTTATTCTCGATATGTACTTTGGTTTTATGCAAAAGAACTCAATTTTTTGTAATTTCGAAATTTTATATTTTACTTTGGATCGCTACTTTTATTTTACAAGGAGAACTCAATTTATAGTAATTTGGATATTTATATTTTATTTTCGATCCAGTACTTTTGTTTTACAAAAAGAATTCAATTTTTAATAATTTCGAAATTGATATATTATTTTTCATTCGTAGTTTTGTTTTACAAAAAGAAACTCAATATTTCATAATTTTGAAATTTATATTTTATTCTCGATACGTACTTTTGTTCTATGCAAAAGAACACAACTTTTGTAATTTCGAAATTGATATTTTATTTTGGATCCCTACTTTTGTTTTACAAAAAGAACTCAATTTTTAGTAATTTGGATTTTTATATTTTATTCTCGATATGTACATTGGTTTTATGCAAAAGAACTCAATTTTTGTAATTTCGAAATTTTATATTTTACTTTGGATCGCTACTTTTATTTTACAAGGAGAACTCAATTTATAGTAATTTGGATATTTATATTTTATTTTCGATCCGTACTTTTGTTTTACAAAAAGAATTCAATTTTTAATAATTTCGAAATTGATATATTATTTTTCATTCGTAGTTTTGTTTTACAAAAAGAAACTCAATATTTCATAATTTTGAAATTTATATTTTATTCTCGATACGTACTTTTGTTCTATGCAAAAGAACACAATTTTTGTAATTTTGAAATTGATATTTTATTTTGGATCCTTACTTTTGTTTTACAAAAAGAACTCAATTTTTAGTAATTTGGAAATTTATAGTTTATTCTCGATATGTACTTTGGTTTTATGCAAAAGAACTCAATTTTTTGTAATTTCGAAATTTTATATTTTACTTTGGATCGCTACTTTTATTTTACAAGGAGAACTCAATTTATAGTAATTTGGATATTTATATTTTATTTTCGATCCGTACTTTTGTTTTACAAAAAGAATTCAATTTTAATAATTTCGAAATTGATATATTATTTTTCATTCGTAGTTTTGTTTTACAAAAAGAAACTCAATATTTCATAATTTTGAAATTTATATTTTATTCTCGATACGTACTTTTGTTCTATGCAAAAGAACACAACTTTTGTAATTTCGAAATTGATATTTTATTTTGGATCCCTACTTTTGTTTTACAAAAAGAACTCAATTTTTAGTAATTTGGATTTTTATATTTTATTCTCGATATGTACATTGGTTTTATGCAAAAGAACTCAATTTTTTGTAATTTCGAAATTTATATTTTATTTTGGATCCCCTCTTTTGTTTTACCAAGAGAACTCAATTTATAGTAATTTGGATATTTATATTTTATTTTCGATCCAGTACTTTTG
Organism: Lablab purpureus; assembly: GCA_030347555.1. NCBI lineage: Eukaryota > Viridiplantae > Streptophyta > Magnoliopsida > Fabales > Fabaceae > Lablab > Lablab purpureus. The sequence continues at coordinate 12,422,246 of CM059255.1, forward strand.
TTTTACAAAAAGAATTCAATTTTTAATAATTTCGAAATTGATATATTATTTTTCATTCGTAGTTTTGTTTTCCAAAACGAAACTCAATATTTCATAATTTTGAAATTTATATTTTATTCTCGATACGTACTTTTGTTCTATGCAAAAGAACTCAATTTTTGTAATTTCGAAATTGATATTTTATTTTGGATCCCTACTTTTGTTTTACAAAAAGAACTCAATTTTTAGTAATTTGGAAATTTATATTTTATTCTCGATATGTACATTGGTTTTATGCAAAAGAACTCAATTTTTTGTAATGTCGAAATTTATATTTTATTTTGGATCCCCTCTTTTGTTTTACCAAGAGAACTCAATTTATAGTAATTTGGATATTTATATTTTATTTTCGATCCGTACTTTTGTTTTACAAAAAGAATTCAATTTTTAATAATTTCGAAATTGATATATTATTTTTCATTCGTAGTTTTGTTTTACAAAAAGAAACTCAATATTTCATAATTTTGAAATTTATATTTTATTCTCGATACGTACTTTTGTTCTATGCAAAAGAACACAATTTTTGTAATTTCGAAATTGATATTTTATTTTGGATCCCTACTTTTGTTTTACAAAAAGAACTCAATTTTTAGTAATTTGGAAATTTATAGTTTATTCTCGATATGTACTTTGGTTTTATGCAAAAGAACTCAATTTTTGTAATTTCGAAATTTTATATTTTACTTTGGATCGCTACTTTTATTTTACAAGGAGAACTCAATTTATAGTAATTTGGATATTTATATTTTATTTTCGATCCAGTACTTTTGTTTTACAAAAGAATTCAATTTTAATAATTTCGAAATTGATATATTATTTTTCATTCGTAGTTTTGTTTTACAAAAAGAAACTCAATATTTCATAATTTTGAAATTTATATTTTATTCTCGATACGTACTTTTGTTCTATGCAAAGAACACAACTTTTGTAATTTCGAAATTGATATTTTATTTTGGATCCCTACTTTTGTTTTACAAAAGAACTCAATTTTTAGTAATTTGGATTTTTATATTTTATTCTCGATATGTACATTGGTTTTATGCAAAAGAACTCAATTTTTTGTAATTTCGAAATTTTATATTTTACTTTGGATCACTACTTTTATTTTACAAGGAGAACTCAATTTATAGTAATTTGGATATTTATATTTTATTTTCGATCCGTACTTTTGTTTTACAAAAAGAATTCAATTTTTAATAATTTCGAAATTGATATATTATTTTTCATTCGTAGTTTTGTTTTACAAAAAGAAACTCAATATTTCATGATTTTGAAATTTATATTTTATTCTCGATACGTACTTTTGTTCTATGCAAAAGAACACAATTTTTGTAATTTTGAAATTGATATTTTATTTTGGATCCTTACTTTTGTTTTACAAAAAGAACTCAATTTTTAGTAATTTGGATATTTATAGTTTATTCTCGATATGTACTTTGGTTTTATGCAAAAGAACTCAATTTTTTGTAATTTCGAAATTTTATATTTTACTTTGGATCGCTACTTTTATTTTACAAGGAGAACTCAATTTATAGTAATTTGGATATTTATATTTTATTTTCGATCCAGTACTTTTGTTTTACAAAAAGAATTCAATTTTAATAATTTCGAAATTGATGTATTATTTTTCATTCGTAGTTTTGTTTTACAAAAAGAAACTCAATATTTCATAATTTTGAAATTTATATTTTATTCTCGATACGTACTTTTGTTCTATGCAAAAGAACACAACTTTTGTAATTTCGAAATTGATATTTTATTTTGGATCCCTACTTTTGTTTTACAAAAAGAACTCAATTTTTAGTAATTTGGATTTTTATATTTTATTCTCGATATGTACATTGGTTTTATGCAAAAGAACTCAATTTTTTGTAATTTCGAAATTTATATTTTATTTTGGATCCCCTCTTTTGTTTTACCAAGAGAACTCAATTTATAGTAATTTGGATATTTATATTTTATTTTCGATCCGTACTTTTGTTTTACAAAAAGAATTCAATTTTTAATAATTTCGAAATTGATATATTATTTTTCATTCGTAGTTTTGTTTTACAAAACGAAACTCAATATTTCATAATTTTGAAATTTATATTTTATTCTCGATACGTACTTTTGTTCTATGCAAAAGAGCTCAATTTTTGTAATTTCGAAATTGATATTTTATTTTGGATCCCTACTTTTGTTTTACAAAAAGAACTCAATTTTTAGTAATTTGGAAATTTATAGTTTATTCTCGATATGTACTTTGGTTTTATGCAAAAGAACTCAATTTTTGTAATTTCGAAATTTTATATTTTACTTTGGATCGCTACTTTTATTTTACAAGGAGAACTCAATTTATAGTAATTTGGATATTTATATTTTATTTTCGATCCAGTACTTTTGTTTTACAAAAGAATTCAATTTTTAATAATTTCGAAATTGATATATTATTTTTCATTCAGTAGTTTTGTTTTACAAAAAGAAACTCAATATTTCATAATTTTGAAATTTATATTTTATTCTCGATACGTACTTTTGTTCTATGCAAAAGAACACAATTTTTGTAATTTTGAAATTGATATTTTATTTTGGATCCCTACTTTTGTTTTACAAAAAGAACTCAATTTTTAGTAATTTGGAAATTTATATTTTATTCTCGATATGTACATTGGTTTTATGCAAAAGAACTCAATTTTTTGTAATTTCGAAATTTATATTTTATTTTGGATCCCCTCTTTTGTTTTACCAAGAGAACTCAATTTATAGTAATTTGGATATTTATATTTTATTTTCGATCCGTACTTTTGTTTTACAAAAAGAATTCAATTTTTAATAATTTCGAAATTGATATATTATTTTTCATTCGTAGTTTTGTTTTACAAAAAGAAACTCAATATTTCATAATTTTGAAATTTATATTTTATTCTCGATACGTACTTTTGTTCTATGCAAAAGAACACAATTTTTGTAATTTCGAAATTGATATTTTATTTTGGATCCCTACTTTTGTTTTACAAAAAGAACTCAATTTTTAGTAATTTGGAAATTTATAGTTTATTCTCGATATGTACTTTGGTTTTATGCAAAAGAACTCAATTTTTTGTAATTTTGAAATTTTATATTTTACTTTGGATCGCTACTTTTATTTTACAAGGAGAACTCAATTTATAGTAATTTGGATATTTATATTTTATTTTCGATCCGTACTTTTGTTTTACAAAAAGAATTCAATTTTTAATAATTTCGAAATTGATATATTATTTTTCATTCGTAGTTTTGTTTTACAAAAAGAAACTCAATATTTCATAATTTTGAAATTTATATTTTATTCTCGATACGTACTTTTGTTCTATGCAAAAGAACACAACTTTTGTAATTTCGAAATTGATATTTTATTTTGGATCCCTACTTTTGTTTTACAAAAAGAACTCAATTTTTAGTAATTTGGATTTTTATATTTTATTCTCGATATGTACATTGGTTTTATGCAAAAGAACTCAATTTTTGTAATTTCGAAATTTATATTTTATTTTGGATCCCTCTTTTGTTTTACCAAGAGAACTCAATTTATAGTAATTTGGATATTTATATTTTATTTTCGATCCGTACTTTTGTTTTACAAAAAGAATTCAATTTTTAATAATTTCGAAATTGATATATTATTTTTCATTCGTAGTTTTGTTTTACAAAAAGAAACTCAATATTTCATAATTTTGAAATTTATATTTTATTCTCGATACGTACTTTTGTTCTATGCAAAAGAACACAATTTTTGTAATTTCGAAATTGATATTTTATTTTGGATCCCTACTTTTGTTTTACAAAAGAACTCAATTTTTAGTAATTTGGAAATTTATAGTTTATTCTCGATATGTACTTTGGTTTTATGCAAAAGAACTCAATTTTTGTAATTTCGAAATTTTATATTTTACTTTGGATCGCTACTTTTATTTTACAAGGAGAACTCAATTTATAGTAATTTGGATATTTATATTTTATTTTCGATCCAGTACTTTTGTTTTACAAAAAGAATTCAATTTTTAATAATTTCGAAATTGATATATTATTTTTCATTCGTAGTTTTGTTTTACAAAAAGAAACTCAATATTTCATAATTTTGAAATTTATATTTTATTCTCGATACGTACTTTTGTTCTATGCAAAAGAACACAATTTTTGTAATTTCGAAATTGATATTTTATTTTGGATCCCTACTTTTGTTTTACAAAAAGAACTCAATTTTTAGTAATTTGGAAATTTATAGTTTATTCTCGATATGTACTTTGGTTTTATGCAAAAGAACTCAATTTTTGTAATTTCGAAATTTTATATTTTACTTTGGATCGCTACTTTTATTTTACAAGGAGAACTCAATTTATAGTAATTTGGATATTTATATTTTATTTTCGATCCAGTACTTTTGTTTTACAAAAAGAATTCAATTTTTAATAATTTCGAAATTGATATATTATTTTTCATTCGTAGTTTTGTTTTACAAAAAGAAACTCAATATTTCATAATTTTGAAATTTATATTTTATTCTCGATACGTACTTTTGTTCTATGCAAAAGAACACAACTTTTGTAATTTCGAAATTGATATTTTATTTTGGATCCCTACTTTTGTTTTACAAAAAGAACTCAATTTTTAGTAATTTGGATTTTTATATTTTATTCTCGATATGTACATTGGTTTTATGCAAAAGAACTCAATTTTTGTAATTTCGAAATTTATATTTTATTTTGGATCCCTCTTTTGTTTTACCAAGAGAACTCAATTTATAGTAATTTGGATATTTATATTTTATTTTCGATCCAGTACTTTTGTTTTACAAAAAGAATTCAATTTTTAATAATTTCGAAATTGATATATTATTTTTCATTCGTAGTTTTGTTTTACAAAAAGAAACTCAATATTTCATAATTTTGAAATTTATATTTTATTCTCGATACGTACTTTTGTTCTATGCAAAAGAACTCAATTTTTGTAATTTCGAAATTGATATTTTATTTTGGATCCCTACTTTTGTTTTACAAAAAGAACTCAATTTTTAGTAATTTGGAAATTTATAGTTTATTCTCGATATGTACTTTGGTTTTATGCAAAAGAACTCAATTTTTGTAATTTCGAAATTTTATATTTTACTTTGGATCGCTACTTTTATTTTACAAGGAGAACTCAATTTATAGTAATTTGGATATTTATATTTTATTTTCGATCCAGTACTTTTGTTTTACAAAAAGAATTCAATTTTTAATAATTTCGAAATTGATATATTATTTTTCATTCGTAGTTTTGTTTTACAAAAAGAAACTCAATATTTCATAATTTTGAAATTTATATTTTATTCTCGATACGTACTTTTGTTCTATGCAAAAGAACACAATTTTTGTAATTTTGAAATTGATATTTTATTTTGGATCCTTACTTTTGTTTTACAAAAGAACTCAATTTTTAGTAATTTGGAAATTTATAGTTTATTCTCGATATGTACTTTGGTTTTATGCAAAAGAACTCAATTTTTGTAATTTCGAAATTTTATATTTTACTTTGGATCGCTACTTTTATTTTACAAGGAGAACTCAATTTATAGTAATTTGGATATTTATATTTTATTTTCGATCCGTACTTTTGTTTTACAAAAAGAATTCAATTTTTAATAATTTCGAAATTGATATATTATTTTTCATTCGTAGTTTTGTTTTACAAAAAGAAACTCAATATTTCATAATTTTGAAATTTATATTTTATTCTCGATACGTACTTTTGTTCTATGCAAAAGAACACAACTTTTGTAATTTCGAAATTGATATTTTATTTTGGATCCCTACTTTTGTTTTACAAAAAGAACTCAATTTTTAGTAATTTGGATTTTTATATTTTATTCTCGATATGTACATTGGTTTTATGCAAAAGAACTCAATTTTTGTAATTTCGAAATTTATATTTTATTTTGGATCCCCTCTTTTGTTTTACCAAGAGAACTCAATTTATAGTAATTTGGATATTTATATTTTATGTTCGATCCGTACTTTTGTTTTACAAAAAGAATTCAATTTTTAATAATTTCGAAATTGATATATTATTTTTCATTCGTAGTTTTGTTTTACAAAAACGAAACTCAATATTTCATAATTTTGAAATTTATATTTTATTCTCGATACGTACTTTTGTTCTATGCAAAAGAACACAATTTTTTGTAATTTCGAAATTGATATTTTATTTTGGATCCCTACTTTTGTTTTACAAAAAGAACTCAATTTTTAGTAATTTGGAAATTTATAGTTTGGTTTTATGCAAAAGAACTCAATTTTTTGTAATTTCAAAATTTTATATTTTACTTTGGATCGCTACTTTTATTTTACAAGGAGAACTCAATTTATAGTAATTTGGATATTTACATTTTATTTTCGATCCGTACTTTTCTTTTACAAAAAGAATTCAATTTTTAATAATTTCGAAATTGATATCTTATTTTTCATTCGTAGTTTTGTTTTACAAAAAAGAAACTCAATATTTCATAATTTTGAAATTTATAATTTATTCTCGATACGTACTTTTGTTCTATGCAAAAAAGAACACAACTTTTTGTAATTTCGAAATTGATATTTTATTTTGGATCCCTACTTTTGTTTTACAAAAAGAACTCAATTTTTAGTAATTTGGATTTTTATATTTTATTCTCGATATGTACATTGGTTTTATGCAAAAGAACTCAATTTTTGTAATTTTGAAATTTATATTTTATTTTGGATCCCCTCTTTTGTTTTACCAAGAGAACTCAATTTATAGTAATTTGGATATTTATATTTTATGTTCGATCCGTACTTTTGTTTTACAAAAAGAATTCAATTTTTAATAATTTCGAAATTGATATATTATTTTTCATTCGTAGTTTTGTTTTCCAAAAACGAAACTCAATATTTCATAATTTTGAAATTTATATTTTATTCTCGATACGTACTTTTGTTATATGCAAAAGAACTCAATTTTTTGTAATTTCGAAATTGATATTTTATTTTGGATCCCTACTTTTGTTTTACAAAAAGAACTCAATTTTTAGTAATTTGGAAATTTATAGTTTATTCTCGATATGTACTTTGGTTTTATGCAAAAGAACTCAATTTTTTGTAATTTCAAAATTTTATATTTTACTTTGGATCGCTACTTTTATTTTACAAGGAGAACTCAATTTATAGTAATTTGGATATTTACATTTTATTTTCGATCCGTACTTTTCTTTTACAAAAAGAATTCAATTTTTAATAATTTCGAAATTGATATCTTATTTTTCATTCGTAGTTTTGTTTTACAAAAAAGAAACTCAATATTTCATAATTTTGAAATTTATAATTTATTCTCGATACGTACTTTTGTTCTATGCCAAAAAGAACACAACTTTTTGTAATTTCGAAATTGATATTTTATTTTGGATCCCTACTTTTGTTTTACAAAAAGAACTCAATTTTTAGTAATTTGGATTTTTATATTTTATTCTCGATATGTACATTGGTTTTATGCAAAAGAACTCAATTTTTTGTAATTTTGAAATTTATATTTTATTTTGGATCCCCTCTTTTGTTTTACGAAGAGAACTCAATTTATAGTAATTTGGATATTTATATTTTATTTTCGATCCGTACTTTTGTTTTACAAAAAGAATTCAATTTTAATAATTTCGAAATTGATATATTATTTTTCATTCGTAGTTTTGTTTTACAAAAAAGAAACTCAATATTTCGTAATTTTGAAATTTATATTTTATTCTCGATACGTACTTTTGTTCTATGCAAAAGAACACAATTTTTTGTAATTTCGAAATTGATATTTTATTTTGGATCCCTACTTTTGTTTTACAAAAAGAACTCAATTTTTAGTAATTTGGATTTTTATATTTTATTCTCGATATGTACATTGGTTTTATGCAAAAGAACTCAATTTTTGTAATTTCAAAATTTATATTTTATTTTGGATCCCTCTTTTGTTTTACCAAGAGAACTCAATTTATAGTAATTTGGATATTTATATTTTATTTTCGATCCGTACTTTTGTTTTACAAAAGAATTCAATTTTTAATAATTTCAAAATTGATATGTTATTTTTCATTCGTAGTTTTGTTTTACAAAAAAGAAACTCAATATTTCATAATTTTGAAATTTATATTTTATTCTCGATACGTACTTTTGTTCTATGCAAAAGAACACAACTTTTTGTAATTTCGAAATTGATATTTTATTTTGGATCCCTACTTTTGTTTTACAAAAAGAACTCAATTTTTAGTAATTTGGATTTTTATATTTTATTCTCGATATGTACATTGGTTTTATGCAAAAGAACTCAATTTTTTGTAATTTCGAAATTTATATTTTATTTTGGATCCCCTCTTTTGTTTTACCAAGAGAACTCAATTTATAGTAATTTGGATATTTATATTTTATTTTCGATCCGTACTTTTGTTTTACAAAAAGAATTCAATTTTTAATAATTTTAAAATTGATATGTTATTTTTCATTCGTAGTTTTGTTTTACAAAAAAGAAACTCAATATTTCATAATTTTGAAATTTATATTTTATTCTCGATACGTACTTTTGTTCTATGCAAAAGAACACAACTTTTTGTAATTTCGAAATTGATATTTTATTTTGGATCCCTACTTTTGTTTTACAAAAAGAACTCAATTTTTAGTAATTTGGATTTTTATATTTTATTCTCGATATGTACATTGGTTTTATGCAAAAGAACTCAATTTTTTGTAATTTCGAAATTTTATATTTTACTTTGGATCGCTACTTTTATTTTACAAGGAGAACTCAATTTATAGTAATTTGGATATTTATATTTTACTTTCGATCCGTACTTTTGTTTTACAAAAAGAATTCAATTTTTAGTAATTTGGAAATTTATAGTTTATTCTCGATATGTACTTTGGTTTTATGCAAAAGAACTCAATTTTTTGTAATTTCGAAATTTTATATTTTACTTTGGATCGCTACTTTTATTTTACAAGGAGAACTCAATTTATAGTAATTTGGATATTTATATTTTATTTTCGATCCGTACTTTTGTTTTACAAAAAGAACTCAATTTTTAGTAATTTGGAAATTTATAGTTTATTCTCGATATGTACTTTGGTTTTATGCAAAAGAACTCAATTTTTTGTAATTTCAAAATTTTATATTTTACTTTGGATCGCAACTTTTATTTTACAAGGAGAACTCAATTTATAGTAATTTGGATATTTATATTTTATTTTCGATCCGTACTTTTGTTTTACAAAAAGAATTCAACTTTTAATAATTTCGAAATTGATATATTATTTTTCATTCGTAGTTTTGTTTTACAAAAAAGAAACTCAATATTTCATAATTTTGAAATTTATATTTTATTCTCGATACGTACTTTTGTTCTATGCAAAAGAACACAATTTTTTGTAATTTCGAAATTGATATTTTATTTTGGATCCCTAGTTTTGTTTTACAAAAAGAACTCAATTTTTAGTAATTTGGATTTTTATATTTTATTCTCGATATGTACTTTGGTTTTATGCAAAAGAACTCAATTTTTTGTAATTTCGAAATTTATATTTTATTTTGGATCCCCTCTTTTGTTTTACCAAGAGAACTCAATTTATAGCAATTTGGATATTTATATTTTATTTTCGATCCGTAATTTTGTTTTACAAAAAGAATTCAATTTTTAATAATTTCAAAATTGATATATTATTTTTCATTCGTAGTTTTGTTTTACAAAAAAGAAACTCAATATTTCATAATTTTGAAATTTATATTTTATTCTCGATACGTACTTTTGTTCTATGCAAAAGAACACAATAATTTGTAATTTCGAAATTGATATTTTATTTTGGATCCCTACTTTTCTTTTACAAAAAGAACTCAATATTTAGTAATTTGGATTTTTATATTTTATTCTCGATATGTACATTGGTTTTATGCAAAAGAACTCAATTTTTTGTAATTTCGAAATTTATATTTTATTTTGGATCCCCTCTTTTGTTTTACCAATAGAACTCCATTTATAGTAATTTGGATATTTATATTTTATTTTCGATCCGTACTTTTGTTTTACAAAAAGAATTCAATTTTTAATAATTTCGAAATTGATATATTATTTTTCATTCGTGGTTTTGTTTTACAAAAAAGAAACTCAATATTTCATAATTTTGAAATTTATATTTTATTCTCGATACGTACTTTTGGTCTATGCAAAAGAACACAATTTTTTGTAATTTCGAAAATGATATTTTATTTTGGATCCCTACTTTTCTTTTACAAAAAGAACTCAATTTTTAGTAATTTGGAAATTTATAGTTTATTCTCGATATGTACTTTGGTTTTATGCAAAAGAACTCAATTTTTTGTAATTTCGAAATTTTATATTTTACTTTGGATCGCTACTTTTATTTTACAAGGAGAACTCAATTTATAGTAATTTGGATATTTATATTTTATTTTCGATCCGTACTTTTGTTTTACAAAAAGAATTCAATTTTTAATAATTTCGAAATTGATATATTATTTTTCATTCGTAGTTTTGTTTTACAAAAAGAAACTCAATATTTCATAATTTTGAAATTTATATTTTATTCTCGATACGTACTTTTGTTCTATGCAAAAGAACACAACTTTTTGTAATTTCGAAATTGATATTTTATTTTGGATCCCTACTTTTGTTTTACAAAAAGAACTCAATTTTTAGTAATTTGGATTTTTATATTTTATTCTCGATATGTACATTGGTTTTATGCAAAAGAACTCAATTTTTTGTAATTTTGAAATTTATATTTTATTTTGGATCCCTCTTTTGTTTTACCAAGAGAACTCAATTTATAGTAATTTGGATATTTATATTTTATTTTCGATCCGTACTTTTGTTTTACAAAAAGAATTCAATTTTTAATAATTTCGAAATTGATATATTATTTTTCATTCGTAGTTTTGTTTTACAAAAAAGAAACTCAATATTTCATAATTTTGAAATTTATATTTTATTCTCGATACGTACTTTTGTTCTATGCAAAAGAACTCAATTTTTTGTAATTTCGAAATTGATATTTTATTTTGGATCCCTACTTTTGTTTTATAAAAAGAACTCAATTTTTAGTAATTTGGATTTTTATATTTTATTCTCGATATGTACATTGGTTTTATGCAAAAGAACTCAATTTTTTGTAATTTCGAAATTTATATTTTATTTTGGATCCCCTCTTTTGTTTTACCAAGAGAACTCAATTTATAGTAATTTCGATATTTATATTTTATTTTCGATCCAGTACTTTTGTTTTACAAAAAGAATTCAATTTTTAATAATTTCGAAATTGATATATTATTTTTCATTCGTAGTTTTGTTTTACAAAAAGAAACTCAATATTTCATAATTTTGAAATTTATATTTTATTCTCGATACGTACTTTTGTTCTATGCAAAAGAACACAATTTCTTGTAATTTCGAAATTGATATTTTATTTTGGATCCCTACTTTTGTTTTACAAAAAGAACTCAATTTTTAGTAATTTGGAAATTTATAGTTTATTCTCGATATGTACTTTGGTTTTATGCAAAAGAACTCAATTTTTTGTAATTTCAAAATTTTATATTTTACTTTGGATCGCTACTTTTATTTTACAAGGAGAACTCAATTTATAGTAATTTGGATATTTATATTTTATTTTCGATCCGTACTTTTGTTTTACAAAAAGAATTCAATTTTTAATAATTTCGAAATTGATATATTATTTTTCATTCGTAGTTTTGTTTTACAAAAAGAAACTCAATATTTCATAATTTTGAAATTTATATTTTATTCTCGATACGTACTTTTGTTCTATGCAAAAGAACTACAATTTTTGTAATTTCGAAATTGATATTTTATTTTGGATCCCTACTTTTGTTTTACAAAAAGAACTCAATTTTTAGTAATTTGGATTTTTATATTTTATTCTCGATATGTACATTGGTTTTATGCAAAAGAACTCAATTTTTTGTAATTTCGAAATTTATATTTTATTTTGGATCCCTCTTTTGTTTTACCAAGAGAACTCAATTTATAGTAATTTGGATATTTATATTTTATTTTCGATCCGTACTTTTGTTTTACAAAAAGAATTCAATTTTTAATAATTTCGAAATTGATATATTATTTTTCATTCGTAGTTTTGTTTTACAAAAAGAAACTCAATATTTCATAATTTTGAAATTTATATTTTATTCTCGATACGTACTTTTGTTCTATGCAAAAGAACACAACTTTTTGTAATTTCGAAATTGATATTTTATTTTGGATCCCTACTTTTGTTTTACAAAAAGAACTCAATTTTTAGTAATTTGGATTTTTATATTTTATTCTCGATATGTACATTGGTTTTATGCAAATAAACCCAATTTTTTAGAACTCAATTTATAGTAATTTCGATATTTATATTTTATTTTCGATCCGTACTTTTGTTTTACAAAAAGAATTCAATTTTTAATAATTTCAAATTGATATATTATTTTTCATTCGTAGTTTTGTTTTACAAAAAGAAACTCAATATTTCATAATTTTGAAATTTATATTTTATTCTCGATACGTACTTTTGTTCTATGCAAAAGAACACAATTTTTTGTAATTTCGAAATTGATATTTTATTTTGGATCCCTACTTTTGTTTTACAAAAGAACTCAATTTTTAGTAATTTGGATTTTTATATTTTATTCTCGATATGTACATTGGTTTTATGCAAAAGAACTCAATTTTTTGTAATTTCGAAATTTATATTTTATTTTGGATCCCTCTTTGTTTTACCAAGAGAACTCAATTTATAGTAATTTGGATATTTATATTTTATTTTCGATCCGTACTTTTGTTTTACAAAAAGAATTCAATTTTTAATAATTTCGAAATTGATATATTATTTTTCATTCGTAGTTTTGTTTTACAAAAAGAAACTCAATATTTCATAATTTTGAAATTTATATTTTATTCTCGATACGTACTTTTGTTCTATGCAAAAGAACACAACTTTTTGTAATTTCGAAATTGATATTTTATTTTGGATCCCTACTTTTGTTTTACAAAAAGAACTCAATTTTTAGTAATTTGGATTTTTATATTTTATTCTCGATATGTACATTGGTTTTATGCAAAAGAACTCAATTTTTTGTAATTTCGAAATTTATATTTTATTTTGGATCCTCTCTTTGTTTTACCAAGAGAACTCAATTTATAGTAATTTGATATTTATATTTTATTTTCGATCCGTACTTTTGTTTTACAAAAAGAATTCAATTTTTAATAATTTCGAAATTGATATATTATTTTTCATTCGTAGTTTTGTTTTACAAAAAGAAACTCAATATTTCATAATTTTGAAATTTATATTTTATTCTCGATACGTACTTTTGTTCTATGCAAAAGAACTCAACTTTTTGTAATTTCGAAATTGATATTTTATTTTGGATCCCTACTTTTGTTTTACAAAAAGAACTCAATTTTTAGTAATTTGGATTTTTATATTTTATTCTCGATATGTACATTGGTTTTATGCAAAAGAACTCAATTTTTTGTAATTTCGAAATTTATATTTTATTTTGGATCCCTCTTTTGTTTTACCAAGAGAACTCAATTTATAGTAATTTGGATATTTATATTTTATTTTCGATCCGTACTTTTGTTTTACAAAAGAATTCAATTTTTAATAATTTCGAAATTGATATATTATTTTTCATTCGTAGTTTTGTTTTACAAAAAGAAACTCAATATTTCATAATTTTGAAATTTATATTTTATTCTCGATACGTACTTTTGTTCTATGCAAAAGAACACAACTTTTTGTAATTTCGAAATTGATATTTTATTTTCGATCCCTACTTTTGTTTTACAAAAAGAACTCAATTTTTAGTAATTTGGATTTTTATATTTTATTCTCGATATGTACATTGGTTTTATGCAAAAGAACTCAATTTTTTGTAATTTCGAAATTTATATTTTATTTTGGATCCCTCTTTTGTTTTACCAAGAGAACTCAATTTATAGTAATTTGGATATTTATATTTTATTTTCGATCCGTACTTTTGTTTTACAAAAAGAATTCAATTTTTAATAATTTCGAAATTGATATATTATTTTTCATTCGTAGTTTTGTTTTACAAAAAAGAAACTCAATATTTCATAATTTTGAAATTTATATTTTATTCTCGATACGTACTTTTGTTCTATGCAAAAGAGCTCAATTTTTTGTAATTTCGAAATTGATATTTTATTTTGGATCCCTACTTTTGTTTTACAAAAAGAACTCAATTTTTAGTAATTTGGAAATTTATAGTTTATTCTCGATATGTACTTTGGTTTTATGCAAAAGAACTCAATTTTTTGTAATTTCGAAATTTTATATTTTACTTTGGATCGCTACTTTTATTTTACAAGGAGAACTCAATTTATAGTAATTTGATATTTAAATGTTCGATCCGTACTTTTGTTTTACAAAAAGAATTCAATTTTTAATAATTTCGAAATTGATATATTATTTTTCATTCGTAGTTTTGTTTTACAAAAAAGAAACTCAATATTTCATAATTTTGAAATTTATATTTTATTCTCGATACGTACTTTTGTTCTATGCAAAAGAACACAATTTTTTGTAATTTTGAAATTGATATTTTATTTTGGATCCCTACTTTTGTTTTACAAAAAGAACTCAATTTTTAGTAATTTGGAAATTTATATTTTATTCTCGATATGTACATTGGTTTTATGCAAAAGAACTCAATTTTTTGTAATGTCGAAATTTATATTTTATTTTGGATCCCCTCTTTTGTTTTACCAAGAGAACTCAATTTATAGTAATTTGGATATTTATATTTTATTTTCGATCCGTACTTTTGTTTTACAAAAAGAATTCAATTTTTAATAATTTCAAAATTGATATATTATTTTTCATTCGTAGTTTTGTTTTACAAAAAAGAAACTCAATATTTCATAATTTTGAAATTTATATTTTATTCTCGATACGTACTTTTGTTCTATGCAAAAGAACACAATTTTTTGTAATTTCGAAATTGATATTTTATTTTGGATCCCTACTTTTGTTTTACAAAAAGAACTCAATTTCTAGTAATTTGGAAATTTATAGTTTATTCTCGATATGTACTTTGGTTTTATGCAAAAGAACTCAATTTTTTGTAATTTTGAAATTTTATATTTTACTTTGGATCGCTACATTTATTTTACAAGGAGAACTCAATTTATAGTAATTTGGATATTTATATTTTATTTTCGATCCGTACTTTTGTTTTACAAAAAGAATTCAATTTTTAATAATTTCGAAATTGATATATTATTTTTCATTCGTAGTTTTGTTTTACAAAAAAGAAACTCAATATTTCATAATTTTGAAATTTATATTTTATTCTCGATACGTACTTTTGTTCTATGCAAAAGAACACAACTTTTTGTAATTTCGAAATTGATATTTTATTTTGGATCCCTACTTTTGTTTTACAAAAAGAACTCAATTTTTAGTAATTTGGATTTTTATATTTTATTCTCGATATGTACATTGGTTTTATGCAAAAGAACTCAATTTTTTGTAATTTCGAAATTTATATTTTATTTTGGATCCCCTCTTTGTTTTACCAAGAGAACTCAATTTATAGTAATTTGGATATTTATATTTTATTTTCGATCCGTACTTTTGTTTTACAAAAAGAATTCAATTTTTAATAATTTCGAAATTGATATATTATTTTTCATTCGTAGTTTTGTTTTACAAAAAGAAACTCAATATTTCATAATTTTGAAATTTATATTTTATTCTCGATACGTACTTTTGTTCTATGCAAAAGAACTCAATTTTTTGTAATTTCGAAATTGATATTTTATTTTGGATCCCTACTTTTGTTTTACAAAAAGAACTCAATTTTTAGTAATTTGGAAATTTATAGTTTATTCTCGATATGTACTTTGGTTTTATGCAAAAGAACTCAATTTTTTGTAATTTCGAAATTTTATATTTTACTTTGGATCGCTACTTTTATTTTACAAGGAGAACTCAATTTATAGTAATTTGGATATTTATATTTTATTTTCGATCCGTACTTTTGTTTTACAAAAAGAATTCAATTTTTAATAATTTCGAAATTGATATATTATTTTTCATTCGTAGTTTTGTTTTACAAAAAGAAACTCAATATTTCATAATTTTGAAATTTATATTTTATTCTCGATACGTACTTTTGTTCTATGCAAAAGAACACAATTTTTTGTAATTTCGAAATTGATATTTTATTTTGGATCCCTACTTTTGTTTTACAAAAAGAACTCAATTTTTAGTAATTTGGAAATTTATAGTTTATTCTCGATATGTACTTTGGTTTTATGCAAAAGAACTCAATTTTTTGTAATTTCGAAATTTTATATTTTACTTTGGATCGCTACTTTTATTTTACAAGGAGAACTCAATTTATAGTAATTTGGATATTTATATTTTATTTTCGATCCAGTACTTTTGTTTTACAAAAAGAATTCAATTTTTAATAATTTCGAAATTGATATATTATTTTTCATTCGTAGTTTTGTTTTACAAAAAAGAAACTCAATATTTCATAATTTTGAAATTTATATTTTATTCTCGATACGTACTTTTGTTCTATGCAAAAGAACACAATTTTTTGTAATTTCGAAATTGATATTTTATTTTGGATCCCTACTTTTGTTTTACAAAAAGAACTCAATTTTTAGTAATTTGGAAATTTATAGTTTATTCTCGATATGTACTTTGGTTTTATGCAAAAGAACTCAATTTTTTGTAATTTCGAAATTTTATATTTTACTTTGGATCGCTACTTTTATTTTACAAGGAGAACTCAATTTATAGTAATTTGGATATTTATATTTTATTTTCGATCCGTACTTTTGTTTTACAAAAAGAATTCAATTTTTAATAATTTCGAAATTGATATATTATTTTTCATTCGTAGTTTTGTTTTACAAAAAGAAACTCAATATTTCATAATTTTGAAATTTATATTTTATTCTCGATACGTACTTTTGTTCTATGCAAAAGAACACAACTTTTTGTAATTTCGAAATTGATATTTTATTTTGGATCCCTACTTTTGTTTTACAAAAAGAACTCAATTTTTAGTAATTTGGATTTTTATATTTTATTCTCGATATGTACATTGGTTTTATGCAAAAGAACTCAATTTTTTGTAATTTCGAAATTTATATTTTATTTTGGATCCCTCTTTGTTTTACCAAGAGAACTCAATTTATAGTAATTTGGATATTTATATTTTATTTTCGATCCGTACTTTTGTTTTACAAAAGAATTCAATTTTTAATAATTTCGAAATTGATATATTATTTTTCATTCGTAGTTTTGTTTTACAAAAAGAAACTCAATATTTCATAATTTTGAAATTTATATTTTATTCTCGATACGTACTTTTGTTCTATGCAAAAGAACTCAACTTTTTGTAATTTCGAAATTGATATTTTATTTTGGATCCCTACTTTTGTTTTACAAAAAGAACTCAATTTTTAGTAATTTGGATTTTTATATTTTATTCTCGATATGTACATTGGTTTTATGCAAAAGAACTCAATTTTTTGTAATTTCGAAATTTATATTTTATTTTGGATCCCTCTTTTGTTTTACCAAGAGAACTCAATTTATAGTAATTTGATATTTATATTTTATTTTCGATCCGTACTTTTGTTTTACAAAAAGAATTCAATTTTTAATAATTTCGAAATTGATATATTATTTTTCATTCGTAGTTTTGTTTTACAAAAAGAAACTCAATATTTCATAATTTTGAAATTTATATTTTATTCTCGATACGTACTTTTGTTCTATGCAAAAGAACACAATTTTTTGTAATTTCGAAATTGATATTTTATTTTGGATCCCTACTTTTGTTTTACAAAAAGAACTCAATTTTTAGTAATTTGGATTTTTATATTTTATTCTCGATATGTACATTGGTTTTATGCAAAAGAACTCAATTTTTTGTAATTTCGAAATTTATATTTTATTTTGGATCCCTCTTTTGTTTTACCAAGAGAACTCAATTTATAGTAATTTGGATATTTATATTTTATTTTCGATCCGTACTTTTGTTTTACAAAAAGAATTCAATTTTTAATAATTTCGAAATTGATATATTATTTTTCATTCGTAGTTTTGTTTTACAAAAAAGAAACTCAATATTTCATAATTTTGAAATTTATATTTTATTCTCGATACGTACTTTTGTTCTATGCAAAAGAACACAACTTTTTGTAATTTCGAAATTGATATTTTATTTTGATCCCTACTTTTGTTTTACAAAAAGAACTCAATTTTTAGTAATTTGGATTTTTATATTTTATTCTCGATATGTACATTGGTTTTATGCAAAAGAACTCAATTTTTTGTAATTTCGAAATTTATATTTTATTTTGGATCCCCTTTTGTTTTACCAAGAGAACTCAATTTATAGTAATTTGGATATTTATATTTTATTTTCGATCCGTACTTTTGTTTTACAAAAAGAATTCAATTTTTAATAATTTCGAAATTGATATATTATTTTTCATTCGTAGTTTTGTTTTACAAAAAGAAACTCAATATTTCATAATTTTGAAATTTATATTTTATTCTCGATACGTACTTTTGTTCTATGCAAAAGAACACAACTTTTTGTAATTTCGAAATTGATATTTTATTTTGGATCCCTACTTTTGTTTTACAAAAAGAACTCAATTTTTAGTAATTTGGATTTTTATATTTTATTCTCGATATGTACATTGGTTTTATGCAAAAGAACTCAATTTTTTGTAATTTCGAAATTTATATTTTATTTTGGATCCCCTTTTGTTTTACCAAGAGAACTCAATTTATAGTAATTTGGATATTTATATTTTATTTTCGATCCGTACTTTTGTTTTACAAAAAGAATTCAATTTTTAATAATTTCGAAATTGATATATTATTTTTCATTCGTAGTTTTGTTTTACAAAAAGAAACTCAATATTTCATAATTTTGAAATTTATATTTTATTCTCGATACGTACTTTTGTTCTATGCAAAAGAACACAACTTTTTGTAATTTCGAAATTGATATTTTATTTTGGATCCCTACTTTTGTTTTACAAAAAGAACTCAATTTTTAGTAATTTGGATTTTTATATTTTATTCTCGATATGTACATTGGTTTTATGCAAAAGAACTCAATTTTTTGTAATTTCGAAATTTATATTTTATTTTGGATCCCTCTTTGTTTTACCAAGAGAACTCAATTTATAGTAATTTGGATATTTATATTTTATTTTCGATCCGTACTTTTGTTTTACAAAAAGAATTCAATTTTTAATAATTTCGAAATTGATATATTATTTTTCATTCGTAGTTTTGTTTTACAAAAAAGAAACTCAATATTTCATAATTTTGAAATTTATATTTTATTCTCGATACGTACTTTTGTTCTATGCAAAAGAACACAATTTTTTGTAATTTCGAAATTGATATTTTATTTTGGATCCCTACTTTTGTTTTACAAAAAGAACTCAATTTTTAGTAATTTGGATTTTTATATTTTATTCTCGATATGTACATTGGTTTTATGCAAAAGAACTCAATTTTTTGTAATTTCGAAATTTTATATTTTACTTTGGATCGCTACTTTTATTTTACCAAGGAGAACTCAATTTATAGTAATTTGATATTTATATTTTATTTTCGATCCGTACTTTTGTTTTACAAAAGAATTCAATTTTTAATAATTTCGAAATTGATATATTATTTTTCATTCGTAGTTTTGTTTTACAAAAAGAAACTCAATATTTCATAATTTTGAAATTTATATTTTATTCTCGATACGTACTTTTGTTCTATGCAAAAGAACACAATTTTTTGTAATTTCGAAATTGATATTTTATTTTGGATCCCTACTTTTGTTTTACAAAAAGAACTCAATTTTTAGTAATTTGGATTTTTATATTTTATTCTCGATATGTACATTGGTTTTATGCAAAAGAACTCAATTTTTTGTAATTTCGAAATTTATATTTTATTTTGGATCCCCTTTTGTTTTACCAAGAGAACTCAATTTATAGTAATTTGGATATTTATATTTTATTTTCGATCCGTACTTTTGTTTTACAAAAAGAATTCAATTTTTAATAATTTCGAAATTGATATATTATTTTTCATTCGTAGTTTTGTTTTACAAAAAGAAACTCAATATTTCATAATTTTGAAATTTATATTTTATTCTCGATACGTACTTTTGTTCTATGCAAAAGAACACAATTTTTTGTAATTTCGAAATTGATATTTTATTTTGGATCCCTACTTTTGTTTTACAAAAAGAACTCAATTTTTAGTAATTTGGATTTTTATATTTTATTCTCGATATGTACTTTGGTTTTATGCAAAAGAACTCAATTTTTTGTAATTTCGAAATTTTATATTTTACTTTGGATCGCTACTTTTATTTTACAAGGAGAACTCAATTTATAGTAATTTGATATTTATATTTTATTTTCGATCCGTACTTTTGTTTTACAAAAGAATTCAATTTTTAATAATTTCGAAATTGATATATTATTTTTCATTCGTAGTTTTGTTTTACAAAAAGAAACTCAATATTTCATAATTTTGAAATTTATATTTTATTCTCGATACGTACTTTTGTTCTATGCAAAAGAACACAACTTTTTGTAATTTCGAAATTGATATTTTATTTTGGATCCCTACTTTTGTTTTACAAAAAGAACTCAATTTTTAGTAATTTGGATTTTTATATTTTATTCTCGATATGTACATTGGTTTTATGCAAAAGAACTCAATTTTTTGTAATTTCGAAATTTATATTTTATTTTGGATCCCTCTTTTGTTTTACCAAGAGAACTCAATTTATAGTAATTTGGATATTTATATTTTATTTTCGATCCGTACTTTTGTTTTACAAAAGAATTCAATTTTTAATAATTTCGAAATTGATATATTATTTTTCATTCGTAGTTTTGTTTTACAAAAAGAAACTCAATATTTCATAATTTTGAAATTTATATTTTATTCTCGATACGTACTTTTGTTCTATGCAAAAGAACACAATTTTTTGTAATTTCGAAATTGATATTTTATTTTGGATCCCTACTTTTGTTTTACAAAAAGAACTCAATTTTTAGTAATTTGAAATTTATAGTTTATTCTCGATATGTACTTTGGTTTTATGCAAAAGAACTCAATTTTTTGTAATTTCAAATTTTATATTTTACTTTGGATCGCTACTTTTATTTTACAAGGAGAACTCAATTTATAGTAATTTGGATATTTATATTTTATTTTCGATCCGTACTTTTGTTTTACAAAAGAATTCAATTTTTAATAATTTCGAAATTGATATATTATTTTTCATTCGTAGTTTTGTTTTACAAAAAGAAACTCAATATTTCATAATTTTGAAATTTATATTTTATTCTCGATACGTACTTTTGTTCTATGCAAAAGAACACAATTTTTTGTAATTTCGAAATTGATATTTTATTTTGGATCCCTACTTTTGTTTTACAAAAAGAACTCAATTTTTAGTAATTTGGAATTTTATAGTTTATTCTCGATATGTACTTTGGTTTTATGCAAAAGAACTCAATTTTTTGTAATTTCGAAATTTTATATTTTACTTTGGATCGCTACTTTTATTTTACAAGGAGAACTCAATTTATAGTAATTTGGATATTTATATTTTATTTTCGATCCGTACTTTTGTTTTACAAAAGAATTCAATTTTTAATAATTTCGAAATTGATATATTATTTTTCATTCGTAGTTTTGTTTTACAAAAAAGAAACTCAATATTTCATAATTTTGAAATTTATATTTTATTCTCGATACGTACTTTTGTTCTATGCAAAAGAACACAATTTTTTGTAATTTCGAAATTGATATTTTATTTTGGATCCCTACTTTTGTTTTACAAAAGAACTCAATTTTTAGTAATTTGGAAATTTATAGTTTATTCTCGATATGTACTTTGGTTTTATGCAAAAGAACTCAATTTTTTGTAATTTCGAAATTTTATATTTTACTTTGGATCGCTACTTTTATTTTACAAGGAGAACTCAATTTATAGTAATTTGGATATTTATATTTTATTTTCGATCCGTACTTTTGTTTTACAAAAAGAATTCAATTTTTAATAATTTCGAAATTGATATATTATTTTTCATTCGTAGTTTTGTTTTACAAAAAGAAACTCAATATTTCATAATTTTGAAATTTATATTTTATTCTCGATACGTACTTTTGTTCTATGCAAAAGAACACAACTTTTTGTAATTTCGAAATTGATATTTTATTTTGGATCCCTACTTTTGTTTTACAAAAAGAACTCAATTTTTAGTAATTTGGATTTTTATATTTTATTCTCGATATGTACATTGGTTTTATGCAAAAGAACTCAATTTTTTGTAATTTCGAAATTTATATTTTATTTTGGATCCTCTTTTGTTTTACCAAGAGAACTCAATTTATAGTAATTTGGATATTTATATTTTATTTTCGATCCGTACTTTTGTTTTACAAAAAGAATTCAATTTTTAATAATTTCGAAATTGATATATTATTTTTCATTCGTAGTTTTGTTTTACAAAAAGAAACTCAATATTTCATAATTTTGAAATTTATATTTTATTCTCGATACGTACTTTTGTTCTATGCAAAAGAACACAACTTTTTGTAATTTCGAAATTGATATTTTATTTTGGATCCCTACTTTTGTTTTACAAAAAGAACTCAATTTTTAGTAATTTGGATTTTTATAGTTTATTCTCGATATGTACTTTGGTTTTATGCAAAAGAACTCAATTTTTTGTAATTTCGAAATTTTATATTTTACTTTGGATCGCTACTTTTATTTTACAAGGAGAACTCAATTTATAGTAATTTGGATATTTATATTTTATTTTCGATCCGTACTTTTGTTTTACAAAAAGAATTCAATTTTTAATAATTTCGAAATTGATATATTATTTTTCATTCGTAGTTTTGTTTTACAAAAAGAAACTCAATATTTCATAATTTTGAAATTTATATTTTATTCTCGATACGTACTTTTGTTCTATGCAAAAGAACACAACTTTTTGTAATTTCGAAATTGATATTTTATTTTGGATCCCTACTTTTGTTTTACAAAAAGAACTCAATTTTTAGTAATTTGGATTTTTATATTTTATTCTCGATATGTACTTTGGTTTTATGCAAAAGAACTCAATTTTTTGTAATTTCGAAATTTTATATTTTACTTTGGATCGCTACTTTTATTTTACAAGGAGAACTCAATTTATAGTAATTTGGATATTTATATTTTATTTTCGATCCGTACTTTTGTTTTACAAAAGAATTCAATTTTTAATAATTTCGAAATTGATATATTATTTTTCATTCGTAGTTTTGTTTTACAAAAAGAAACTCAATATTTCATAATTTTGAAATTTATATTTTATTCTCGATACGTACTTTTGTTCTATGCAAAAGAACACAACTTTTTGTAATTTCGAAATTGATATTTTATTTTGGATCCCTACTTTTGTTTTACAAAAAGAACTCAATTTTTAGTAATTTGGATTTTTATATTTTATTCTCGATATGTACATTGGTTTTATGCAAAAGAACTCAATTTTTTGTAATTTCGAAATTTTATATTTTATTTTGGATCGCTACTTTTGTTTTACCAAGAGAACTCAATTTATAGTAATTTGGATATTTATATTTTATTTTCGATCCGTACTTTTGTTTTACAAAAGAATTCAATTTTTAATAATTTCGAAATTGATATATTATTTTTCATTCGTAGTTTTGTTTTACAAAAAGAAACTCAATATTTCATAATTTTGAAATTTATATTTTATTCTCGATACGTACTTTTGTTCTATGCAAAAGAACACAACTTTTTGTAATTTCGAAATTGATATTTTATTTTGGATCCCTACTTTTGTTTTACAAAAAGAACTCAATTTTTAGTAATTTGGATTTTTATATTTTATTCTCGATATGTACTTTGGTTTTATGCAAAAGAACTCAATTTTTTGTAATTTCGAAATTTTATATTTTACTTTGGATCGCTACTTTTATTTTACAAGGAGAACTCAATTTATAGTAATTTGGATATTTATATTTTATTTTCGATCCGTACTTTTGTTTTACAAAAAGAATTCAATTTTTAATAATTTCGAAATTGATATATTATTTTTCATTCAGTAGTTTTGTTTTACAAAAAGAAACTCAATATTTCATAATTTTGAAATTTATATTTTATTCTCGATACGTACTTTTGTTCTATGCAAAAGAACACAACTTTTTGTAATTTCGAAATTGATATTTTATTTTGGATCCCTACTTTTGTTTTACAAAAGAACTCAATTTTTAGTAATTTGGATTTTTATATTTTATTCTCGATATGTACATTGGTTTTATGCAAAAGAACTCAATTTTTGTAATTTCGAAATTTATATTTTATTTTGGATCGCTACTTTTATTTTACCAAGGAGAACTCAATTTATAGTAATTTGGATATTTATATTTTATTTTCGATCCGTACTTTTGTTTTACAAAAGAATTCAATTTTTAATAATTTCAAAATTGATATATTATTTTTCATTCGTAGTTTTGTTTTACAAAAAGAAACTCAATATTTCATAATTTTGAAATTTATATTTTATTCTCGATACGTACTTTGTTCTATGCAAAGAACACAATTTTTGTAATTTAAATTGATATTTTATTTTGGATCCCTACTTTTGTTTTACAAAAAGAACTCAATTTTTAGTAATTTGGATTTTTATATTTTATTCTCGATATGTACATTGGTTTTATGCAAAAGAACTCAATTTTTTGTAATTTCGAAATTTATATTTTATTTTGGATCCCTCTTTTGTTTTACCAAGAGAACTCAATTTATAGTAATTTGGATATTTATATTTTATTTTCGATCCGTACTTTTGTTTTACAAAAAGAATTCAATTTTTAATAATTTCGAAATTGATATATTATTTTTCATTCGTAGTTTTGTTTTACAAAAAAGAAACTCAATATTTCATAATTTTGAAATTTATATTTTATTCTCGATACGTACTTTTGTTCTATGCAAAAGAACACAACTTTTTGTAATTTCGAAATTGATATTTTATTTTGGATCCCTAGTTTTGTTTTACAAAAAGAACAATTTTTAGTAATTTGGATTTTTATATTTTATTCTTGATATGTACTTTGGTTTTATGCAAAAGAACTCAATTTTTTGTAATTTCGAAATTTTATATTTTACTTTGGATCGCTACTTTTATTTTACAAGGAGAACTCAATTTATAGTAATTTGGATATTTATATTTTATTTTCGATCCAGTACTTTTGTTTTACAAAAGAATTCAATTTTTAATAATTTCGAAATTGATATATTATTTTTCATTCGTAGTTTTGTTTTACAAAAAGAAACTCAATATTTCATAATTTTGAAATTTATATTTTATTCTCGATACGTACTTCTTGTTCTATGCAAAAGAACACAACTTTTTGTAAATTTGAAATTGATATTTTATTTTGGATCCCTACTTTTGTTTTACAAAAAGAACTCAATTTTTAGTAATTTGGATTTTTATATTTTATTCTCGATATGTACATTGGTTTTATGCAAAAGAACTCAATTTTTTGTAATTTCGAAATTTATATTTTATTTTGGATCCCTCTTTTGTTTTACCAAGAGAACTCAATTTATAGTAATTTGGATATTTATATTTTATTTTCGATCCGTACTTTTGTTTTACAAAAGATTTCAATTTTTAATAATTTCAAAATTGATATATTATTTTTCATTCGTAGTTTTGTTTTACAAAAAGAAACTCAATATTTCATAATTTTGAAATTTATATTTTATTCTCGATACGTACTTTTGTTCTATGCAAAAGAACACAACTTTTGTAATTTCGAAATTGATATTTTATTTTGGATCCCTACTTTTGTTTTACAAAAAGAACTCAATTTTTAGTAATTTGGATTTTTATATTTTATTCTCGATATGTACATTGGTTTTATGCAAAAGAACTCAATTTTTTGTAATTTCGAAATTTATATTTTATTTTGGATCCTCTCTTTGTTTTACCAAGAGAACTCAATTTATAGTAATTTGATATTTATATTTTATTTTCGATCCAGTACTTTTGTTTTACAAAAAGAATTCAATTTTTAATAATTTCGAAATTGATATATTATTTTTCATTCGTAGTTTTGTTTTACAAAAAGAAACTCAATATTTCATAATTTTGAAATTTATATTTTATTCTCGATACGTACTTTTGTTCTATGCAAAAGAACACAACTTTTTGTAATTTCGAAATTGATATTTTATTTTGGATCCCTACTTTTGTTTTACAAAAGAACTCAATTTTTAGTAATTTGGATTTTTATATTTTATTCTCGATATGTACATTGGTTTTATGCAAAAGAACTCAATTTTTTGTAATTTCGAAATTTATATTTTATTTTGGATCCCTCTTTTGTTTTACCAAGAGAACTCAATTTATAGTAATTTGGATATTTATATTTTATTTTCGATCCGTACTTTTGTTTTACAAAAAGAATTCAATTTTTAACAAATTCGAAATTGATATATTATTTTTCATTCGTAGTTTTGTTTTAATAAAAGGAAACTCAATATTTCATAATTTTGAAATTTATATTTTATTCTCGATATCGATAGACACAATTTTTCGAAATTGATATTTTATTTTGGATCCCTACTTTTGTTTTACAAAAAGAACTCAATTTTTAGTAATTTGGATTTTTATATTTTATTCTCGATATGTACATTGGTTTTATGCAAAAGAACTCAATTTTTTGTAATTTCGAAATTTATATTTTATTTTGGATCCCCTTTTGTTTTACCAAGAGAACTCAATTTATAGTAATTTGGATATTTATATTTTATTTTCGATCCGTACTTTTGTTTTACAAAAAGAATTCAATTTTTAATAAATTCGAAATTGATATATTATTTTTCATTCGTAGTTTTGTTTTAATAAAAGGAAACTCAATATTTCATAATTTTGAAATTTATATTTTATTCTCGATACTGTTCATCGCACTTTTCTGAAATTGATATTTTATTTTGGATCCCTACTTTTGTTTTACAAAAAGAACTCAATTTTTAGTAATTTGGATTTTTATATTTTATTCTCGATATGTACATTGGTTTTATGCAAAAGAACTCAATTTTTTGTAATTTCGAAATTTATATTTTATTTTGGATCCCTCTTTGTTTTACCAAGAGAACTCAATTTATAGTAATTTGGATATTTATATTTTATTTTCGATCCGTACTTTTGTTTTACAAAAAGAATTCAATTTTTAATAATTTCGAAATTGATATATTATTTTTCATTCGTAGTTTTGTTTTACAAAAAGAAACTCAATATTTCATAATTTTGAAATTTATATTTTATTCTCGATACGTACTTTTGTTCTATGCAAAAGAACACAACTTTTTGTAATTTCGAAATTGATATTTTATTTTGGATCCCTACTTTTGTTTTACAAAAGAACTCAATTTTTAGTAATTTGGATTTTTATATTTTATTCTCGATATGTACATTGGTTTTATGCAAAAGAACTCAATTTTTTGTAATTTCGAAATTTATATTTTATTTTGGATCCCTCTTTTGTTTTACCAAGAGAACTCAATTTATAGTAATTTGGATATTTATATTTTATTTTCGATCCGTACTTTTGTTTTACAAAAAGAATTCAATTTTTAACAAATTCGAAATTGATATATTATTTTTCATTCGTAGTTTTGTTTTAATAAAAAGAAACTCAATATTTCATAATTTTGAAATTTATATTTTATTCGATCGTACTTTTTTTACAAAGAACACAATTTTGTAATTCGAAATTGATATTTTATTTTGGATCCCTACTTTTGTTTTACAAAAAGAACTCAATTTTTAGTAATTTGGATTTTTATATTTTATTCTCGATATGTACATTGGTTTTATGCAAAAGAACTCAATTTTTTGTAATTTCGAAATTTATATTTTATTTTGGATCCCTCTTTTGTTTTACCAAGAGAACTCAATTTATAGTAATTTGGATATTTATATTTTATTTTCGATCCGTACTTTTGTTTTACAAAAAGAATTCAATTTTTAATAAATTCGAAATTGATATATTATTTTTCATTCGTAGTTTTGTTTTACATAAAAGGAAACTCAATATTTCATAATTTTGAAATTTATATTTTATTCTCGTATTTTGTCATGCAGAATACAATTTTTTCGAAATTGATATTTTATTTTGGATCCCTACTTTTGTTTTACAAAAAGAACTCAATTTTTAGTAATTTGGATTTTTATATTTTATTCTCGATATGTACATTGGTTTTATGCAAAAGAACTCAATTTTTTGTAATTTCGAAATTTATATTTTATTTTGGATCCCTCTTTTGTTTTACCAAGAGAACTCAATTTATAGTAATTTGGATATTTATATTTTATTTTCGATCCGTACTTTTGTTTTACAAAAGATTTCAATTTTTAATAATTTCAAAATTGATATATTATTTTTCATTCAGTAGTTTTGTTTTACAAAAAGAAACTCAATATTTCATAATTTTGAAATTTATATTTTATTCTCGATACGTACTTTTGTTCTATGCAAAAGAACACAACTTTTTGTAATTTCGAAATTGATATTTTATTTTGGATCCCTACTTTTGTTTTACAAAAGAACTCAATTTTTAGTAATTTGGATTTTTATATTTTATTCTCGATATGTACATTGGTTTTATGCAAAAGAACTCAATTTTTTGTAATTTCGAAATTTATATTTTATTTTGGATCCCTCTTTTGTTTTACCAAGAGAACTCAATTTATAGTAATTTGGATATTTATATTTTATTTTCGATCCGTACTTTTGTTTTACAAAAGAATTCAATTTTTAATAATTTCAAAATTGATATATTATTTTTCATTCGTAGTTTTGTTTTACAAAAAGAAACTCAATATTTCATAATTTTGAAATTTATATTTTATTCTCGATACGTACTTTTGTTCTATGCAAAAGAACACAATTTTTTGTAATTTCGAAATTGATATTTTATTTTGGATCCCTACTTTTGTTTTACAAAAAGAACTCAATTTTTAGTAATTTGGATTTTTATATTTTATTCTCGATATGTACATTGGTTTTATGCAAAAGAACTCAATTTTTTGTAATTTCGAAATTTATATTTTATTTTGGATCCCCTCTTTGTTTTACCAAGAGAACTCAATTTATAGTAATTTGGATATTTATATTTTATTTTCGATCCGTACTTTTGTTTTACAAAAAGAATTCAATTTTTAACAAATTCGAAATTGATATATTATTTTTCATTCGTAGTTTTGTTTTAATAAAAGGAAACTCAATATTTCATAATTTTGAAATTTGTATTTTATTCTCGATACGTACTTTTCGAAATTGATATTTTATTTTGGATCCCTACTTTTGTTTTACAAAAGAACTCAATTTTTAGTAATTTGGATTTTTATATTTTATTCTCGATATG
Organism: Lablab purpureus; assembly: GCA_030347555.1. Lineage (NCBI taxonomy): Eukaryota > Viridiplantae > Streptophyta > Magnoliopsida > Fabales > Fabaceae > Lablab > Lablab purpureus. Next base: position 12,451,847 of record CM059255.1, read on the forward strand.
TACATTGGTTTTATGCAAAAGAACTCAATTTTTTGTAATTTCGAAATTTATATTTTATTTTGGATCCCTCTTTGTTTTACCAAGAGAACTCAATTTATAGTAATTTGGATATTTATATTTTATTTTCGATCCAGTACTTTTGTTTTACAAAAAGAATTCAATTTTTAACAAATTCGAAATTGATATATTATTTTTCATTCGTAGTTTTGTTTTAATAAAAGGAAACTCAATATTTCATAATTTTGAAATTTATATTTTATTCTCGATACGTATGCAAAAGAACACAATTTTGTACTCGAAATTGATATTTTATTTTGGATCCCTACTTTTGTTTTACAAAAAGAACTCAATTTTTAGTAATTTGGATTTTTATATTTTATTCTCGATATGTACATTGGTTTTATGCAAAAGAACTCAATTTTTTGTAATTTCGAAATTTATATTTTATTTTGGATCCCTCTTTTGTTTTACCAAGAGAACTCAATTTATAGTAATTTGGATATTTATATTTTATTTTCGATCCGTACTTTTGTTTTACAAAAGATTTCAATTTTAATAATTTCAAAATTGATATATTATTTTTCATTCGTAGTTTTGTTTTACAAAAAGAAACTCAATATTTCATAATTTTGAAATTTATATTTTATTCTCGATACGTACTTTTGTTCTATGCAAAAGAACACAACTTTTTGTAATTTCGAAATTGATATTTTATTTTGGATCCCTACTTTTGTTTTACAAAAAGAACTCAATTTTTAGTAATTTGGATTTTTATATTTTATTCTCGATATGTACATTGGTTTTATGCAAAAGAACTCAATTTTTTGTAATTTCGAAATTTATATTTTATTTTGGATCCCTCTTTTGTTTTACCAAGAGAACTCAATTTATAGTAATTTGGATATTTATATTTTATTTTCGATCCGTACTTTTGTTTTACAAAAGAATTCAATTTTTAATAATTTCAAAATTGATATATTATTTTTCATTCGTAGTTTTGTTTTACAAAAAGAAACTCAATATTTCATAATTTTGAAATTTATATTTTATTCTCGATACGTACTTTTGTTCTATGCAAAAGAACACAATTTTTTGTAATTTCGAAATTGATATTTTATTTTGGATCCCTACTTTTGTTTTACAAAAAGAACTCAATTTTTAGTAATTTGGATTTTTATATTTTATTCTCGATATGTACATTGGTTTTATGCAAAAGAACTCAATTTTTTGTAATTTCGAAATTTATATTTTATTTTGGATCCCTCTTTTGTTTTACCAAGAGAACTCAATTTATAGTAATTTGGATATTTATATTTTATTTTCGATCCGTACTTTTGTTTTACAAAAAGAATTCAATTTTTAACAAATTCGAAATTGATATATTATTTTTCATTCGTAGTTTTGTTTTAATAAAAGGAAACTCAATATTTCATAATTTTGAAATTTGTATTTTATTCTCGATACGTACTTTTCGAAATTGATATTTTATTTTGGATCCCTACTTTTGTTTTACAAAAAGAACTCAATTTTTAGTAATTTGGATTTTTATATTTTATTCTCGATATGTACATTGGTTTTATGCAAAAGAACTCAATTTTTTGTAATTTCGAAATTTATATTTTATTTTGGATCCCTCTTTGTTTTACCAAGAGAACTCAATTTATAGTAATTTGGATATTTATATTTTATTTTCGATCCGTACTTTTGTTTTACAAAAGAATTCAATTTTTAACAAATTCGAAATTGATATATTATTTTTCATTCGTAGTTTTGTTTTAATAAAAGGAAACTCAATATTTCATAATTTTGAAATTTATATTTTATTCTCGATACGTACTTTTCGAAATTGATATTTTATTTTGGATCCCTACTTTTGTTTTACAAAAAGAACTCAATTTTTAGTAATTTGGATTTTTATATTTTATTCTCGATATGTACATTGGTTTTATGCAAAAGAACTCAATTTTTTGTAATTTCGAAATTTATATTTTATTTTGGATCCCCTTTTGTTTTACCAAGAGAACTCAATTTATAGTAATTTGGATATTTATATTTTATTTTCGATCCGTATTTTTGTTTTACAAAAAGAATTCAATTTTTAACAAATTCGAAATTGATATATTATTTTTCATTCGTAGTTTTGTTTTAATAAAAGGAAACTCAATATTTCATAATTTTGAAATTTATATTTTATTCTCGATACGTACTTTTCGAAATTGATATTTTATTTTGGATCCCTACTTTTGTTTTACAAAAGAACTCAATTTTTAGTAATTTGGATTTTTATATTTTATTCTCGATATGTATATTGGTTTTATGCAAAAGAACTCAATTTTTTGTAATTTCGAAATTTATATTTTATTTTGGATCCCCTCTTTGTTTTACCAAGAGAACTCAATTTATAGTAATTTGGATATTTATATTTTATTTTCGATCCGTACTTTTGTTTTACAAAAGAATTCAATTTTTAACAAATTCGAAATTGATATATTATTTTTCATTCGTAGTTTTGTTTTAATAAAAGGAAACTCAATATTTCATAATTTTGAAATTTATATTTTATTCTCGATACATGCACTTTTCGAAATTGATATTTTATTTTGGATCCCTACTTTTGTTTTACAAAAAGAACTCAATTTTTAGTAATTTGGATTTTTATATTTTATTCTCGATATGTACATTGGTTTTATGCAAAAGAACTCAATTTTTTGTAATTTCGAAATTTATATTTTATTTTGGATCCCTCTTTTGTTTTACCAAGAGAACTCAATTTATAGTAATTTGGATATTTATATTTTATTTTCGATCCGTACTTTTGTTTTACAAAAAGAATTCAATTTTTAATAATTTCGAAATTGATATATTATTTTTCATTCGTAGTTTTGTTTTACAAAAAGAAACTCAATATTTCATAATTTTGAAATTTATATTTTATTCTCGATACGTATTCTTTGTTCTATGCAAAAGAACACAATTTTTTGTAATTTCGAAATTGATATTTTATTTTGGATCCCTACTTTTGTTTTACAAAAAGAACTCAATTTTTAGTAATTTGGATTTTTATATTTTATTCTCGATATGTACATTGGTTTTATGCAAAAGAACTCAATTTTTTGTAATTTCGAAATTTATATTTTATTTTGGATCCCTCTTTTGTTTTACCAAGAGAACTCAATTTATAGTAATTTGATATTTATATTTTATTTTCGATCCGTACTTTTGTTTTACAAAAAGAATTCAATTTTTAATAATTTCGAAATTGATATATTATTTTTCATTCGTAGTTTTGTTTTACAAAAAGAAACTCAATATTTCATAATTTTGAAATTTATATTTTATTCTCGATACGTACTTTTGTTCTATGCAAAAGAACACAATTTTTTGTAATTTCGAAATTGATATTTTATTTTGGATCCCTACTTTTGTTTTACAAAAAGAACTCAATTTTTAGTAATTTGGATTTTTATATTTTATTCTCGATATGTACATTGGTTTTATGCAAAAGAACTCAATTTTTTGTAATTTCGAAATTTATATTTTATTTTGGATCCCCTCTTTGTTTTACCAAGAGAACTCAATTTATAGTAATTTGGATATTTATATTTTATTTTCGATCCGTACTTTTGTTTTACAAAAAGAATTCAATTTTTAATAATTTCGAAATTGATATATTATTTTTCATTCGTAGTTTTGTTTTACAAAAAGAAACTCAATATTTCATAATTTTGAAATTTATATTTTATTCTCGATACGTACTTTTGTTCTATGCAAAAGAACACAATTTTTTGTAATTTCGAAATTGATATTTTATTTTGGATCCCTACTTTGGTTTTACAAAAGAACTCAATTTTTAGTAATTTGGAAATTTATAGTTTATTCTCGATATGTACTTTGGTTTTATGCAAAAGAACTCAATTTTTTGTAATTTCGAAATTTTATATTTTACTTTGGATCGCTACTTTTATTTTACAAGGAGAACTCAATTTATAGTAATTTGGATATTTATATTTTATTTTCGATCCGTACTTTTGTTTTACAAAAAGAATTCAATTTTTAATAATTTCGAAATTGATATATTATTTTTCATTCGTAGTTTTGTTTTACAAAAAAGAAACTCAATATTTCATAATTTTGAAATTTATATTTTATTCTCGATACGTACTTTTGTTCTATGCAAAAGAACACAACTTTTTGTAATTTCGAAATTGATATTTTATTTTGGATCCCTACTTTTGTTTTACAAAAAGAACTCAATTTTTAGTAATTTGGATTTTTATATTTTATTCTCGATATGTACTTTGGTTTTATGCAAAAGAACTCAATTTTTTGTAATTTCGAAATTTTATATTTTACTTTGGATCGCTACTTTTATTTTACAAGGAGAACTCAATTTATAGTAATTTGATATTTATATTTTATTTTCGATCCGTACTTTTGTTTTACAAAAGAATTCAATTTTTAATAATTTCAAAATTGATATATTATTTTTCATTCGTAGTTTTGTTTTACAAAAAGAAACTCAATATTTCATAATTTTGAAATTTATATTTTATTCTCGATACGTACTTTTGTTCTATGCAAAAGAACACAACTTTTTGTAATTTCGAAATTGATATTTTATTTTGGATCCCTACTTTTGTTTTACAAAAAGAACTCAATTTTTAGTAATTTGGATTTTTATATTTTATTCTCGATATGTACTTTGGTTTTATGCAAAAGAACTCAATTTTTTGTAATTTCGAAATTTTATATTTTACTTTGGATCGCTACTTTTATTTTACAAGGAGAACTCAATTTATAGTAATTTGGATATTTATATTTTATTTTCGATCCGTACTTTTGTTTTACAAAAGAATTCAATTTTTAATAATTTCGAAATTGATATATTATTTTTCATTCGTAGTTTTGTTTTACAAAAAGAAACTCAATATTTCATAATTTTGAAATTTATATTTTATTCTCGATACGTACTTTTGTTCTATGCAAAAGAACACAATTTTTTGTAATTTCGAAATTGATATTTTATTTTGGATCCCTACTTTTGTTTTACAAAAAGAACTCAATTTTTAGTAATTTGGATTTTTATATTTTATTCTCGATATGTACATTGGTTTTATGCAAAAGAACTCAATTTTTTGTAATTTCGAAATTTATATTTTATTTTGGATCCCTCTTTTGTTTTACCAAGAGAACTCAATTTATAGTAATTTGGATATTTATATTTTATTTTCGATCCGTACTTTTGTTTTACAAAAAGAATTCAATTTTTAACAAATTCGAAATTGATATATTATTTTTCATTCGTAGTTTTGTTTTAATAAAAGGAAACTCAATATTTCATAATTTTGAAATTTATATTTTATTCTCGATACGTACTTTTCGAAATTGATATTTTATTTTGGATCCCTACTTTTGTTTTACAAAAAGAACTCAATTTTTAGTAATTTGGATTTTTATATTTTATTCTCGATATGTACATTGGTTTTATGCAAAAGAACTCAATTTTTTGTAATTTCGAAATTTATATTTTATTTTGGATCCCCTTTTGTTTTACCAAGAGAACTCAATTTATAGTAATTTGGATATTTATATTTTATTTTCGATCCGTACTTTTGTTTTACAAAAAGAATTCAATTTTTAACAAATTCGAAATTGATATATTATTTTTCATTCGTAGTTTTGTTTTAATAAAAGGAAACTCAATATTTCATAATTTTGAAATTTATATTTTATTCTCGATACGTACTTTTCGAAATTGATATTTTATTTTGGATCCCTACTTTTGTTTTACAAAAAGAACTCAATTTTTAGTAATTTGGATTTTTATATTTTATTCTCGATATGTACATTGGTTTTATGCAAAAGAACTCAATTTTTGTAATTTCGAAATTTATATTTTATTTTGGATCCCCTCTTTGTTTTACCAAGAGAACTCAATTTATAGTAATTTGGATATTTATATTTTATTTTCGATCCGTACTTTTGTTTTACAAAAAGAATTCAATTTTTAATAATTTCGAAATTGATATATTATTTTTCATTCGTAGTTTTGTTTTACAAAAAGAAACTCAATATTTCATAATTTTGAAATTTATATTTTATTCTCGATACGTACTTTTGTTCTATGCAAAAGAACACAATTTTTTGTAATTTCGAAATTGATATTTTATTTTGGATCCCTACTTTTGTTTTACAAAAAGAACTCAATTTTTAGTAATTTGGATTTTTATATTTTATTCTCGATATGTACATTGGTCTTATGCAAAAGAACTCAATTTTTTGTAATTTCGAAATTTATATTTTATTTTGATCCCTCTTTTGTTTTACCAAGAGAACTCAATTTATAGTAATTTGATATTTATATTTTATTTTCGATCCGTACTTTTGTTTTACAAAAGAATTCAATTTTTAATAATTTCGAAATTGATATATTATTTTTCATTCGTAGTTTTGTTTTACAAAAAGAAACTCAATATTTCATAATTTTGAAATTTATATTTTATTCTCGATACGTACTTTTGTTCTATGCAAAAGAACACAATTTTTTGTAATTTCGAAATTGATATTTTATTTTGGATCCCTACTTTTGTTTTACAAAAGAACTCAATTTTTAGTAATTTGGATTTTTATATTTTATTCTCGATATGTACATTGGTTTTATGCAAAAGAACTCAATTTTTTGTAATTTCGAAATTTATATTTTATTTTGGATCCCTCTTTTGTTTTACCAAGAGAACTCAATTTATAGTAATTTGGATATTTATATTTTATTTTCGATCCGTACTTTTGTTTTACAAAAAGAATTCAATTTTTAATAATTTCGAAATTGATATATTATTTTTCATTCGTAGTTTTGTTTTACAAAAAGAAACTCAATATTTCATAATTTTGAAATTTATATTTTATTCTCGATACGTACTTTTGTTCTATGCAAAAGAACACAATTTTTTGTAATTTCGAAATTGATATTTTATTTTGGATCCCTACTTTTGTTTTACAAAAAGAACTCAATTTTTAGTAATTTGGAAATTTATAGTTTATTCTCGATATGTACTTTGGTGTTATGCAAAAGAACTCAATTTTTTGTAATTTCGAAATTTTATATTTTACTTTGGATCGCTACTTTTATTTTACAAGGAGAACTCAATTTATAGTAATTTGGATATTTATATTTTATTTTCGATCCGTACTTTTGTTTTACAAAAGAATTCAATTTTTAATAATTTCGAAATTGATATATTATTTTTCATTCGTAGTTTTGTTTTACAAAAAGAAACTCAATATTTCATAATTTTGAAATTTATATTTTATTCTCGATACGTACTTTTGTTCTATGCAAAAGAACACAATTTTTTGTAATTTCGAAATTGATATTTTATTTTGGATCCCTACTTTTGTTTTACAAAAAGAACTCAATTTTTAGTAATTTGGATTTTTATATTTTATTCTCGATATGTACATTGGTTTTATGCAAAAGAACTCAATTTTTTGTAATTTCGAAATTTATATTTTATTTTGGATCCCTCTTTGTTTTACCAAGAGAACTCAATTTATAGTAATTTGGATATTTATATTTTATTTTCGATCCGTACTTTTGTTTTACAAAAAGAATTCAATTTTTAATAATTTCGAAATTGATATATTATTTTTCATTCGTAGTTTTGTTTTACAAAAAGAAACTCAATATTTCATAATTTTGAAATTTATATTTTATTCTCGATACGTACTTTTGTTCTATGCAAAAGAACACAATTTTTTGTAATTTCGAAATTGATATTTTATTTTGGATCCCTACTTTGGTTTTACAAAAGAACTCAATTTTTAGTAATTTGGAAATTTATAGTTTATTCTCGATATGTACTTTGGTTTTATGCAAAAGAACTCAATTTTTTGTAATTTCGAAATTTTATATTTTACTTTGGATCGCTACTTTTATTTTACAAGGAGAACTCAATTTATAGTAATTTGGATATTTATATTTTATTTTCGATCCGTACTTTTGTTTTACAAAAAGAATTCAATTTTTAATAATTTCGAAATTGATATATTATTTTTCATTCGTAGTTTTGTTTTACAAAAAGAAACTCAATATTTCATAATTTTGAAATTTATATTTTATTCTCGATACGTACTTTTGTTCTATGCAAAAGAACACAACTTTTTGTAATTTCGAAATTGATATTTTATTTTGGATCCCTACTTTTGTTTTACAAAAAGAACTCAATTTTTAGTAATTTGGATTTTTATATTTTATTCTCGATATGTACATTGGTTTTATGCAAAAGAACTCAATTTTTTGTAATTTCGAAATTTATATTTTATTTTGGATCCCTCTTTTGTTTTACCAAGAGAACTCAATTTATAGTAATTTGGATATTTATATTTTATTTTCGATCCGTACTTTTGTTTTACAAAAAGAATTCAATTTTTAATAATTTCGAAATTGATATATTATTTTTCATTCGTAGTTTTGTTTTACAAAAAGAAACTCAATATTTCATAATTTTGAAATTTATATTTTATTCTCGATACGTACTTTTGTTCTATGCAAAAGAACACAATTTTTTGTAATTTCGAAATTGATATTTTATTTTGGATCCCTACTTTGGTTTTACAAAAAGAACTCAATTTTTAGTAATTTGGAAATTTATAGTTTATTCTCGATATGTACTTTGGTTTTATGCAAAAGAACTCAATTTTTTGTAATTTCGAAATTTTATATTTTACTTTGGATCGCTACTTTTATTTTACAAGGAGAACTCAATTTATAGTAATTTGGATATTTATATTTTATTTTCGATCCGTACTTTTGTTTTACAAAAGAATTCAATTTTTAATAATTTCGAAATTGATATATTATTTTTCATTCGTAGTTTTGTTTTACAAAAAGAAACTCAATATTTCATAATTTTGAAATTTATATTTTATTCTCGATACGTACTTTTGTTCTATGCAAAAGAACACAACTTTTTGTAATTTCGAAATTGATATTTTATTTTGGATCCCTACTTTTGTTTTACAAAAGAACTCAATTTTTAGTAATTTGGATTTTTATATTTTATTCTCGATATGTACATTGGTTTTATGCAAAAGAACTCAATTTTTTGTAATTTCGAAATTTATATTTTATTTTGGATCCCTCTTTGTTTTACCAAGAGAACTCAATTTATAGTAATTTGGATATTTATATTTTATTTTCGATCCGTACTTTTGTTTTACAAAAGAATTCAATTTTTAATAATTTCGAAATTGATATATTATTTTTCATTCGTAGTTTTGTTTTACAAAATAGAAACTCAATATTTCATAATTTTGAAATTTATATTTTATTCTCGATACGTACTTTTGTTCTATGCAAAAGAACACAACTTTTTGTAATTTCGAAATTGATATTTTATTTTGGATCCCTACTTTTGTTTTACAAAAAGAACTCAATTTTTAGTAATTTGGATTTTTATATTTTATTCTCGATATGTACTTTGGTTTTATGCAAAAGAACTCAATTTTTTGTAATTTCAAATTTTATATTTTACTTTGGATCGCTACTTTTATTTTACAAGGAGAACTCAATTTATAGTAATTTGGATATTTATATTTTATTTTCGATCCGTACTTTTGTTTTACAAAAGAATTCAATTTTTAATAATTTCGAAATTGATATATTATTTTTCATTCGTAGTTTTGTTTTACAAAAAGAAACTCAATATTTCATAATTTTGAAATTTATATTTTATTCTCGATACGTACTTTTGTTCTATGCAAAAGAACACAACTTTTTGTAAATTTGAAATTGATATTTTATTTTGGATCCCTACTTTTGTTTTACAAAAAGAACTCAATTTTTAGTAATTTGGATTTTTATATTTTATTCTCGATATGTACATTGGTTTTATGCAAAAGAACTCAATTTTTTGTAATTTCGAAATTTATATTTTATTTTGGATCCCCTTTTGTTTTACCAAGAGAACTCAATTTATAGTAATTTGGATATTTATATTTTATTTTCGATCCGTACTTTTGTTTTACAAAAAGAATTCAATTTTTAATAATTTCAAATTGATATATTATTTTTCATTCGTAGTTTTGTTTTACAAAAAGAAACTCAATATTTCATAATTTTGAAATTTATATTTTATTCTCGATACGTACTTTTGTTCTATGCAAAAGAACACAATTTTTTGTAATTTCGAAATTGATATTTTATTTTGGATCCCTACTTTTGTTTTACAAAAAGAACTCAATTTTTAGTAATTTGGATTTTTATATTTTATTCTCGATATGTACATTGGTTTTATGCTAAAGAACTCAATTTTTTGTAATTTCGAAATTTATATTTTATTTTGGATCCCCTTTTGTTTTACCAAGAGAACTCAATTTATAGTAATTTGGATATTTATATTTTATTTTCGATCCGTACTTTTGTTTTACAAAAAGAATTCAATTTTTAATAATTTCGAAATTGATATATTATTTTTCATTCGTAGTTTTGTTTTACAAAAAGAAACTCAATATTTCATAATTTTGAAATTTATATTTTATTCTCGATACGTACTTTTGTTCTATGCAAAAGAACACAATTTTTTGTAATTTCGAAATTGATATTTTATTTTGGATCCCTACTTTTGTTTTACAAAAGAACTCAATTTTTAGTAATTTGGATTTTTATATTTTATTCTCGATATGTACATTGGTTTTATGCTAAAGAACTCAATTTTTTGTAATTTCGAAATTTATATTTTATTTTGGATCCCCTTTTTGTTTTACCAAGAGAACTCAATTTATAGTAATTTGGATATTTATATTTTATTTTCGATCCGTACTTTTGTTTTACAAAAGAATTCAATTTTTAATAATTTCGAAATTGATATATTATTTTTCATTCGTAGTTTTGTTTTACAAAAAAGAAACTCAATATTTCATAATTTTGAAATTTATATTTTATTCTCGATACGTACTTTTGTTCTATGCAAAAGAACACAATTTTTTGTAATTTCGAAATTGATATTTTATTTTGGATCCCTACTTTTGTTTTACAAAAAGAACTCAACTTTTAGTAATTTGGAAATTTATAGTTTATTCTCGATATGTACATTGGTTTTATGCAAAAGAACTCAATTTTTGTAATTTCGAAATTTTATATTTTACTTTGGATCGCTACTTTTATTTTACCAAGGAGAACTCAATTTATAGTAATTTGGATATTTATATTTTATTTTCGATCCGTACTTTTGTTTTACAAAAGAATTCAATTTTTAATAATTTCGAAATTGATATATTATTTTTCATTCGTAGTTTTGTTTTACAAAAAGAAACTCAATATTTCATAATTTTGAAATTTATATTTTATTCTCGATACGTACTTTTGTTCTATGCAAAAGAACACAATTTTTTGTAATTTCGAAATTGATATTTTATTTTGGATCCCTACTTTTGTTTTACAAAAAGAACTAACTTTTAGTAATTTGGAAATTTATAGTTTATTCTCGATATGTACATTGGTTTTATGCAAAAGAACTCAATTTTTTGTAATTTCGAAATTTTATATTTTACTTTGGATCGCTACTTTTATTTTACAAGGAGAACTCAATTTATAGTAATTTGGATATTTATATTTTATTTTCGATCCAGTACTTTTGTTTTACAAAAGAATTCAATTTTTAATAATTTCGAAATTGATATATTATTTTTCATTCGTAGTTTTGTTTTACAAAAAGAAACTCAATATTTCATAATTTTGAAATTTATATTTTATTCTCGATACGTACTTTTGTTCTATGCAAAAGAACACAATTTTTTGTAATTTCGAAATTGATATTTTATTTTGGATCCCTACTTTTGTTTTACAAAAAGAACTCAACTTTTAGTAATTTGGAAATTTATAGTTTATTCTCGATATGTACATTGGTTTTATGCAAAAGAACTCAATTTTTTGTAATTTCGAAATTTTATATTTTACTTTGGATCGCTACTTTTATTTTACAAGGAGAACTCAATTTATAGTAATTTGGATATTTATATTTTATTTTCGATCCGTACTTTTGTTTTACAAAAAGAATTCAATTTTTAATAATTTCGAAATTGATATATTATTTTTCATTCGTAGTTTTGTTTTACAAAATAGAAACTCAATATTTCATAATTTTGAAATTTATATTTTATTCTCGATACGTACTTTTGTTCTATGCAAAAGAACACAACTTTTTGTAATTTCGAAATTGATATTTTATTTTGGATCCCTACTTTTGTTTTACAAAAAGAACTAATTTTTAGTAATTTGGATTTTTATATTTTATTCTCGATATGTACTTTGGTTTTATGCAAAAGAACTCAATTTTTTGTAATTTCGAAATTTTATATTTTACTTTGGATCGCTACTTTTATTTTACAAGGAGAACTCAATTTATAGTAATTTGGATATTTATATTTTATTTTCGATCCGTACTTTTGTTTTACAAAAGAATTCAATTTTTAATAATTTCGAAATTGATATATTATTTTTCATTCGTAGTTTTGTTTTACAAAAAGAAACTCAATATTTCATAATTTTGAAATTTATATTTTATTCTCGATACGTACTTTTGTTCTATGCAAAAGAACACAACTTTTTGTAAATTTGAAATTGATATTTTATTTTGGATCCCTACTTTTGTTTTACAAAAAGAACTCAATTTTTAGTAATTTGGATTTTTATATTTTATTCTCGATATGTACATTGGTTTTATGCAAAAGAACTCAATTTTTTGTAATTTCGAAATTTATATTTTATTTTGGATCCCCTTTTGTTTTACCAAGAGAACTCAATTTATAGTAATTTGGATATTTATATTTTATTTTCGATCCGTACTTTTGTTTTACAAAAGAATTCAATTTTTAATAATTTCGAAATTGATATATTATTTTTCATTCGTAGTTTTGTTTTACAAAAAGAAACTCAATATTTCATAATTTTGAAATTTATATTTTATTCTCGATACGTACTTTTGTTCTATGCAAAAGAACACAATTTTTTGTAATTTCGAAATTGATATTTTATTTTGGATCCCTACTTTTGTTTTACAAAAGAACTCAATTTTTAGTAATTTGGATTTTTATATTTTATTCTCGATATGTACATTGGTTTTATGCTAAAGAACTCAATTTTTTGTAATTTCGAAATTTATATTTTATTTTGGATCCCTCTTTTGTTTTACCAAGAGAACTCAATTTATAGTAATTTGGATATTTATATTTTATTTTCGATCCGTACTTTTGTTTTACAAAAGAATTCAATTTTTAATAATTTCGAAATTGATATATTATTTTTCATTCGTAGTTTTGTTTTACAAAAAGAAACTCAATATTTCATAATTTTGAAATTTATATTTTATTCTCGATACGTACTTTTGTTCTATGCAAAAGAACACAATTTTTTGTAATTTCGAAATTGATATTTTATTTTGGATCCCTACTTTTGTTTTACAAAAAGAACTCAATTTTTAGTAATTTGGATTTTTATATTTTATTCTCGATATGTACATTGGTTTTATGCTAAAGAACTCAATTTTTTGTAATTTCGAAATTTATATTTTATTTTGGATCCCCTCTTTGTTTTACCAAGAGAACTCAATTTATAGTAATTTGGATATTTATATTTTATTTTCGATCCAGTACTTTTGTTTTACAAAAGAATTCAATTTTTAATAATTTCGAAATTGATATATTATTTTTCATTCGTAGTTTTGTTTTACAAAAAGAAACTCAATATTTCATAATTTTGAAATTTATATTTTATTCTCGATACGTACTTTTGTTCTATGCAAAAGAACACAATTTTTTGTAATTTCGAAATTGATATTTTATTTTGGATCCCTACTTTTGTTTTACAAAAGAACTAACTTTTAGTAATTTGGAAATTTATAGTTTATTCTCGATATGTACATTGGTTTTATGCAAAAGAACTCAATTTTTTGTAATTTCGAAATTTTATATTTTACTTTGGATCGCTACTTTTATTTTACAAGGAGAACTCAATTTATAGTAATTTGGATATTTATATTTTATTTTCGATCCGTACTTTTGTTTTACAAAAAGAATTCAATTTTTAATAATTTCGAAATTGATATATTATTTTTCATTCGTAGTTTTGTTTTACAAAAAAGAAACTCAATATTTCATAATTTTGAAATTTATATTTTATTCTCGATACGTACTTTTGTTCTATGCAAAAGAACACAATTTTTTGTAATTTCGAAATTGATATTTTATTTTGGATCCCTACTTTTGTTTTACAAAAAGAACTAACTTTTAGTAATTTGGAAATTTATAGTTTATTCTCGATATGTACATTGGTTTTATGCAAAAGAACTCAATTTTTTGTAATTTCGAAATTTATACACTTTTATTATTTTCAAAAAAAATTTCATTTGAATTATAAAGGACAAAGTTTCTATACAAACCATTTTTACAACAATAAAAGTATGCAATTTGCCCATAAAGTCTAGCACACATGGTAGAATGTCCATTCAAGTCCTTAGAATATACAAAAAGATTAGAAACATTTCTACAATCATTTTCTTCCATGTTTGTGCTTTTGTCTTCTAAGATCTCCTCTTCCTCTCCCCATTGTTTTTTCCATTGTTCTTTAATATGCAAATCTTCACTAGGCAACAAATCAATTGAATTTACATGAATAATAAGTTTAGGAGAAGTAATAGATTCAGAATTAGAAATAGGAGAAGGAATTAAAGTTGTAGAATCTCCCTTTAAAGATTTTTCTTCAACAATCTCTTTGGATGATTCGGAATGTAGTTCCTCCATTTCTTTTTCCTGTCTTTCTTTTTCTTCCCTTTCTTTCTCCTCTTTTTCTTTTCTTTCTTTATCCTCTTTTTCTTTCCTTTCTTTCTCCTCTTTTTCTTTTTTCTCTTTTTCCATCTTCTCTTTTTCTCTCAATTCTTTCTTTTCTCTCTTTCTCAATTCTTTGTAATAATCCTCCAAATCTTTCTCACTTATTGGTTTCCCATTAGGACATTGATGATAGGTATGTCCATATCCTTCACATGTGGAGCATATAATAGATCTAGTTTTAATCTTGGAGCTTGCTTTCTCTTTATATTTGTGCTCCTTATCTCCATACTTTTCACAATCTTTTTCAATGTAGGAAGAATTTCTTGAGTACATTTTCCTATAAGAAGGAACAAACTTATCTCTCATACACATTTGAAGATCATTCCATGAAGTAATGGCTAACCTCCTACCACTAAGAACTTCTTTCTTTATTTGGTTCCACCACACTAAAGCATATTGTTGAAATTCAAGAGTAATAAGTTGTACTTGAATTAAATCTTCAAAAGCATACATACTCAAAATTTGCTCAACTTTTGTTTCCCATTCAAAATATAAATTGGAATTACTATTCCCAAGAAATTTAGGGAATTTCACATTGCTTTTATTGAGCCTTTCTTCATACATGTCTCTTCCTCCTCTTCTTGCTTTATGTGTATGGTAATGATATTCATTTGATCCATCACTTTCAACTTGAGGAGCTCTTCTTTCTCTTCCTCCATCATATGCTTGCAAGTTGAGTTGGGTTACTTGCCTTGTAAGTTCTTCTACCTTTGCATAAATTTGTGCATACCTTGAAGACATTGTAGGAGAATTTACTTGGCTGGACACAAAAGAAAATTAACAAAACAACAACTAACAAAGAGAATTTGGTTAGATGAGTTAGGTAAAAGAAAACAATTATATGAGCTCTCAATTTTTTTTTTCAAGTGTATTTTGCTCTCAATCTCATAAAATTCCTCTCAACTCTCTAAAGTGCTTCTCTCACTTGCAACAATTACCTCTTGGAATGCTCAAGATGGTACTTCAATTCAAAGAATCCACTTAGTTATCAATTCAAGTGAAAGATGAAATGATTGGCCAAAGCACTTAGAATTTCAAGAAAATTATGACAACTTCAAGACAAAACTTTAGGAATTTTTGAAGACCAAAAACTAGAATAGGACAACAAAAGAGTAACTATCATGTGACAATTTGGAACAAATTAAAACAAGAAAAGCACCAAGAAAATTGGGAAAGATTACTCAACAAAATTTAGACAAATTCCTAATCAAAATCACTCATGAAAAGAAGTTCAATACTACCACAATGTTAGGATTAATTTGCCAAACCAATGATCAATCATTTAACAATGTATCTAGGCAAGGATTAAGAATTTTCTCATATATTTAGAAGCACATAAGTCTTGGCCTTATGTTTTTAATTTTCAGCCATGTATATTTTTTTTTACTTTGTTTTTTCTTTTTGTGTGCTTTTATGATCCAATGCCTAAACACAATTATCAAAATTTGATCTCACAAAGTTTGAACACTTAACCCCTATGTTTGGAGCCAATTGATCAATTCAATTCACAAGAAATCTCAAAAAGAAATTTAGACTAAACTAAATCAAGTAATACAAGAATTTGATGTAATGAAAACTTAACAAACATATGACTCAAAAACAAGAAAAGATGACTCAAACTAGTGGCAACCAAAGACTAATGAATGTCATTTTATCAAACACTTCATGTGCATCAATTAACAACAATTCATTAATCAAGATTAACCAAGAATTTGTGAACAAACAACCACACTAAAAAAAACAGATTTAGCAACTTTTTGTTTTTGCTGCAGATTTTTTTTTTTTCTGAAAAAATCAGATTCATGTTCTTGATGTTATAGACTCAAATACATCATGTTTGAAGCCTTAGAGCTTTGATACCAAATGATGGATGCCTAGGAGGCATTATAAGTATTGTAGGATCTATCAAACATGTGTATAGGCATATGGAATCAAAATAGCATGTATAATTGCATGGAAGAACATGAAATCACATTTTTCCCCAAATGTTAGGGTTCAAATTCGGCCCACACTTAGAAATTGCAAAACAATTCAATTCAACCGATTAAATTCAAGATAGAACCCATAGGAAGCCATAGAAGATCAAAACAAACATTTTAATCGGTGCAAATGGATGGAAATGGCAAAAAACGAAACCAGCCCCTTGTTGATGAATTTAATCGGTGCAAACTCAAGAAAATCAAGTTTTAAGATGTTTCAACCGATTAAAATCAAGATACATGTCATAGGAGGCCATAGGAAGTGAAAACAAACATTTTAATCGGTGGAAAATTGATTAAATGAAGAGTAAAGGTGCAGCTATGAAGAACATTCAAGAAAATGAAAAGAGAAAACATGGAGAAGACAAGAGAATGAAGAACACGCCACTTTCATAAAGAAAGATAAGTGCAAAGGACAATCACCACTTGAATTATGGAAAACTCAAGATAAGATTCTAGAAATGAGGCTTACCTCTTGAACTTCAAAGAGAATTAGCTCTTGCTCTCAATTAATCTTCAAAGTTATGTTACAAATGAGAGTTACACCCTTATATAGAGGGGAAAACGAAAATGCATGCACATGGGTGGAATTCTAAAAGGTTAGGCCATGTTTGGAAGATGCTCCAAAGCTTCCCAAACAAGGCCCTTGTTTTTGATACTATCCATGTATCCAAACAAGTAGCCTCTTATTTCTATTTCAAAGAAAAACACAAAACTAACTCTATTTTTATTTACAAGGAAATTACAAGAGTTATTAATATTTCTAATCTCTTCTTCAAGCTTCTTGTACATTCTCCTTGATTTTCTTCCTTCTTTTTCTTCAAAATTCTTTTTAAGCTCTTCTTTCATATTTTCCTTTTCTTATTTTCTTGTGGTGACTCCTCCTTGCATGGGTTGAGGTTCTTCATGAATTGAGATCACATCATTTTGGATCCCCTCTTTTGTTTTACCAAGAGAACTCAATTTATAGTAATTTGGATATTTATATTTTATTTTCGATCCAGTACTTTTGTTTTACAAAAAGAATTCAATTTTTAATAATTTCGAAATTGATATATTATTTTTCATTCGTAGTTTTGTTTTACAAAAAGAAACTCAATATTTCATAATTTTGAAATTTATATTTTATTCTCGATACGTACTTTTGTTCTATGCAAAAGAACACAATTTTTTGTAATTTCGAAATTGATATTTTATTTTGGATCCCTACTTTGGTTTTACAAAAAGAACTCAATTTTTAGTAATTTGGAAATTTATAGTTTATTCTCGATATGTACTTTGGTGTTATGCAAAAGAACTCAATTTTTTGTAATTTCGAAATTGATATTTTACTTTGGATCCCTACTTTTGTTTTACAAAGAGAACTCAATTTATAGTAATTTGGATATTTATATTTTATTTTCGATCCGTACTTTTGTTTTACAAAAAGAATTCAATTTTTAATAATTTCGAAATTGATATATTATTTTTCATCCGTAGTTTTGTTTTACAAAAAGAAACTCAATTTTTCATAATTTTGAAATTTATATTTTATTCTCGATACGTACTTTTGTTCTATGCAAAAGAACTCAATTTTTTGTAATTTCGAAATTGATATTTTATTTTGGATCCCTACTTTTGTTTTACAAAAAGAACTCAATTTTTAGTAACTTGGATATTTATATTTTATTCTCGATATGTACTTTGGTTTTATGCAAAAGAACTCAATTTTTTGTAATTTCGAAATTGATATTTTATTTTGGATCCCTACTCTTGTTTTATACAAAAGAACTCAATTTTTAGTAACTTGGATATTTATATTTTATTCTCGATATGTACTTTGGTTTTATGCAAAAGAACTCAATTTTTTGTAATTTCGAAATTGATATTTTATTTTGGATCCCTACTTTTGTTTTACAAAAGAACTCAATTTTTCGTGATTTGGATATTTATATTTTATTCTCGATATGTACTTTGGTTTTATGCAAAGGAACTCAATTTTTGTAATTTCGAAATTTATATTTTATTTTGGATCCCTACTTTTGTTTTACAAAGAGAACTTAATTTTTAGTAATTTGGATATTTATATTTTATTCTCTCGATATGTAATTTGTTTTATGCAAAAGAACTCAATTTTTGTAATTTCGAAATTTATATTTTGTTTTGGATCCCTACTTTTGTTTTACAAAAAGAACTCAATTTTTAGTAATTTGGATATTTATATTTTATTTTCGATCCGTACTTTTTGTTTTACAAAAGAATTCAATTTTTAGTAATTTCGAAATTGATATATTATTTTTCATCTCGTAGTTTTGTTTTACAAAAAGAAACTCAATTTTTCATAATTTTGAAATTTATATTTTATTTTCCATACGTCCTTTTTGTTTTATGCAAAAGAACTCAATTTTTTGTAATTTCGAAATTCGTATTTTATTTTGGATCCCTACTTTTTTGTTTTAGAAAAAGAACTCAACTTTTAGTAATTTGGATTTTTATATTTTATTTTCAATCTGTACTTTTGTTTTACAAAAAGGATTCAATTTTTAATAATTTTGAAATTGGTATATTATTTTTCATCCGTAGTTTTGTTTCACAAAAAGAAAGTCAATTTTTCATAATTTTGAAATTTATATTTGATTCTCGATACGTACTTTTGTTCTATGCAAAAGAACTCAATTTTTGTAATTTCGAAATTGATATTTTATTTTGGATCCCTACTTTTTGTTTTACAAAAAGAACTCAATTTTTAGTAACTTGGATATTTATATTTTATTCTCGATATGTACTTTGGTTTTATGCAAAAGAACTCAATTTTTTGTAATTTCGAAATTGATATTTTATTTTGGATCCCTACTCTTGTTTTATACAAAAAGAACTCAATTTTTAGTAACTTGGATATTTATATTTTATTCTCGATATGTACTTTGGTTTTATGCAAAAGAACTCAATTTTTTGTAATTTCGAAATTGATATTTTATTTTGGATCCCTACTTTTGTTTTACAAAAGAACTCAATTTTTTGTGATTTGGATATTTATATTTTATTCTCGATATGTACTTTGGTTTTATGCAAAGGAACTCAATTTTTTGTAATTTCGAAATTTATATTTTATTTTGGATCCCTACTTTTGTTTTACAAAGAGAACTTAATTTTTAGTAATTTGGATATTTATATTTTATTCTCTCGATATGTAATTTGTTTTATGCAAAAGAACTCAATTTTTTGTAATTTCGAAATTTATATTTTGTTTTGGATCCCTACTTTTGTTTTACAAAAAGAACTCAATTTTTAGTAATTTCGAAATTGATATATTATTTTTCATCCGTAGTTTTGTTTTACAAAAAGAAACTCAATTTTTCATAATTTTGAAATTTATATTTTATTTTCCATACGTCCTTTTGTTTTATGCAAAAGAACTCAATTTTTTGTAATTTCGAAATTTATATTTTATTTTGGATCCCTACTTTTTTGTTTTTGTTTTAGAAAAAGAACTCAACTTTTAGTAATTTGGATTTTTATATTTTATTTTCAATCTGTACTTTTGTTTTACAAAAAGGATTCAATTTTTAATAATTTTGAAATTGGTATATTATTTTTCATCCGTAGTTTTGTTTTACAAAAAAGAAAGTCAATTTTTCATAATTTTGAAATTTATATTTGATTCTCGATACGTACTTTTGTTCTATGCAAAAGAACTCAACTTTTTGTAATTTCGAAATTGATATTTTATTTTGGATCCCTACTTTTGTTTTACAAAAAGAACTCAATTTTTAGTAATTTGGATTTTTATATTTTATTCTCGATATGTACTTTGGTTTTATGCAAAAGAACTCAATTTTTTGTAATTTCGAAATTGATATTTTATTTTGGATCCCTACTCTTGTTTTATACAAAAAGAACTCAATTTTTAGTAACTTGGATATTTATATTTTATTCTCGATATGTACTTTGGTTTTATGCAAAAGAACTCAATTTTTTGTAATTTCGAAATTGATATTTTATTTTGTATCCCTACTTTTGTTTTACAAAAAGAACTCCATTTTTTGTAATTTGGATATTTATATTTTATTCTCGATATGTACTTTGGTTTTATGCAAAAGAACTCAATTTTTTGTAATTTCGAAATTTATATTTTATTTGGATCCCTACTTTGTTTTACAAAGAGAACTCAATTTTAGTAATTTGATTTTTATATTTTATTTTCAATCTGTACTTTTGTTTTACAAAAAGGATTCAATTTTTAATAATTTTGAAATTGGTATATTATTTTTCATCCGTAGTTTTGTTTCACAAAAAAGAAAGTCAATTTTTCATAATTTTGAAATTTATATTTGATTCTCGATACGTACTTTTGTTCTATGCAAAAGAACTCAATTTTTTGTAATTTCGAAATTGATATTTTATTTTGGATCCCTACTTTTGTTTTACAAAAGAACTCAATTTTTAGTAACTTGGATATTTATATTTTATTCTCGATATGTACTTTGGTTTTATGCAAAAGAACTCAATTTTTTGTAATTTCGAAATTGATATTTTATTTTGGATCCCTACTCTTGTTTTATACAAAAGAACTCAATTTTTAGTAACTTGGATATTTATATTTTATTCTCGATATGTACTTTGGTTTTATGCAAAAGAACTCAATTTTTTGTAATTTCGAAATTGATATTTTATTTTGGATCCCTACTTTTGTTTTACAAAAAGAACTCAATTTTTTGTGATTTGGATATTTATATTTTATTCTCGATATGTACTTTGGTTTTATGCAAAGGAACTCAATTTTTTGTAATTTCGAAATTTATATTTTATTTTGGATCCCTACTTTTGTTTTACAAAGAGAACTTAATTTTTAGTAATTTGGATATTTATATTTTATTCTCTCGATATGTAATTTGTTTTATGCAAAAGAACTCAATTTTTTGTAATTTCGAAATTTATATTTTGTTTTGGATCCCTACTTTTGTTTTACAAAAAGAACTCAATTTTTAGTAATTTGGATATTTATATTTTATTTTCGATCCGTACTTTTGTTTTACAAAAGAATTCAATTTTTAGTAATTTCGAAATTGATATATTATTTTTCATCTCAGTAGTTTTGTTTTACAAAAAAGAAACTCAATTTTTCATAATTTTGAAATTTATATTTTATTTTCCATACGCCCTTTTGTTTTATGCAAAAGAACTCAATTTTTTGTAATTTCGAAATTCATATTTTATTTTGGATCCCTACTTTTTTGTTTTAGAAAAAGAACTCAACTTTTAGTAATTTGGATTTTTATATTTTATTTTCAATCTGTACTTTTGTTTTACAAAAAGGATTCAATTTTTAATAATTTTGAAATTGGTATATTATTTTTCATCCGTAGTTTTGTTTCACAAAAAGAAAGTCAATTTTTCATAATTTTGAAATTTATATTTGATTCTCGATACGTACTTTTGTTCTATGCAAAAGAACTCAATTTTTTGTAATTTCGAAATTGATATTTTATTTTGATCCCTACTTTTTGTTTTACAAAAAGAACTCAATTTTTAGTAACTTGGATATTTATATTTTATTCTCGATATGTACTTTGGTTTTATGCAAAAGAACTCAATTTTTTGTAATTTCGAAATTGATATTTTATTTTGGATCCCTACTCTTGTTTTATACAAAAGAACTCAATTTTTAGTAACTTGGATATTTATATTTTATTCTCGATATGTACTTTGGTTTTATGCAAAAGAACTCAATTTTTTGTAATTTCGAAATTGATATTTTATTTTGGATCCCTACTTTTGTTTTACAAAAAGAACTCAATTTTTTGTGATTTGGATATTTATATTTTATTCTCGATATGTACTTTGGTTTTATGCAAAGGAACTCAATTTTTTGTAATTTCGAAATTTATATTTTATTTTGGATCCCTACTTTTGTTTTACAAAGAGAACTTAATTTTTAGTAATTTGGATATTTATATTTTATTCTCTCGATATGTAATTTGTTTTATGCAAAAGAACTCAATTTTTTGTAATTTCGAAATTTATATTTTGTTTTGGATCCCTACTTTTGTTTTACAAAAGAACTCAATTTTTAGTAATTTGGATATTTATATTTTATTTTCGATCCGTACTTTTGTTTTACAAAAAGAATTCAATTTTTAGTAATTTCGAAATTGATATATTATTTTTCATCTCGTAGTTTTGTTTTACAAAAAAGAAACTCAATTTTTCATAATTTTGAAATTTATATTTTATTTTCCATACGCCCTTTTTGTTTTATGCAAAAGAACTCAATTTTTTGTAATTTCGAAATTCGTATTTTATTTTGGATCCCTACTTTTTTGTTTTAGAAAAAGAACTCAACTTTTAGTAATTTGGATTTTTATATTTTATTTTCAATCTGTACTTTTGTTTTACAAAAAGGATTCAATTTTTAATAATTTTGAAATTGGTATATTATTTTTCATCCGTAGTTTTGTTTCACAAAAAGAAAGTCAATTTTTCATAATTTTGAAATTTATATTTGATTCTCGATACGTACTTTTGTTCTATGCAAAAGAACTCAATTTTTTGTAATTTCGAAATTGATATTTTATTTTGATCCCTACTTTTTGTTTTACAAAAAGAACTCAATTTTTAGTAACTTGGATATTTATATTTTATTCTCGATATGTACTTTGGTTTTATGCAAAAGAACTCAATTTTTTGTAATTTCGAAATTGATATTTTATTTTGGATCCCTACTCTTGTTTTATACAAAAAGAACTCAATTTTTAGTAACTTGGATATTTATATTTTATTCTCGATATGTACTTTGGTTTTATGCAAAAGAACTCAATTTTTTGTAATTTCGAAATTGATATTTTATTTTGGATCCCTACTTTTGTTTTACAAAAAGAACTCAATTTTTAGTAATTTGGATATTTATATTTTATTCTCGATATGTACTTTGGTTTTATGCAAAAGAACTCAATTTTTTGTAATTTCGAAATTTATATTTTATTTTGGATCCCTACTTTTGTTTTATACAAAAGAACTCAATTTTTAGTAATTTGGATATTTATATTTTATTCTCGATATGTACTTTGGTTTTATGCAAAAGAACTCAATTTTTTGTAATTTCGAAATTGATATTTTATTTTGGATCCCTACTTTTGTTTTACAAAAAGAACTCAATTTTTTGTGATTTGGATATTTATATTTTATTCTCGATATGTACTTTGGTTTTATGCAAAGGAACTCAATTTTTTGTAATTTCGAAATTTATATTTTATTTTGGATCCCTACTTTTGTTTTACAAAGAGAACTTAATTTTTAGTAATTTGGATATTTATATTTTATTCTCTCGATATGTAATTTGTTTTATGCAAAAGAACTCAATTTTTTGTAATTTCGAAATTTATATTTTGTTTTGGATCCCTACTTTTGTTTTACAAAAAGAACTCAATTTTTAGTAATTTGGATATTTATATTTTATTTTCGATCCGTACTTTTTGTTTTACAAAAAGAATTCAATTTTTAGTAATTTCGAAATTGATATATTATTTTTCATCCTGTAGTTTTGTTTTACAAAAAGAAACTCAATTTTTCATAATTTTGAAATTTATATTTTATTTTCCATACGTCCTTTTGTTTTATGCAAAAGAACTCAATTTTTTGTAATTTCGAAATTCGTATTTTATTTTGGATCCCTACTTTTTTGTTTTAGAAAAAGAACTCAACTTTTAGTAATTTGGATTTTTATATTTTATTTTCAATCTGTACTTTTGTTTTACAAAAGGATTCAATTTTTAATAATTTTGAAATTGGTATATTATTTTTCATCCGTAGTTTTGTTTCACAAAAGAAAGTCAATTTTTCATAATTTTGAAATTTATATTTGATTCTCGATACGCATTCTTTGTTCTATGCAAAAGAACTCAATTTTTTGTAATTTCGAAATTGATATTTTATTTTGATCCCTACTTTTGTTTTACAAAAAGAACTCAATTTTTAGTAACTTGGATATTTATATTTTATTCTCGATATGTACTTTGGTTTTATGCAAAAGAACTCAATTTTTTGTAATTTCGAAATTGATATTTTATTTTGGATCCCTACTCTTGTTTTATACAAAAAGAACTCAATTTTTAGTAACTTGGATATTTATATTTTATTCTCGATATGTACTTTGGTTTTATGCAAAAGAACTCAATTTTTTGTAATTTCGAAATTGATATTTTATTTTGGATCCCTACTTTTGTTTTACAAAAAGAACTCAATTTTTAGTGATTTGGATATTTATATTTTATTCTCGATATGTACTTTGGTTTTATGCAAAAGAACTCAATTTTTTGTAATTTCGAA
Organism: Lablab purpureus; assembly: GCA_030347555.1. Lineage (NCBI taxonomy): Eukaryota > Viridiplantae > Streptophyta > Magnoliopsida > Fabales > Fabaceae > Lablab > Lablab purpureus. The sequence continues at coordinate 12,477,013 of CM059255.1, forward strand.
ATTTATATTTTATTTTTGATCCCTACTTTTGTTTTACAAAAAGAACTCAATTTTTAGTAATTTGGATATTTATATTTTATTCTCGATATGTACTTTGGTTTTATGCAAAAGAACTCAATTTTTTGTAATTTCGAAATTGATATTTTATTTTGGATCCCTACTTTTGTTTTATACAAAAAGAACTCAATTTTTAGTAATTTGGATATTTATATTTTATTCTCGATATGTACTTTGGTTTTATGCAAAAGAACTCAATTTTTTGTAATTTCGAAATTTATATTTTATTTTTGATCCCTACTTTTGTTTTACAAAAAGAACTCAATTTTTAGTAATTTGGATATTTATATTTTATTCTCGATATGTACTTTTGGTTTTATGCAAAAGAACTCAATTTTTTGTAATTTCGAAATTGATATTTTATTTTGGATCCCTACTTTTTGTTTTACAAAAAGAACTCAATTTTTAGTAACTTGGATATTTATATTTTATTCTCGATATGTACTTTGGTTTTATGCAAAAGAACTCAATTTTTTGTAATTTCGAAATTGATATTTTATTTTGGATCCCTACTTTTGTTTTACAAAAAGAACTCAATTTTTAGTAATTTGAATATTTATATTTTATTCTCGATATGTACTTTTGTTTTATGCAAAAGAACTCAATTTTTTGTAATTTCGAAATTGATATTTTATTTTGGATCCCTACTTTTGTTTTACAAAAAGAACTCAATTTTTAGTAACTTGATATTTATATTTTATTCTCGATATGTACTTTGGTTTTATGCAAAAGAACTCAATTTTTTGTAATTTCAAATTGATATTTTATTTTCGATCCGTACTTTTGTTTTACAAAAAGAATTCAATTTTTAGTAATTTCGAAATTGATATATTATTTTTCATCTCGTAGTTTTGTTTTACAAAAAAGAAACTCAATTTTTCATAATTTTGAAATTTATATTTTATTTTCCATACGTCCTTTTGTTTTATGCAAAAGAACTCAATTTTTTGTAATTTCGAAATTGCATATTTTATTTTGGATCCCTACTTTTTTGTTTTAGAAAAGAACTCAACTTTTAGTAATTTGGATTTTTATATTTTATTTTCAATCTGTACTTTTGTTTTACAAAAAGGATTCAATTTTTAATAATTTTGAAATTGGTATATTATTTTTCATCCGTAGTTTTGTTTCACAAAAAAGAAAGTCAATTTTTCATAATTTTGAAATTTATATTTGATTCTCGATACGTACTTTTGTTCTATGCAAAAGAACTCAATTTTTTGTAATTTCGAAATTGATATTTTATTTTGGATCCCTACTTTTTGTTTTACTAAAAGAACTCAATTTTTAGTAACTTGGATATTTATATTTTATTCTCGATATGTACTTTGGTTTTATGCAAAAGAACTCAATTTTTTGTAATTTCGAAATTGATATTTTATTTTGGATCCCTACTCTTGTTTTATACAAAAAGAACTCAATTTTTAGTAACTTGGATATTTATATTTTATTCTCGATATGTACTTTGGTTTTATGCAAAAGAACTCAATTTTTTGTAATTTCGAAATTGATATTTTATTTTGGATCCCTACTTTTGTTTTACAAAAAGAACTCAATTTTTTGTGATTTGGATATTTATATTTTATTCTCGATATGTACTTTGGTTT
>CM059255.1:12478776-12503351 GCA_030347555.1 Lablab purpureus
TTTTTGTAATGTCGAAATTTATATTTTGTTTTGGATCCCTACATTTGTTTTACAAAAAGAACTCAATTTTTAGTAATTTGGATATTTACATTTTATTTTCGATCCGTACTTTTCTTTTACAAAAAGAATTATATTTTTAATAATTTCGAAATTGATATATTATTTTTCATTCGTAGTTTTGTTTTACAAAAAAGAAACTCAATATTTCATAATTTTGAAATTTATATTTTATTCTCGATACGTACTTTTGTTCTATGCAAAAGAACTCAATTTTTTAATTTCGAAATTGATATTTTATTTTGGATCCCTACTTTTGTTTTCCAAAAGAACTCAATTTTTAGTAATTTAGATTTTTATATTTTATTCTCGATATGTACTTTGGTTTTATGCAAAAGAACTCAATTTTTTGTAATGTCGAAATTTATATTTTGTTTTGGATCCCTCCATTTGTTTTACAAAAAGAACTCAATTTTTAGTAATTTGGATATTTATATTTTATTTTCGATCCGTACTTTTGTTTTAGAAAAAGAATTATATTTTTAATAATTTCGAAATTGATATATTATTTTTCATCCGTAGTTTTGTTTCAGAAAAAAGAAACTCAATTTTTCATAATTTTGAAATTTATATTTTATTCTCGATACGTACTTTTGTTCTATGCAAAAGAACTCAATTTTTTGTAATTTCGAAATTGATATTTTATTTTGGATCCCTACTTTTGTTTTACAAATAGAACTCATTTTTTAGTAATTTGGATATTTATATGTTATTTTCGATCCGTACTTTTGTTTTACAAAAAGAATTCAATTTTTATTAATTTCGAAATTGATATATTATTTTTCATTCGTAGTTTTGTTTTACTAAAAAGAAACTCAATTTTTCATAATTCTGAAATTTATATTTTATTCTCGATACGTACTTTTGTTCTATGCAAAAGAACTCAATTTTTTGTAATTTCGAAATTGATATTTTATTTTGGATTCGTACTTTTGTTTTACAACAAGAACTCAATTTTTAGTAATTTGGATATTTATATTTTATTCTCGATATGTACTTTGGTTTTATGCAAAAGAACTCAATTTTTGTAATGTCGAAATTTATATTTTGTTTTGGATCCCTCCATTTGTTTTACAAAAAGAACTCAATTTATAGTAATTTGGATATTTATATTTTATTTTTTATCCAGTACTTTTGTTTTACAAAAGGAATTCAATTTTAATAATTTCAAAATTGATATATTATTTTTCATTCGTAGTTTTGTTTTACAAAAAGAGACTAAATATTTCATAATTTTGAAATTTATATTTTATTCTCGATACGTACTTTTGTTCTATGCAAAAGAACTCAATTTTTTGTAATTTCGAAATTGATATTTTATTTTGGATCCCTACTTTTGTTTTACAAATAGAACTCATTTTTTAGTAATTTGGATATTTATATGTTATTTTCGATCCGTACTTTTGTTTTACAAAAAGAATTCAATTTTATTAATTTCGAAATTGATATATTATTTTTCATTCAGTAGTTTTGTTTTACTAAAAGAAACTCAATTTTTCATAATTCTGAAATTTATATTTTATTCTCGATCACGTACTTTTGTTCTATGCAAAAGAACTCAATTTTTTGTAATTTCGAAATTGATATTTTATTTTGGATTCGTACTTTTGTTTTACAACAAGAACTCAATTTTTAGTAATTTGGATATTTATATTTTATTTTCGATCCGTACTTTTGTTTTAGAAAAAGAATTCAATTTTTAATAATTTCGAAATTGATATATTATTTTTCATTCCTAGTTTTGTTTTACAAAAAAGAAACTCAATTTTTCATAATTTTGAAATTTATATTTTATTCTCGATACGTACTTTTGTTCTATGCAAAAGAACTCAATTTTTTGTAATTTCGAAATTGATATTTTATTTTGGATCCCTACTTTTGTTTTTAAAAAGAACTCAATTTTTAGTAATGTGGATTTTATATTTTATTCTTGATATGTACTTTGGTTTTATGCAAAAGAAATCCATTTTTTGTAATGTCGAAATTTATATTTTATTTTGGATCCCTACATTTGTTTTACAAAAAGAACTCAATTTTTAGTAATTTGGATATTTACATTTTATTTTCGATCCGTACTTTTCTTTTACAAAAAGAATTATATTTTTAATAATTTCGAAATTGATATATTATTTTTCATTCGTAGTTTTGTTTTACAAAAAGAAACTCAATATTTCATAATTTTGAAATTTATATTTTATTCTCGATACGTACTTTTGTTCTATGCAAAAGAACTCAATTTTTGTAATTTCGAAATTGATATTTTATTTTGGATCCCTACTTTTGTTTTCCAAAAGAACTCAATTTTTAGTAATTTAGATTTTTATATTTTATTCTCGATATGTACTTTGGTTTTATGCAAAAGAACTCAATTTTTTGTAATGTCGAAATTTATATTTTGTTTTGGATCCCTCCATTTGTTTTACAAAAAGAACTCAATTTTTAGTAATTTGGATATTTATATTTTATTTTCGATCCGTACTTTTGTTTTAGAAAAAGAATTATATTTTTAATAATTTCGAAATTGATATATTATTTTTCATCCGTAGTTTTGTTTCGAGAAAAAGAAACTCAATTTTTCATAATTTTGAAATTTATATTTTATTCTCGATCATGTACTTTTGTTCTATGCAAAAGAACTCAATTTTTGTAATTTCGAAATTGATATTTTATTTTGGATCCCTACTTTTGTTTTACAAATAGAACTCATTTTTAGTAATTTGGATATTTATATGTTATTTTCGATCCGTACTTTTGTTTTACAAAAAGAATTCAATTTTTATTAATTTCGAAATTGATATATTATTTTTCATTCGTAGTTTTGTTTTACTAAAAGAAACTCAATTTTTCATAATTACTGAAATTTATATTTTATTCTCGATCACGTACTTTTGTTCTATGCAAAAGAACTCAATTTTTGTAATTTCGAAATTGATATTTTATTTTGGATTCGTACTTTTGTTTTACAACAAGAACTCAATTTTTAGTAATTTGGATATTTATATTTTATTCTCGATATGTACTTTGGTTTTATGCAAAAGAACTCAATTTTTTGTAATGTCGAAATTTATATTTTGTTTTGGATCCCTCCATTTGTTTTACAAAAAGAACTCAATTTATAGTAATTTGGATATTTATATTTTATTTTCGATCCGTACTTTTGTTTTACAAAAGGAATTCAATTTTTAATAATTTCGAAATTGATATATTATTTTTCATTCGTAGTTTTGTTTTACAAAAAAGAGACTAAATATTTCATAATTTTGAAATTTATATTTTATTCTCGATACGTACTTTTGTTCTATGCAAAAGAACTCAATTTTTTGTAATTTCGAAATTGATATTTTATTTTCGACACCTACTTTTGTTTTACAAAAAGAACTCAATTTTTAGTAATTTGAATATTTATATTTTATTTTCGATCCGTACTTTTGTTTTACAAAAAGAATTCAATTTTTAATAATTTCGAACTTGATATATTATTTTTCATCCGTGGTTTCGTTTTACCAAAAAGAAACTCAATGTTTCATAATTTTGAAATTTATATTTTATTCTCGATATGTACTTTTGTTCTATGCAAAAGAACTCAATGTTTTGTAATTTCGAAATTGATATTTTATTTTGGATCCCTACTTTTGTTTTACAAAAAGAACTCAATTTTTAGTAATTTGGATTTTTATATTTTATTGTCGATACGTACTTTGGTTTTATGCAAAAGAACTCAATTTTTTGTAATGTCGAAATTTATATTTTGTTTCGGATCCCTACATTTGTTTTACAAAAAGAACTAAATTTTTAGTAATTTGGATATTTATATTTTATTTTTGATCCGTACTTTTGTTTTACAAAAAGAATTCAATTTTTAATAATTTCGAAATTGATATATTATTTTTCATCCGTAGTTTTGTTTCACAAAACAGAAACTCAATTTTTCATAATTTTGAAATTTATATTTTATTCTCGATACGTACTTTTGTTCTATGCAAAAGAATTCAATTTTTTGTAATTTCGAAATTGATATTTTATTTTGGACACCTACTTTTGTTTTACAAAAAGAACTCAATTTTTAGTAATTTGGATATTTATATTTTATTTTGGATCTGTACTTTTGTTTTACAAAAAGAATTCAATTTTTAATAATTTCGAAATTGATATATTATTTTTCATTCGTGGTTTTGTTTCACAAAACAGAAACTCAATTTTTCATAATTTTGAAATTTATATTTTATTCTCGATACGTACTTTTGTTCTATGCAAAAGAACTCAATTTTTTGTAATTTCAAAATTGATATTTTATTTTGGACACCTAGTTTTGTTTTACAAAAAGAACTCAATTTTTAGTAATTTGGATATTTATATTTTATTTTTGATCCGTACTTTTGTTTTACAAAAAAGAATTCAATTTTTAATAATTTCGAAATTGACATATTTTTTTTTTTCGTGGTTTTGTTTTACAAAAAAGAAACTGAATTTTTCATAATTTTGAAATTTATACTTTATTTTCGATACATACTTTTGTTCTATGCAAAAGAACTCAATTTTTTGTAATTTCGAAATTGATATTTTATTTTGGACACCTACTTTTGTTTTACAAAAAGAACTCAATTTTTAGTAATTTGGATATTTATATTTTATTTTCGATCCGTACTTTTGTTTTACAAAAAGAATTCACTTTTTAATTCTTTCGAAATTGATATATTATTTTTCATCCGTAGTTTTGTTTCACAAAAAAGAAACTCAATTTTTCATAATTTTGAAATTTATACTTTATTCTCGATACGTACTTTTGGTCTATGCAAAAGAACTCAATTTTTTGTAATTTCGAAATTCATATTTTATTTTGGACACCTACTTTTGTTTTACAAAAAGAACTCAATTTTTAGTAATTTGGATATTTATATTTTATTTTCGATCCGTACTTTTGTTTTACAAAAAGAATTCAATTTTCAATAATTTCGAAATTGATATATTATTTTTCATCCGTAGTTTTGTTCCACAAAAAAGAAACTCAATTTTTCATAATTTTGAAATTTATATTTTATTCTCGATACGTACTTTTGTTCTTTGCAAAAGAACTCAATTTTTTGTAATTTCGAAATTGATATTTTATTTTGGATCCCTACTTTTGTTTTACAAAAAGAACTCAATTTTTTGTAATTTGGATTTTTATATTTTATTCTCGATACGTACTTTGGTTTTATGCAAAAGAACTCAAATTTTTGTAATGTCGAAATTTATATTTTGTTTCGGATCCCTACATTTGTTTTACAAAAAGAACTCAATTTTTAGTAATTTGGATATTTATATTTTATTTTCGATCCGTACTTTTGTTTTACAAAAAGAATTCAATTTTCAATAATTTCGAAATTGATATTTTATTTTGGATCCCTACTTTTGTTTTACAAAAAGAACTCAATTTTTAGTAATTTGGTTTTTATATTTTATTCTCGATACGTACTTTGGTTTTATGCAAAAGAACTCAATTTTTTGTAATGTCGAAATTTATATTTTGTTTCGGATCCCTACATTTGTTTTACAAAAGAACTCAATTTTTAGTAATTTCGATAATTATATTTTATTTTTGATCCGTACTTTTGTTTTACAAAAAGAATTCAATTTTTAATAATTTTGAAATTTATTTATTATTTTTCATCCGTAGTTTTGTTTCACAAAACAGAAACTCAATTTTTCATATTTTTAAATTTATATTTTATTCTCGATACGTACTTTTGTTCTATGCAAAAGAACTCAATTTTTTGTAATTTCGAAATTGATATTTCTTTTATGACACCTACTTTTGTTTTACAAAGAGAACTCAATTTTTAGTAGTTTGGATATTTATATTTTATTTTCGATCCGTACTTTTGTTTTACAAAAAGAATTTAATTTTTAATAATTTCGAAATTGATATATTATTTTTCATTCGTGGTTTTGTTTTACAAAAAAGAAACTCAATTTTTCATAATTTTGAAATTTATATTTTATTCTCGATACGTACTTTTGTTCTATGCAAAAGAACTCAATTTTTTGTAATTTCGAAATTGATATTTTATTTTGGATCCCTAATTTTCTTTTACAAAAACAACTCAATTTTTAGTAATTTGGATATTTATATTTTATTTTCGATTCGTGGTTTTGTTTTACAAAAAAGAAACTCAATTTTTCATAATTTTGAAATTTATATTTTATTCTCGATACGTACTTTTGTTCTATGCAAAAGAACTCAATTTTTTGTAATTTCGAAATTTATATTTTATTTTGGATCCCCTCTTTTGTTTTACAAAGAGAACTCAATTTATAGTAATTTGGATATTTATATTTTATTTTCGATCCGTCCTTTTGTTTTACAAAAAGAATTCAATTTTTAATAATTTCGAAATTGATATATTATTTTTCATTCGTAGTTTTGTTTTACAAAAAAGAAACTCAATATTTCATAATTTTGAAATTTATATTTTATTCTCGATACGTACTTTTGTTCTATGCAAAAGAACACAATTTTTTGTAATTTCAAAATTGATATTTTATTTTGGATCCCTACCTTTGTTTTACAAAAAGAACTCAATTTTTAGTAATTTGGATTTTTATATTTTATTCTCGATATGCACATTGGTTTTATGCAAAAGAACTCAATTTTTTGTAATTTCGAAATTTATATTTTATTTTGGATCCCCTCTTTTGTTTTACCAAGAGAACTCAATTTATAGTAATTTGGATATTTATATTTTATTTTCGATCCGTCCTTTTGTTTTACAAAAAGAATTCAATTTTTAATAATTTCGAAATTGATATATTATTTTTCATTCGTAGTTTTGTTTTACAAAAAAGAAACTCAATATTTCATAATTTTGAAATTTATATTTTATTCTCGATACGTACTTTTGTTCTATGCAAAAGAACACAATTTTTTGTAATTTCGAAATTGATACTTTATTTTGGATCCCTACTTTTGTTTTACAAAAAGAACTCAATTTTTAGTAATTTGGATTTTTATATTTTATTCTCGATATGTACATTGGTTTTATGCAAAAGAACTCAATTTTTTGTAATTTCGAAATTTAAATTTTGTTTTGGATCCCCTCTTTTGTTTTACCAAGAGAACTCAATTTATAGTAATTTGGATATTTATATTTTATTTTCGATTCGTCCTTTTGTTTTACAAAAAGAATTCAATTTTTAATAATTTCGAAATTGATATATTATTTTTCATTCGTAGTTTTGTTTTACAAAAAAGAAACTCAATATTTCATAATTTTGAAATTTATATTTTATTCTCGATACGTACTTTTGTTCTATGCAAAAGAACACAATTTTTTGTAATTTTGAAATTGATATTTTATTTTGGATCCCTACTTTTGTTTTACAAAAAGAACTCAATTTTTAGTAATTTGGATTTTTATATTTTATTCTCGATATGTACATTGGTTTTATGCAAAAGAACTCAATTTTTTGTAATTTCGAAATTTATATTTTATTTTGGATCCCCTCTTTTGTTTTACCAAGAGAACTCAATTTATAGTAATTTGGATATTTATATTTTATTTTCGATCCGTACTTTTGTTTTACAAAAAGAATTCAATTTTTAATAATTTTGAAATTGATATATTATTTTTCATTCGTAGTTTTGTTTTACCAAAAAGAAACTCAATATTTCATAATTTTGAAATTTATATTTTATTCTCGATACGTACTTTTGTTCTATGCAAAAGAACACAATTTTTTGTAATTTTGAAATTGATATTTTATTTTGGATCCCTACTTTTGTTTTACAAAAAGAACTCAATGTTTAGTAATTTGGATTTTTATATTTTATTCTCGATATGTACATTGGTTTTATGCAAAAGAACTCAATTTTTTGTAATTTCGAAATTTATATTTTATTTTGGATCCCTACTTTTGTTTTACAAAAGGAACTCAAATTTTAGTAAGTTGGATATTTATAATTCTCGATACGTACTTTGGTTTTATGCAAAAGAACTCAATTTTTTGTAATTTCAAAATTTTATATTTTACTTTGGATCCCTACTTTTGTTTTACAAAAAGAATTAAATTTTTAATAATTTCGAAATTGATATATTATTTTTCATTCGTAGTTTTGTTTTGCAAAAAGAAACTCAATATTTCATAATTTTGAAATTTATATTTTATTCTCGATACGTACTTTTGTTCTATGCAAAAGAACACAATTTTTGTAATTTCGAAATTGATATTTTATTTTGGATCCCTACTTTTGTTTTACAAAAAGAACTCAATTTTTAGTAATTTGGATTTTTATATTTTATTCTCGATATGTACATTGGTTTTATGCAAAAGAACTCAATTTTTTGTAATTTCGAAATTTATATTTTATTTTGGATCCCCTCTTTTGTTTTACCAAGAGAACTCAATTTATAGTAATTTGGATATTTATATTTTATTTTCGATCCGTACTTTTCTTTTACAAAAAGAATTCAATTTTTAATAATTTCGAACCGATATATTATTTTTCATTCGTAGTTTTGTTTTACAAAAAGAAACTCAATATTTCATAATTTTGAAATTTATATTTTATTCTCGATCACGTACTTTTGTTCTATGCAAAAGAACTCAATTTTTGTAATTTCGAAATTGATATTTTATTTTGGATCCCTACTTTTGTTTTACAAAAAGAACTCAATTTTTAGTAATTTGGAAATTTATATTTTATTCTCGATATGTACATTGGTTTTATGCAAAAGAACTCAATTTTTTGTAATTTCGAAATTGATATTTAATTTTGGATCCCTACTTTTGTTTTACAAAAAGAACTCAAATTTTAGTAAGTTGGATATTTATATTTTATTTTCGGTATGTACTTTGGTTTTATGCAAAAGAACTCAATTTTTTGTAATTTCGAAATTTATATTTTATTTTGGATCCGTACTTTTATTTTACAAAGAGAACTCAATTTATAGTAATTTGGATATTTATATTTTATTTTCGATCCGTACTTTTGTTTTACAAAAAGAATTCAATTTTTAATAATTTCGAAATTGATATATTATTTTTCATTCGTAGTTTTGTTTTAAGAAAAACAAACTCAATATTTCATAATTTTGAAATTTATATTTTATTCTCGATATGTACTTTTGTTCTATGCAAAAGAACTCAACTTTTTGTAATTTCGAAATTCATATTTTATTTTCGATCCCTACTTTTGTTTTACAAAAATAACTCAATTTTTAGTAATTTGGATATTTATATTTTATTTTCGATCCGTACTTTTGTTTTACAAAAAGAATTCAAATTTTAATAATTTCGAAATTGATATATTATTTTTCATTCGTAGTTTTGTTTTACAAAAAAGAAACTCAATATTTGATAATTTTGAAATTTATATTTTATTCTCGATACGTACTTTTGTTCTATGCAAAACAACTCAATTTTTTGTAATTTCGAAATTGATATTTTATTTTGGATCCCTACTTTTGTTTTACAAAAAGAACTCAATTTTTAGTAATTTGGAAATTTATATTTTATTCTCGATATGTACATTGGTTTTATGCAAAAGAACTCAATTTTTTGTAATTTCGAAATTGATATTTAATTTTGGATCCCTACTTTTGTTTTACAAAAAGAACTCAAATTTTAGTAAGTTGGATATTTAGATTTTATTTTCGGTATGTACTTTGGTTTTATGCAAAAGAACTCAATTTTTTGTAATTTCGAAATTTATATTTTATTTTGGATCCGTACTTTTATTTTACAAAGAGAACTCAATTTATAGTAATTTGGATATTTATATTTTATTTTCGATCCAGTACTTTTGTTTTACAAAAAGAATTCAATTTTTAATAATTTCGAAATTGATATATTATTTTTCATTCGTAGTTTTGTTTTACAAAAACAAACTCAATATTTCATAATTTTGAAATTTATATTTTATTCTCGATATGTACTTTTGTTCTATGCAAAAGAACTCAACTTTTTGTAATTTCGAAATTCATATTTTATTTTCAATCCCTACTTTTGTTTTACAAAAATAACTCAATTTTTAGTAATTTGGATATTTATATTTTATTTTCGATCCGTACTTTTGTTTTACAAAAAGAATTCAATTTTTAATAATTTCGAAATTGATATATTATTTTTCATTCGTAGTTTAGTTTTACAAAAAACAAACTCAATATTTCATAATTTTGAAATTTATATTTTATTCTCGGTACGTACTTTTGTTCTATGCAAAAGAACTCAATTTTTTGTAATTTCGAAATTGATATTTTATTTTGGATCCCTACTTTTGTTTTACAAAAAGAACACAATTTTTAGTAATTTGGAAATTTATAGTTTATTCTCGATATGTACTTTGGTTTTATGCAAAAGAACTCAATTTTTTGTAATTTCGAAATTTTATATTTTACTTTGGATCCCTACTTTTGTTTTACAAAAAGAATTCAATTTTTAATAATTTCGAAATTGATATATTATTTTTCATTCGTAGTTTTGTTTTGCAAAAAAGAAACTGAATATTTCATAATTTTGAAATTTATATTTTATTCTCGATACGTACTTTTGTTCTATGCAAAAGAACACAATTTTTTGTAATTTCGAAATTGATATTTTATTTTGGATCCCTACTTTTGTTTTACAAAAAGAACTCAATTTTTAGTAATTTGGAAATTTATAGTTTATTCTCGATATGTACTTTGGTTTTATGCAAAAGAACTCAATTTTTTGTAATTTCGAAATTTTATATTTTACTTTGGATCGCTACTTTTATTTTACAAGGAGTACTCAATTTATAGTAAGTTGGATATTTATATTTTATTTTCGATCCGTACTTTTGTTTTATAAAAAGAATTCAATTTTTAATAATTTCGAAATTGATATATTATTTTTCATTCGTAGTTGTTTTACAAAAAAGAAACTCAATATTTCATAATTTTGAAATTTATATTTTATTCTCGATATGTACTTTTGTTCTATGCAAAAGAACTCAATTTTTTGTAATTTCGAAATTGATATTTTATTTTGGATCCCTACTTTTGTTTTACAAAAAGAACTCAATTTTTAGTAATTTGGAAATTTATATTTTATTCTCGATATGTACATTGGTTTTATGCAAAAGAACTCAATTTTTTTGTAATTTAGAAATTTCTATTTTATTTTGGATCCCTACTTTTGTTTTACAAAAAGAACTCAATTTTTAGTAATTTGGATATTTATATTTTATTCTCGATATGTACATTGGTTTTATGCAAAAGAACTCAATTTTTTGTAATTTCCAAATTTATATTTTATTTTGGATCCCCTCTTTTGTTTTACCAAGAGAACTCAATTTATAGTAATTTGGATATTTATATTTTATTTTCGATCCGTACTTTTGTTTTACAAAAAGAATTCAATTTTTAATAATTTCGAAATTGATATATTATTTTTCATTCGTACTTTTGTTTTACAAAAAGAACTCAATTTTTAGTAATTTGGAAATTTATAGTTTATTCTCGATATGTACTTTGGTTTTATTTAAAAGAACTCAATTTTTTGTAATTTCGAAATTTTCTATTTTACTTTGGATCGCTACTTTTATTTTACAAGGAGTACTCAATTTATAGTAAGTTGGATATTTATATTTTATTTTCGATCCGTACTTTTGTTTTACAAAAAGAATTCAATTTTTAATAATTTCGAAATTGATATATTATTTTTCATTCGTAGTTTTGTTTTACAAAAAGAAACTCAATATTTCATAATTTTGAAATTTATATTTTATTCTCAGTACGTACTTTTGTTCTATGCAAAAGAACTCAATTTTTGTAATTTCGAAATTGATATTTTATTTTGGATCCCTACTTTTGTTTTACAAAAGAACACAATTTTTAGTAATTTGGAAATTTATAGTTTATTCTCGATATGTACTTTGGTTTTATGCAAAAGAACTCAATTTTTTGTAATTTCGAAATTTTATATTTACTTTGGATCCCTACTTTTGTTTTACAAAAAGAATTCAATTTTTAATAATTTCGAAATTGATATATTATTTTTCATTCGTAGTTTTGTTTTGCAAAAAAGAAACTGAATATTTCATAATTTTGAAATTTATATTTTATTCTCGATACGTACTTTTGTTCTATGCAAAAGAACACAATTTTTTGTAATTTCGAAATTGATATTTTATTTTGGATCCCTACTTTTGTTTTACAAAAAGAACTCAATTTTTAGTAATTTTGATTTTTATATTTTATTCTCGATATGTACATTGGTTTTATGCAAAAGAACTCAATTTTTTGTAATTTCGAAATTGATATTTTATTTTGGATCCCTACTTTTGTTTTACAAAAAGAACTCAAATTTTAGTAAGTTGGATATTTATATTTTATTCTCGATATGTACTTTGGTTTTATGCAAAAGAACTCAATTTTTTGTAATTTCGAAATTTTATTTTATTTTGGATCCGTACTTTTATTTTACAAAGAGAACTCAATTTATAGTAATTTGGATATTTATATTTTATTTTCGATCCGTACTTTTGTTTTACAAAAGAATTCAATTTTTAATAATTTCGAAATTGATATATTATTTTTCATTCGTAGTTTTGTTTTACAAAAAGAAACTCAATATTTCATAATTTTGAAATTTCTATTTTATTCTCGATACGTACTTTTGTTCTATGCAAAAGAACACAATTTTTTGTAATTTCGAAATTGATATTTTATTTTGGATCCCTACTTTTGTTTTACAAAAAGAACTCAATTTTTAGTAATTTGGAAATTTATAGTTTATTCTCGATATGTACTTTGGTTTTATTTAAAAGAACTCAATTTTTTGTAATTTCGAAATTTTATATTTTACTTTGGATCGCTACTTTTATTTTACAAGGAGTACTCAATTTATAGTAAGTTGGATATTTATATTTTATTTTCGATCCGTACTTTTGTTTTATAAAAAGAATTCAATTTTTAATAATTTCGAAATTGATATATTATTTTTCATTCGTAGTTTTGTTTTACAAAAAAGAAACTAAATATTTCATAATTTTGAAATTTATATTTTATTCTCGATATGTACTTTTGTTCTATGCAAAAGAACTCAATTTTTTGTAATTTCGAAATTGATATTTTATTTTGGATCCCTACTTTTGTTTTACAAAAAGAACTCAATTTTTAGTAATTTGGAAATTTATATTTTATTCTCGATATGTACATTGGTTTTATGCAAAAGAACTCAATTTTTTGTAATTTCGAAATTTATATTTTATTTTGGATCCCTCTTTTGTTTTACCAAGAGAACTCAATTTATAGTAATTTGGATATTTATATTTTATTTTCGATCCAGTACTTTTGTTTTACAAAAAGAATTCAATTTTTAATAATTTCGAAAGTGATATATTATTTTTCATTCGTAGTTTTGTTTTAGAAAAAAGAAACTCAATATTTCATAATTTTGAAATTTCTATTTTATTCTCGATACGTACTTTTGTTCTATGCAAAAGAACACAATTTTTTGTAATTTCGAAATTGATATTTTATTTTGGATCCCTACTTTTGTTTTACAAAAAGAACTCAATTTTTAGTAATTTGGAAATTTATAGTTTATTCTCGATATGTACTTTGGTTTTATTTAAAAGAACTCAATTTTTTGTAATTTCGAAATTTTATATTTTACTTTGGATCGCTACTTTTATTTTACAAGGAGTACTCAATTTATAGTAAGTTGGATATTTATATTTTATTTTCGATCCGTACTTTTGTTTTATAAAAAGAATTCAATTTTTAATAATTTCGAAATTGATATATTATTTTTCATTCGTAGTTTTGTTTTACAAAAAAGAAACTCAATATTTCATAATTTTGAAATTTATATTTTATTCTCGATATGTACTTTTGTTCTATGCAAAAGAACTCAATTTTTGTAATTTCGAAATTGATATTTTATTTTGGATCCCTACTTTTGTTTTACAAAAAGAACTCAATTTTTAGTAATTTGGAAATTTATATTTTATTCTCGATATGTACATTGGTTTTATGCAAAAGAACTCAATTTTTTGTAATTTCGAAATTTATATTTTATTTTGGATCCCTCTTTTGTTTTACCAAGAGAACTCAATTTATAGTAATTTGGATATTTATATTTTATTTTCGATCCAGTACTTTTGTTTTACAAAAAGAATTCAATTTTTAATAATTTCGAAATTGATATATTATTTTTCATTCATAGTTTTGTTTTACAAAAAAGAAACTCAATATTTCATAATTTTGAAATTTCTATTTTATTCTCGATACGTACTTTTGTTCTATGCAAAAGAACACAATTTTTTGTAATTTCGAAATTGATATTTTATTTTGGATCCCTACTTTTGTTTTACAAAAAGAACTCAATTTTTAGTAATTTGGAAATTTATAGTTTATTCTCGATATGTACTTTGGTTTTATTTAAAAGAACTCAATTTTTTGTAATTTCGAAATTTTATATTTTACTTTGGATCGCTACTTTTATTTTACAAGGAGTACTCAATTTATAGTAAGTTGGATATTTATATTTTATTTTCGATCCAGTACTTTTGTTTTACAAAAGAATTCAATTTTTAATAATTTCGAAATTGATATATTATTTTTCATTCGTAGTTTTGTTTTACAAAAGAAACTCAATATTTCATAATTTTGAAATTTATATTTTATTCTCGATGACGTACTTTTGTTCTATGCAAAAGAACTCAATTTTGTAATTTCGAAATTGATATTTTATTCTCGATACGTACTTTTGTTCTATGCAAAAGAACACAATTTTTAGTAATTTGGAAATTTATAGTTTATTCTCGATATGTACTTTGGTTTTATGCAAAAGAACTCAATTTTTGTAATTTGAAATTTTATATTTTACTTTGGATCCCTACTTTTGTTTTACAAAAGAATTCAATTTTTAATAATTTCGAAATTGATATATTATTTTTCATTCGTAGTTTTGTTTTACAAAAACAAACTCAATATTTCATAATTTTGAAATTTATATTTTATTCTCGGTACGTACTTTTGTTCTATGCAAAAGAACTCAATTTTTTGTAATTTCGAAATTGATATTTTATTTTGGATCCCTACTTTTGTTTTACAAAAAGAACACAATTTTTAGTAATTTGGAAATTTATAGTTTATTCTCGATATGTACTTTGGTTTTATGCAAAAGAACTCAATTTTTTGTAATTTCGAAATTTTATATTTTACTTTGGATCCCTACTTTTGTTTTACAAAAAGAATTCAATTTTTAATAATTTCGAAATTGATATATTATTTTTCATTCGTAGTTTTGTTTTACAAAAAAGAAACTGAATATTTCATAATTTTGAAATTTATATTTTATTCTCGATACGTACTTTTGTTCTATGCAAAAGAACACAATTTTTTGTAATTTCGAAATTGATATTTTATTTTGGATCCCTACTTTTGTTTTACAAAAAGAACTCAATTTTTAGTAATTTGGATTTTTATATTTTATTCTCGATATGTACATTGGTTTTATGCAAAAGAACTCAATTTTTGTAATTTCGAAATTGATATTTTATTTTGGATCCGTACTTTTGTTTTACAAAAGGAACTCAAATTTTAGTAAGTTGGATATTTATATTTTATTCTCGATATGTACTTTGGTTTTATGCAAAAAGAACTCAATTTTTTGTAATTTCGAAATTTTATTTTATTTTGGATCCGTACTTTTATTTTACAAAGAGAACTCAATTTATAGTAATTTGGATATTTATATTTTATTTTCGATCCAGTACTTTTGTTTTACAAAAAGAATTCAATTTTTAATAATTTCGAAATTGATATATTATTTTTCATTCAGTAGTTTTGTTTTACAAAAAGAAACTCAATATTTCATAATTTTGAAATTTCTATTTTATTCTCGATCACGTACTTTTGTTCTATGCAAAAGAACACAATTTTTTGTAATTTCGAAATTGATATTTTATTTTGGATCCCTACTTTTGTTTTACAAAAAGAACTCAATTTTTAGTAATTTGGAAATTTATAGTTTATTCTCGATATGTACTTTGGTTTTATTTAAAAGAACTCAATTTTTTGTAATTTCGAAATTTTATATTTTACTTTGGATCGCTACTTTTATTTTACAAGGAGTACTCAATTTATAGTAAGTTGGATATTTATATTTTACTTTGGATCCCTACTTTTGTTTTACAAAAAGAATTCAATTTTTAATAATTTCGAAATTGATATATTATTTTTCATTCGTAGTTTTGTTTTACAAAAACAAACTCAATATTTCATAATTTTGAAATTTATATTTTATTCTCAGTACGTACTTTTGTTCTATGCAAAAGAACTCAATTTTTGTAATTTCGAAATTGATATTTTATTTTGGATCCCTACTTTTGTTTTACAAAAGAACACAATTTTTAGTAATTTGGAAATTTATAGTTTATTCTCGATATGTACTTTGGTTTTATGCAAAAGAACTCAATTTTTTGTAATTTGAAATTTTATATTTTACTTTGGATCCCTACTTTTGTTTTACAAAAAGAATTCAATTTTTAATAATTTCGAAATTGATATATTATTTTTCATTCGTAGTTTTGTTTTGCAAAAAAGAAACTGAATATTTCATAATTTTGAAATTTATATTTTATTCTCGATACGTACTTTTGTTCTATGCAAAAGAACACAATTTTTTGTAATTTCGAAATTGATATTTTATTTTGGATCCCTACTTTTGTTTTACAAAAAGAACTCAATTTTTAGTAATTTGGATTTTTATATTTTATTCTCGATATGTACATTGGTTTTATGCAAAAGAACTCAATTTTTGTAATTTCGAAATTGATATTTTATTTTGGATCCGTACTTTTGTTTTACAAAAGGAACTCAAATTTTAGTAAGTTGGATATTTATATTTTATTCTCGATATGTACTTTGGTTTTATGCAAAAAGAACTCAATTTTTTGTAATTTCGAAATTTTATTTTATTTTGGATCCGTACTTTTATTTTACAAAGAGAACTCAATTTATAGTAATTTGGATATTTATATTTTATTTTCGATCCGTACTTTTGTTTTACAAAAAGAATTCAATTTTTAATAATTTCGAAATTGATATATTATTTTTCATTCGTAGTTTTGTTTTACAAAAAGAAACTCAATATTTCATAATTTTGAAATTTATATTTTATTCTCGGTACGTACTTTTGTTCTATGCAAAAGAACTCAATTTTTTGTAATTTCGAAATTGATATTTTATTTTGGATCCCTACTTTTGTTTTACAAAAAGAACTCAATTTTTAGTAATTTGGAAATTTATAGTTTATTCTCGATATGTACTTTGGTTTTATGCAAAAGAACTCAATTTTTTGTAATTTCGAAATTTTCTATTTTACTTTGGATCGCTACTTTTATTTTACAAGGAGTACTCAATTTATAGTAAGTTGGATATTTATATTTTATTTTCGATCCAGTACTTTTGTTTTACAAAAGAATTCAATTTTTAATAATTTCGAAATTGATATATTATTTTTCATTCGTAGTTTTGTTTTACAAAAAAGAAACTCAATATTTCATAATTTTGAAATTTATATTTTATTCTCGGTACGTACTTTTGTTCTATGCAAAAGAACTCAATTTTTTGTAATTTTGAAATTGATATTTTATTTTGGATCCCTACTTTTGTTTTACAAAAAGAACACAATTTTTAGTAATTTGGAAATTTATAGTTTATTCTCGATATGTACTTTGGTTTTATGCAAAAGAACTCAATTTTTTGTAATTTCGAAATTTTATATTTTACTTTGGATCCCTACTTTTGTTTTACAAAAAGAATTCAATTTTTAATAATTTCGAAATTGATATATTATTTTTCATTCGTAGTTTTGTTTTACAAAAAACAAACTCAATATTTCATAATTTTGAAATTTATATTTTATTCTCGGTACGTACTTTTGTTCTATGCAAAAGAACTCAATTTTTTGTAATTTCGAAATTGATATTTTATTTTGGATCCCTACTTTTGTTTTACAAAGAGAACACAATTTTTAGTAATTTGGAAATTTATAGTTTATTCTCGATATGTACTTTGGTTTTATGCAAAAGAACTCAATTTTTTGTAATTTCGAAATTTTATATTTTACTTTGGATCACTACTTTTGTTTTACAAAAAGAATTCAATTTTTAATAATTTCGAAATTGATATATTATTTTTCATTCGTAGTTTTGTTTTGCAAAAAAGAAACTGAATATTTCATAATTTTGAAATTTATATTTTATTCTCGATACGTACTTTTGTTCTATGCAAAAGAACACAATTTTTTGTAATTTCGAAATTGATATTTTATTTTGGATCCCTACTTTTGTTTTACAAAAAGAACTCAATTTTTAGTAATTTGGATTTTTTTATTTTATTCTCGATATGTACATTGGTTTTATGCAAAAGAACTCAATTTTTTGTAATTTCGAAATTGATATTTTATTTTGGATCCCTACTTTTGTTTTACAAAAAGAACTCAAATTTTAGTAAGTTGGATATTTATATTTTATTCTCGATATGTACTTTGGTTTTATGCAAAAGAACTCAATTTTTGTAATTTCGAAATTTTATTTTATTTTGGATCCAGTACTTTTATTTTACAAAGAGAACTCAATTTATAGTAATTTGGATATTTATATTTTATTTTCGATCCAGTACTTTTGTTTTACAAAAAGAATTCAATTTTTAATAATTTCGAAATTGATATATTATTTTTCATTCAGTAGTTTTGTTTTACAAAAAGAAACTCAATATTTCATAATTTTGAAATTTATATTTTATTCTCGATGACGTACTTTTGTTCTATGCAAAAGAACTCAATTTTTGTAATTTCGAAATTGATATTTTATTTTGGATCCCTACTTTTGTTTTACAAAAAGAACTCAATTTTTAGTAATTTGGAAATTTATAGTTTATTCTCGATATGTACTTTGGTTTTATGCAAAAGAACTCAATTTTTTGTAATTTCGAAATTTTATATTTTACTTTGGATCCCTACTTTTGTTTTACAAAAAGAATTCAATTTTTAATAATTTCGAAATTGATATATTATTTTTCATTACGTAGTTTTGTTTTGCAAAAAGAAACTCAATATTTCATAATTTTGAAATTTATATTTTATTCTCGATCACGTACTTTTGTTCTATGCAAAAGAACACAATTTTTGTAATTTCGAAATTGATATTTTATTTTGGATCCCTACTTTTGTTTTACAAAAGAACTCAATTTTTAGTAATTTGGATTTTTATATTTTATTCTCGATATGTACATTGGTTTTATGCAAAAGAACTCAATTTTTTGTAATTTCGAAATTGATATTTTATTTTGGATCCCTACTTTTGTTTTACAAAAGAACTCAAATTTTAGTAAGTTGGATATTTATATTTTATTCTCGATATGTACTTTGGTTTTATGCAAAAGAACTCAATTTTTTGTAATTTCGAAATTTTATTTTATTTTGGATTCGTACTTTTATTTTACAAAGAGAACTCAATTTATAGTAATTTGGATATTTATATTTTATTTTCGATCCGTACTTTTGTTTTACAAAAAGAATTCAATTTTTAATAATTTCGAAATTGATATATTATTTTTCATTCGTAGTTTTGTTTTGCAAACTACTTTTGTTTTACAAAAAGAACTCAAATTTTAGTAAGTTGGATATTTATATTTTATTCTCGATATGTACTTTGGTTTTATGCAAAAGAACTCAATTTTTTGTAATTTCGAAATTTTATTTTATTTTGGATCCGTACTTTTATTTTACAAAGAGAACTCAATTTATAGTAATTTGGATATTTATATTTTATTTTTCGATCCAGTACTTTTGTTTTACAAAAGAATTCAATTTTAATAATTTCGAAATTGATATATTATTTTTCATTCGTAGTTTTGTTTTACAAAAAGAAACTCAATATTTCATAATTTTGAAATTTATATTTTATTCTCGGTACGTACTTTTGTTCTATGCAAAAGAACTCAATTTTTGTAATTTCGAAATTGATATTTTATTTTGGATCCCTACTTTTGTTTTACAAAAGAACTCAATTTTTAGTAATTTGGATTTTTATATTTTATTCTCGATATGTACATTGGTTTTATGCAAAAGAACTCAATTTTTAGTAATTTGGATTTTTATATTTTATTCTCGATATGTACATTGGTTTTATGCAAAAGAACTCTATTTTTGTAATTTCGAAATTTATATTTTATTTTGGATCCCCTCTTTTGTTTTACCAAGAGAACTCAATTTATAGTAATTTGGATATTTATATTTTATTTTCGATCCGTACTTTTGTTTTACAAAAGAATTCAATTTTTAATAATTTCGAAATTGATATATTATTTTTCATTCGTAGTTTTGTTTTACAAAAAGAAACTCAATATTTCATAATTTTGAAATTTATATTTTATTCTCGATATGTACTTTTGTTCTATGCAAAAGAACTCAATTTTTGTAATTTCGAAATTGATATTTTATTTTGGATCCCTACTTTTGTTTTACAAAAGAACTCAATTTTTAGTAATTTGGAAATTTATATTTTATTCTCGATATGTACATTGGTTTTATGCAAAAGAACTCAATTTTTTTAATTTGAAATTTATATTTTATTTTGGATCCCCTCTTTTGTTTTACCAAGAGAACTCAATTTATAGTAATTTGGATATTTATATTTTATTTTCGATCCGTACTTTTGTTTTACAAAAAGAATTCAATTTTTAATAATTTCGAAATTGATATATTATTTTTCATTCGTAGTTTTGTTTTGCAAAAAGAAACTCAATATTTCATAATTTTGAAATTTATATTTTATTCTCGATCACGTACTTTTGTTCTATGCAAAAGAACACAATTTTTGTAATTTCGAAATTGATATTTTATTTTGGATCCCTACTTTTGTTTTACAAAAGAACTCAATTTTTAGTAATTTGGATTTTTATATTTTATTCTCGATATGTACATTGGTTTTATGCAAAAGAACTCAATTTTTTGTAATTTCGAAATTGATATTTTATTTTGGATCCCTACTTTTGTTTTACAAAAAGAACTCAAATTTTAGTAAGTTGGATATTTATATTTTATTCTCGATATGTACATTGGTTTTATGCAAAAGAACTCAATTTTTTGTAATATCGAAATTTATATTTTATTTTGGATCCCCTCTTTTGTTTTACCAAGAGAACTCAATTTATACTAATTTGGATATTTATATTTTATTTTCGATCCGTACTTTTGTTTTACAAAAGGAATTCAATTTTTAATAATTTCGAAATTGATATATTATTTTTCATTCGTAGTTTTGTTTTACAAAAAAGAGACTCAATATTTCATAAATTTGAAATTTATATTTTATTCTCGATACGTACTTTTGTTCTATGCAAAAGAACACAATTTTTTGTAATTTCGAAATTGAAATTTTATTTTGGATCCCTACATTTGTTTTACAAAAAGAACTCAATTTTTAGTAATTTGGATTTTTATATTTTATTCTCGATATGTACATTGGTTTTATGCAAAAGAACTCAATTTTTTGTAATTTCGAATTTTATATTTTATTTTGGATCCCCTCTTTTGTTTTACCAAGAGAACTCAATTTATAGTAATTTGGATATTTATATTTTATTTTCGATCCGTACTTTTGTTTTACAAAAAGAATTCAATTTTTAATAATTTCGAAATTGATATATTATTTTTCATTCGTAGTTTTCTTTTACAAAAAAGCAACTCAATATTTCATAATTTTGAAATTTATATTTTATTCTCGATACGTACTTTTGTTCTATGCAAAAGAACACAATTTTTGTAATTTCGAAATTGATATTTTATTTTGGATCCCTACTTTTGTTTTACAAAAAGAACTCAATTTTTAGTAATTTGGATTTTTATATTTTATTCTCGATATGTACATTGGTTTTATGCAAAGAACTCAATTTTTTGTAATTTCGAAATTTATATTTTATTTTGGATCCCCTCTTTTGTTTTACCAAGAGAACTCAATTTATAGTAATTTGGATATTTATATTTTATTTTCGATCCAGTACTTTTGTTTTACAAAAAGAATTCAATTTTTAATAATTTCGAAATTGATATATTATTTTTCATTCGTAGTTTTGTTTTACAAAAAGAAACTCAATATTTCATAATTTTGAAATTTATATTTTATTCTCGATACGTACTTTTGTTCTATGCAAAAGAACACAATTTTGTAATTTCGAAATTGATATTTTATTTTGGATCCCTACTTTTGTTTTACAAAAGAACTCAATTTTTAGTAATTTGGAAATTTATAGTTTATTCTCGATATGTACTTATGTTTTATGCAAAAGAACTCAATTTTTTGTAATTTTGTAATTTTATATTTTACTTTGGATCGCTACTTTTATTTTACAAGGAGTACTCAATTTATAGTAAGTTGGATATTTATATTTTATTTTCGATCCAGTACTTTTGTTTTACAAAAAGAATTCAATTTTTAATAATTTCGAAATTGATATATTATTTTTCATTCGTAGTTTTGTTTTACAAAAAGAAACTCAATATTTCATAATTTTGAAATTTATATTTTATTCTCGATATGTACTTTTGTTCTATGCAAAAGAACTCAATTTTTTGTAATTTCGAAATTGTTATTTTATTTTGGATCCCTACTTTTGTTTTACAAAAAGAACTCAATTTTTAGTAATTTGGAAATTTATATTTTATTCTCGATATGTACATTGGTTTTATGCAAAAGAACTCAATTTTTTGTAATTTCGAAATTTATATTTTATTTTGGATCCCCTCTTTTGTTTTACCAAGAGAACTCAATTTATAGTAATTTGGATATTTATATTTTATTTACGATCCGTACTTTTGTTTTACAAAAAGAATTCAATTTTTAATAATTTCGAAATTGATATATTATTTTTCATTCGTAGTTTTGTTTTACAAAAAGAAACTCAATATTTCATAATTTTGAAATTTATATTTTATTCTCGATCACGTACTTTTGTTCTATGCAAAAGAACACAATTTTTGTAATTTCGAAATTGATATTTTATTTTGGATCCCTACTTTTGTTTTACAAAAAGAACTCAATTTTTAGTAATTTGGATTTTTATATTTTATTCTCGATATGTACATTGGTTTTATGCAAAAGAACTCAATTTTTTGTAATTTCGAAATTGATATTTTATTTTGGATCCCTACTTTTGTTTTACAAAAAGAACTCAAATTTTAGTAAGTTGGATATTTATATTTTATTCTCGATATGTACATTGGTTTTATGCAAAAGAACTCAATTTTTTATAATTTCGAAATTTATATTTTATTTTGGTTCCCCTCTTTTGTTTTACCAAGAGAACTCAATTTATAGTAATTTGGATATTTATATTTTATTTTCGATCCAGTACTTTTGTTTTACAAAAAGAATTCAATTTTTAATAATTTCGAAATTGATATATTATTTTTCATTCGTAGTTTTGTTTTACAAAAGAAACTCAATATTTCATAATTTTGAAATTTATATTTTATTCTCGATACGTACTTTTGTTCTATGCAAAAGAACACAATTTTTTGTAATTTCGAAATTGATATTTTATTTTGGATCCCTACTTTTGTTTTACAAAAAGAACTCAATTTTTCGTAATTTGGATTTTTATATTTTATTCTCGATATGTACATTGGTTTTATGCAAAAGAACTCAATTTTTTGTAATTTCGAAAGTTATATTTTATTTCGGATCCCTCTTTTGTTTTACCAAGAGAACTCAATTTATAGTAATTTGGATATTTATATTTTATTTTCGATCCAGTACTTTTGTTCTACAAAAAGAATTCAATTTTTAATAATTTCGAAATTGATATATTATTTTTCATTCAGTACTTTTGTTTTACAAAAAGAAACTCAATATTTCATAATTTTGAAATTTATATTTTATTCTCGATACGTACTTTTGTTCTATGCAAAAGAACACAATTTTTGTAATTTCGAAATTGATATTTTATTTTGGATCCCTACTTTTGTTTTACAAAAAGAACTCAATTTTAGTAATTTGGATTTTTATATTTTATTCTCGATATGTACATTGGTTTTATGCAAAAGAACTCAATTTTTGTAATTTCGAAATTTATATTTTATTTTGGATCCCTACTTTTGTTTTTCAAAAAGAACTCAAATTTTAGTAAGTTGGATATTTATATTTTATTCTCGATATGTACTTTGGTTTTATGCAAAAGAACTCAATTTTTGTAATTTCGAAATTTATATTTTATTTTGGACCCGTACTTTTATTTTACAAAGAGAACTCAATTTATAGTAATTTGGATATTTATATTTTATTTTCGATCCAGTACTTTTGTTTTACAAAAAGAATTCAATTTTTAATAATTTCGAAATTGATATATTATTTTTCATTCGTAGTTTTGTTTTACAAAAAGAAACTCAATATTTCATAATTTTGAAATTTATATTTTATTCTCGATACGTACTTTTGTTCTATGCAAAAGAACTCAATTTTGTAATTTCGAAATTGATATTTTATTTTGGATCCCTACTTT